>CM053561.1:72946577-73322385 GCA_028646485.1 Cryptoprocta ferox | reverse complement strand
AGAATGTAGAAGGATTTATTTATTTTTGAGAGAGAGAGTGCAAGCGGGGAAGGGGCAGAGAGCGGGGGGGGGGGGGGGGACAGGGGACAGAACACCCAAAGTGAGCTCTGTGCTGACAGCAGTGAGCTGGACGTGGGGCTTGAACTCACAAACTGTGAGATCGTGACCTGAGCCAAAGTCTGATGCTTAACCGACTGAGCCACCCAGGCGCCCCAGACAACGTATAAAGGCTCAGAGTGGGGAAAGGCTTCAACGCGGTTAAGCGGCAGCAACAAGCCTAATGTGGAGAAGCGTGTGGAGGGCGTAATCTGAGATCTACCAGGTAGGCGAAAGTGGGGCTCCCAGGACCCTGTCCATCGAGATGAGGGGTTGAGACTGCATTCATCGTATTCAGTTAAGGTTGCTGCATAAAAGACAGGATGTCCAGTTCAACCTGAATTTCAGATAGCTCTGGGGACACATTTATACTAACAGAATTATGCCTGGTTTATCCGGAATTCAAATTGAACCAGGCACCTCGTATTTTTGTTGCTAAATCTAACTATTTCCAAGTCCTATTTGGGATGTGGTTGAGGGTTTTAAAGCGACGGAGGGGTGATCTGGTGTGATTTGTTCCCTCTCTGGGTGCATCGGCATGCTGTGTAGATCGTGGGCGGTGGTGTGGCAGGAGAATTAGGACTGCAGCAGATCAGAGGGGACAAAAGGCACGTGCCCAGGCTGGTGGCCGAGCGGCACCAGTGTTGGCTCGCGATCAATGAGGCCCAAGGCCCATCCGCTCAGGATCTGCCGACTGCATCCTCAGGCAGAGGGGATCCCACTCGGTGGTCCAGCCCCCAGGTCACAGGCCGCCATCTGTAGTGCTGCCAGGTTAACAAAACTCTCCGAGACACCTGCAGCGTGAGAAGCGCTGTGACATCCAGCACCTTGCTGGGCCATTGGGTTGATGGCTCTGCAGGTGGACTCAGAATATATGTGACTCAGGGAAGGAGGAATTCGCAGAGGACCATACCTGAGTGCCAGTGAACAGGCCACATTCCCATAGGTGAGGTGTGGCCACTCACCGTGCATGGAGTGGAGGGGCGGCTGTGAAACAGCTCAACGGGTCATCAGGGAGCAGCCGTCCTCGACAGGAACAGCGATGGGTGCCCACAGGCCGGCCTTGTGGAGGCCTGGGGGTCCCAAGGCCTCATCAGCAGGTGGGCACCATCACACGTTAGTCCCAATACCAGTGGCTGCTGTTTACCCACTGCAGTGGCTCATTGCATTATTTCTTTGGGGGAGTTTCAGAGGAAACTTTAGGTCTTTGGCTCGAATCTCTTGGTGACACTTGCTGCCTGCAAAGTCCCAAGAGTGGTGTTTCTCCGCTGTCCCAGGTCAAGGCTGAGGGGGGCCAATGGTCTTGAGATGCAGCGTTGGGGGCCAGAACAGGCCAGGCAGCGAAGAAATGGGGCAAATGATCCCTGCTCCCCACTGTGTCCTGCCTTGTCACAGTCCTTTGGAAAACAGTCCCTTCAGCTCTGTCCACAGCCTCTCCCCACTGGACTGGGGCTTACATTTGGGTGACCGGGTAGGATTAGATAGCAGATGTCACTCCAGACACACAGCCACTCATGGCCCTTGAGGAGGCACTTTCCCTCCCTGCAAATAAGCTCATGCAAATAGACACCTGCAGGCTGACACCTTGCTGGTCCATCAGGCCCACCCACCGCGCTCGGCCCCGCCTGGCTCCGGCTATGTCACAGCGAATCTCCCCACTCGTGCAGGATTTTGTATTTCCAGATCATCCCATATTAGTTCCCCGTGGCTGCTGTAACTCATTACCGCGAACAGAGTGGCCTAACGAAACACACGTTTATCCTCTTACACTTCTGGAAGCCAGGAGTCTGAAACCAGTCTCACTGGGCTAGATTCAAGGTATTGGCAGAACTGGTTCCTCCTGGGGACCGTGGGGAAAATCTGTCCCTTGCCTCCCGTACCTTCCAGAGACTGCTGGCATTCTCCAGATCATGGCCACATAATTCTAGTCTCTGCTTCTATGGGCTCATCCCTCTGCCTTTCTGACCTCCTGCCTCCCTGTTACAAGGATCCCTGTGATTATCCTGGGCCCGTTCAGAAAATCCAGGATAATCCCCCCAACTCAAAATTCTTTTTTTTTAGAATAATACCAGAAATGAGATAAAAGTTTAATAATGGGAATTGAAAAGTTACACTGTTAATGCTAATTTTGAACTTTCTAAAGCTCAGTAGCCCTTTCCCTGTATTTTTAAAAATTTTTATTAATTTTTTTAAAATTTACATCCAAGTTAGTTAGCATATAGTGCAACAATGATTTCAAGAGTAGATTCCTTCATGTCCCCTCACCCGTTTAGCCCCTCCCCCCCCACGACCCCTCCAGTAATCCTCTGTTTGTTCTTCATATTTAAGAGTCTCTTAAGTTTTTGTCCCCCTCCCTGTTTTTACATTATTTTTGCTTCCCTTCCCTTATGCTCATCTGTTTTGTATCTTAAAGTCCTCATATGAGTGAAGTCATATGATATTTGTCTTTCTCTGAGTAATTTCGCTTAGCATGATGCCCTCTAGTTCCATCCACGTAGTTGCAAATGGCACAATTTCATTCTTTTTGATCGCCGAGGAATACTCCATTGTGTATACACGTCTTCTTTATCCACTCATCCGTTGGTGGACATTTGGGCTCTTTCCATACTTTGGCTATTGCCGAGAACGCTGCTATAAACATTCCCCCAACTCAAAATTCTTACTCACACCTGCGAAGTCCCTCGTGCCATATAAAGTCACATTCACAGGTTCCGGGGACTGGGGCCATTATTCTGCCTACCACACATCCCCATCCGTCGCCCCATTTCATCTCTACAGTGGCTCCATGAGGTTGAGACACAGGCTCAGAAAGGTTGGGTGATTTGCTGAAAGTCACACAGCAAGAAAGTTGTAGGGAAGGGGGGTTCCTGTGAGTCTAATCGAATTGAACAGTTTATGTAATGAAGTCAGAGGAGTACAAGGCATCAGCAATGTGAAAAAGGTTCTGCTTTTCTCTCCCCTATTCCCGTGCCCCCACATGCCCAGGCAGGCCTTTGTTCCTACTTCTTTCTTTCAAGGGTTAAGAGTCGAGTCTCTGTCTGAGCACAAAGGGAACACCTACAGACTGTCCTAGTTCAAGGAGTGACCCACATTAGAAGAAAGAGCTAAGCAGGCCACAGCTGGGTCCCCGTCTCTATGGCAGTTCAAGGGTTGCCGGCACAGCATGCCCACATACGGTTTGGTAAATGATTTTCTCAATTAACCCGTGAGTCAACAAACTTCCTACTACTTAAAGAGATGCCCCATATCCCAAGGACCTTCAGCCTTGGTTCAACAGCCAGGAAAAAAAGGAAAGAAATGGAGCAGAAAAAAGACTCGGAAGCAATACTATTTTGTTTTAAATAAGGCATTATTTAAAATGCCTCTTCCTCCTTCTTAGCTGGGGAAGGAGGGGAATGGCAGGCGTCGTTCACTCCCTGGGCATCTCAAGGGCACATCAAGGGCCAGTCACACCTGCCTGAAATGAAACATGCTCAGGCTCCCATAGGACATCCGCAGTAAGACATTGGTGACTCATACAGAGCTGGTTGGGGAAGCCGAGCAGTAGGCCGTGCTGCTCAGTGATGCAGAGATTAAAGAGAAGTTAATCACTGTGTTTGAGACTCACTGAGCCTTTTCTGCTGCTCCGGGTTGACACATGACAATTCCCCTGCTGCCAGCCACAGTCCCATCCGACTGGAGCGATGCTGGCTTCCTGCTGGGTTTTCATCACGCGCCTGAACGTTCCTTCTCTGAAAGGGAGTCCGGGAGTAAATCCGAACCCTTTGTTTGGGTGAGAAACGGGTCAGGGGAAGGTGTCTCTGGGAGGCCAAGAAACCAGGAAATCCTGTTCAGTGAAACAAAGGTTGAAGCTACCTTTGCTGTAACTCACATCAGCTCTGAGAGTGGATTGACCTGCCTCTTCAAATGTGTCAGCAGGTGGCGAGGGGGGACGTGACTGGGACGTGGAGAAGCAAAAAGGCTCGTCACTGCTGGTGGGAAGATAAATAGTAACATCCACCGATATTCACCAATATAAAATTGAAGTAGCACTTGCCTTTGGACCCATCGATTTCACCTTAAAATATAATTAAAATATGCATATTCTTGGGGCGCCTGGGTGGCTCAGTTGGTTGAGCCTCTGACTTTGGCTCAGGTCATGATCTCAAGGTTCATGGGTTTGAGCCCTGCGTCGGGCTCTGTGCTGACAGCTCAGTGCCTGGAGCTGCTTCAGATTCTGTGTGTCTCTCTCTCTCTGTCCTTCTCCTGCTTGCGCTCTCTCTCTCTCTCAAAATAAACAAACATTAAAGAAAAAAATTTTTTAATATGCATATTCTAATTGTCTTGTCTTTCCAACTAGCTGTAATTCTGGAAATCTTGCCGCTAGCCTACCTCAACAATAACTTTTTAATGATTGTGTAACATACAGACACACCACATTCTATCTAATTCCTGCTTTCGGATCATCTAAGATCATGCCGAAGTTTTGTATCGTAAACAATGCTTCAAGGAACACCTCTGTAGCCAAACCATTGGCTATTTATCTGATTTTGATTTTTGGCACTATCCCCACCAAAGCCTCTTAAAATGTACTCGTTCCTGCTCTGCCACCCGCCCCCCCCAATTGCTTTTGCCATACATCATCCAGAATGATTTTTTTTTCCAAATGCAAATTTCATCAGGTCAGGCCCAGGCTTAAAAACTCTTCAGTGTGCCTGGGTGCCATCTGGAAAAAGACCAAAGTTCCTCACGGGGCCTCTAGGTCCGACTCACCCTGGGCCCAGCCACTGCTGCTTGCTTGGCTGGCTCTGTGTCTTCTGGAGGAGGCCAGGTCCCCCTGCACATACTATCATCTGGGCTTGAGACTTCTTCCAAACCCCAGCTCCTCCTCTTTGCATTCTTAACAGCTTTATTGAGATATATCGTGTATCACACAATTCACCCAGGTATGTGCAGTGTTCAATGATTTGTAGCATATTCACAGAGTTCTGCAATGCACACCATCAGTCCATTTTAGAACATTTTTATCACCCTAAATAGAAATCCTGTGCCCCTGGGGTGCCTGGGTGGCTCAGTTGGTTAAGAGTCTGACTTCGGCTCAGGGCATGATCTCACGGTTCGTGAGTTTGAGCCCCGTGTCAGGCTCTGTGCTGACAGGTCAGAGCCTGGAGCCTGCTTCAGATTCTGTGTCTCCCTCTCTCTCTGCCCCTCTCCACCCCTCACTTTCTCTCTCTGTCTCTCTCTCTCTTTCTCTCAAAAATAAACAAACATTAAAAACATTTTTAATAAAAAATAGAAGAAATCCTGTGCCGCTTAGCAGTCTCCCCCCATCTCCCCAACCTCCTCTCCCCCACCAGCCCTAAGCACCCACTAATCTACTTCCTGTCTCTGCCAAACCTGTTTTAACTCCACTCCTGCTTTCAGCCCAGTGTCACTTCCCTGGGGAGGGTCCTTCATGAGCCTCACTCCCCATCCTGGGGTCTCTCGGTCAGCTTTCTCTGCTTTATGCTTTATGCTTTCAAAGGACTGGGCTCCCTCTCCTCAGGGCACTCAGGCATCTGTCCATACCCGTCTCTCCCCACCCTGTAGGCTCCCTGAAGGTAGTGCCTGTGCTGTTCACCTTTGAAACCCTAACCCAAGCCTGACCCACGGCAGCAGCCACTAGCAGTCTGTGGAATGAATGAATGAGTCAGGGAATGAAAGCACAAAGAGCACATGACTCATTCAAGGTCACCAAGTGGGGCCAGAGGAGCCTTGTGTCCTGTATCCTGCCTGCCCACGATACGGTGGCCCCTAGCCATGTGTGGCCCCTGAGTACTTGGAACGTGGCCAGCTGGATGGAGAAATTCAGTTGTTAATTTTATTTCATTTTAACTTATTTAAATGTAAATGACCATCAGTGCTGGTAGAAGAAGTGGGGTACCGGCATTGTGCGTACCCCCACACAGAGCTGAATTTGCTTTCCTGGCATTAGAACCTTTTTCCCTAGGACGTCTTCTTCCTGCTCCCCACCACCCCCCAAGAGGGTAGCCTTCACCCAGCAGTCTGTAAATATATGGGGGTGGGTGGGGCGCAGGCTGAAGTTATGCTCCTGGGGCCCTGGGAAGAGGCCAAGAGGCTCAGTACCCTGGAGGGTTTCCAAAATTAGGAAGGGACAGGAGGGGGGTGGCGCGGCGTCTCCCTGTTCCCTGGTGGGTACTGTTGTGACTCCACTCCTATTTGCACATCTGTCCCTTTAAATTTAAATACATTAAAAGGACATCAAATTAAAAACTCAATTTCTCAGTCCCACCAGCCGGATTTCGAGTCCCCAGTGGCCACACATGGCTAGTGGCTACCATACTGGACAGGGTGGATATAGGACATTTCCATCACGGCAGAAAGTTCAGTGGACAGCACTGCTCCGAGGACTCGTCACAGAGGTTTCTCCCTCTCCGTCTCCTTGAAGAGAATCTGCCCGCCCTGCTCCGGCTCTCCAGGGCCCGCGGGTCTGTAGACCAGCCTCTGCCAAATCCTTCGCCAACACCCTGTGTGCAAATGCAGCTTGGGGCTTCCCCACCCAGCCCCTGGGAAGCCCACCCACTCCCCGCAGCTCAGCGGCCCCCAGCACCTCCCCTCTCCAGCCTACGCTTGGAAGAGCAAAAACTTTCTCTCTCCTCTCTGCTCCCACAGATACACCAGTCGCCAGGATGCAAAACCCTCCAATGAGGAGACAGGGAAAAACGTATCTCTTACTCTTTCTAATCAGTTCTCCATCCGAGGAGCCTACAGTGAAATGAAGCCGTTCATTTCCTCCCCAGGCCCTCCTTCTCCTGGTTCCTAGGCTCATCCATCCACTTTGGTTCTCCTCCACTTGGGGAATCAGAATTCAAAGAGCGCAGCTGGAAAGGTCCACCAAGGGCACCTAGTTTAACCTTGTCCTTTCGTATAAGGGAAAGCAGGCCCAGAGAAGGAACGGAACTTGCTCAAGATCACACAGTGTCCATCTTAACCTTCAACAAGTACAAAAAAAAAAAGACTTCAAGGGATGAGGGAAAAGCAAGACTAAATCATATTAAGCTCCTGTTATGCGATAAATCACACATCCATTTACTTAGCCCTTACCATGGGATTACTTGCCAACTTCAGATTAGGCTCTGAGGCTCAGGGAGGTTAGGTGACTTGCCTCAGGCTGCACTGAAAGTAAAGGGCAGAGCTAGGACCCAAAATCTTGACTTTAAGACTTCAAGGAGTTGCTGCACGCAGAGCGACTGCTGTCCATCCTTCTTGGAGACAAGGGTCTGGAGAGGTGAGCCAGCTGGTGGGTGATGGCAGAAGCAGAGGGGTGGTCCGGGCCGTGGCACACAACATGTGATGTTGACCGGCACTCACGGTCACTGCTGCAGGCATTGTGACTGTGAGGTTTAAAATTCTACTCTAAGAAGAGCTTGTAAGATCATCTTAAAGAATTTTTTTTGTCTCAAGACTCACGCTTCCCGAGTTCAGAGATTTTTATGATATGAACGCTGTAGATGTTCAAAGGACCAGAGCCTCACCCAGGATGTTCAAAAGTTCACTTTCAACCACTAAGCAAGGAAGACTCCGCAAGATGAAGTTTTTAGGTGTGAATTTCCCCTTTTTAAAAATTTTTTATAATTTTTTTAACTTTTAATTTTTAAAATTTTTAAATTTTAATTTATTTTTTTATTTTTTTATTTTTTATTTATTCCATTTTATTTTTTTAATTATTTTTTTAATCGGTTCCCCTTTTTGAGGCAGACCTCGCCCCCTAGTGGAAAGGGGTGGGCTCTGGACTGCAGCGAACAGTTCACCTGTACCAGGGCGCTTCCTGAAAGTTCTGTTTCTTTCAGAGGACAGGACACTTGGCCGTAAAACTAAAATCAGTGGGGTGATAATAGATTCACAGGTCTGTTGGTGCTGTCGGATTTTTCCTACCGGGTAAGTGAGGCAGTCGGTTGCCTGTGTGGTGTCTCGGGGAACCCTGGGGTGGGAAGGACATCCTCTGAGCACAGGAAGGGGGGTGGGGGGGCAGATGTCCCACATCAGGACCTCCCAGGAAGCCTGTTAAAGCGCAGGTCCCTGGGAGTCCCCTAGACTGCAACGCCAGCCTCTGCAGCTGGGGCCTGGGCACCTGCTCTTGCACTGGCTCCCAGGGGATTCAGGGGAGGATTCTGTCCAAGAGCCTTGGACCAGGAGACCCGTCCGCTCCCACCAGTGTGCCGCTTCCCACCCGTCCTCCACCTGCAAGGACACTGTCTGCCCTCCAAGGCCCATTTATGTGCTACCTGCTCTGTGAGATCGCCCTCACCCCGTCCTAACGCCCCGGTCAGTATCACCTGTCGTTTCACATGTGACGCCACCCTATGCGGCATGGCCCAGCATGGCCCGGATGTGCAGGGCACAGTTCTGCTGTGAGTAATGTAGGTGTTCATTAAATACTTGAATTAAGCACCCTAAAACGTTTCACCTCTTCTCATTGGTCATGGAGGGAAACAGAAGCTCATGGGCCCTGCAGCCAGCCCTGAGTGTGCCCCAGCTCTGCCACTCTGAGGAGCCTTGGACCCTAAACGCCTTACTCTCTGGGGCTCAGTTTCCACTCTTACCGGATATGGAAGATACACCGAACTCATGGAGGGTTACAAGAATTCACTGAGAAGGTGGGTGTCAAGTGCCTCATGGGTCAGAGGTGCTTAGTAAGCATCTTCCAACCTCGCTGGGCCTCAGGTTCCCCCACTGTACAACGAGCAGGTGGAAATGACGTCCAAGGGCCCCTCTGGTTGACAGTCAAGTGCCTTTCTGCTGCTGGCTCTGGAGGCAGGAGATACCTACCCTTCCTCTGGGGGGCTGCCTTCCTCCTACCTCCCTGGCTTTTGGACCCTCACAGCTGGGCTCATCACCTCAGGGGGGCAGTTTTGTCATTGCTGCTTTGCAAGTTTCTCGAACTCCTGCGAAGTCCGAGATCGGGAGTTTGCATATTCCGAAGGGCTAAGCCGGGACCATTGCTTCGTTTAGATGGTGGGCGATCATCCCTGTCTCAGCAGTGCTTCTAAACAGCCTCTTCTCTCGGACCTCTGCAGACTCACACTCGCTCTTCAGAAGGTTTTAGTTCTGACGTTCTCTGTGATCCCCTAGGGCTGCGGAAAAGCGCCAGGAGGCTGCTTTTTCTTTAGAGCCAGTGTCATCATGCCCCCACACGGCTGCACAGGGACTGTCGCATGCAGCAGCAGTGCAGGCTTGCAGTCCCGAAAGGAACAAGCAATGTTCACTGAGGGTAAGTGACAGGGGACTTTTCTGATTTGGCACAGTTTGGAGGTAACTCAAATAACATCATTCATTGTCTTCTTCCCCAAATACTGTGCTCCTTGGCTAAAGAAACCATTCTGTTTAATCCTTGAGAAAAAAATCAGGTTCTAAGGAAGATGCACTGCATTGTCCCATTTTGAATAGGAAAAAAAAAACAACAAAACTATAAGTGCCCCTACAATGATTCCAAAAGGTTGCCTTCCAGACTTGTGAGTGATGGGGATAATATAATAATAAAATATAATATATATAATACTAATAATTTATGTGATAACAATAATTTTATAATAAATAATTTTATAATAAAACTAATAAAATCCCAGCGGATTTTATTTTCTTCTTTTTCTTTGACAAGTCTACATTATTAGAAATAACATTTCCTGTTCTGAAAAATGAAAACTGAAACTATGATGCTTATTTGAAAACAAACTATACCTCCCTATGAAAACATAAGTGAATCTCTTAAACAAGATGTTGAACACAAGAACGCAGGCACGGGACAGGGTGCGCTGTGTGATACTGTTGATTAAATATTCCAACTAAATGGCCAAGCTAATTAATGGTGACAGTTGGGATAGTGTTTACTTTCGAAGTGTAGTGACTGGGAGGGTAGTGAGCAGGAAGGGGGTGTCAGGGGTGAATGATGCTCTTTCAGTTTTCAACCTGAGAGCTGGTTACACGTGCATGCTCACCTTATGGTAGTTCATCAAACTGCATCATAGATTTTTAGCATTGTTTTTATTTTTTTTAAATATCTCATTAAAATACTATCTATCTGAATTACTGAGTATTTGGATGCAAGGCAAACCTCGCCCTTGCCCCAGCCCTGCAGGGATGGGAAGAATTGTCCACGTGGCGTTTTCCAACAATCTACCCCACTGGGCCACACTTACGAACTTATCGAAACCCCTTCCTATCAGGGGCTTTCTGGAAAGCACACAGTAATCCAGGGATTTCAGACAGAATAAATATGATACAGAGAACTGATTACGGGGATGAAGGAAGAACTAAGAAGGCAAACGGGAGGATGTGGGAGCCCAGAGACTCATAGCAGAAGGAAGCCTGCACTGCCTCCTGGCGTGAAGGGATGCAGAACCAGAAGCAGGGCCATTTGGTGGACGCTGGGACTGTGGCAGGAGGCAGGCAGAAGCCATGAAGGAGACACAGCTGCTGCTGGAAAATGCCTGGCTTCTCCCAGTCTCTTGTCCTTTAAGCCCCTGTCACTACTTCCCAGGGGTGGGACCTGGCCAGAAGCAAGCTGATGAGGGAGATGGGCCAGGACTTGCAGAAGGGGGGCAGGGATGCACCTGGAAAAATGGATTCAACCCCCAGTTCCTCTGCTCCAAATCTCCCACTTTCCCACCGGCCTCCCTCCCTCCCAGGTCACCCTGCATGGGGCATCAGTTCTCTGCTGGGAAGGAGGTCCCTTCGGCCCACATCTGATTCTAAGGTGATCATTAGACTAAATGTGCCTACCTTGGTATCTGCATAGCACCCAGGATGCTCCATCACTTTTCCAAAGATGCCAGATAACATGCTGCAGTGGGCACACCTGAGATGACTCCTTGTCCTGACCCCTTCCCTTGAGTGTGGGTGTAACATGTAACTCACTTCTAGTCCAGACAACATGGGTAAGGTGGTGGGATGTCACTCCCAAGATTACCTTACATGATCTAAGACTCTGTCTTAACAGACTAGCCCAAGCAAGACTCTCCTATTGGCCTTGAAGGACAAGAAGCCATGCTTTGAAATGTCTATAGAGAAAGACTCCCAGCAGAGGACCACAGGGAGACCACCAGGGCCTTGGTGACCTTCTCCCAACAGTCCGTAAGCAGCCAGGCCCCCAGTTACGCAGCTACAGGAAATGAATCTGCCAACAACTTCATGAACTTGGACACGGGTTCTTCCCAGTCATGTCTTCAGATGAGAACACAGCCCAGCTGCCACCAGACTGCAGACTTGTGAGACCCTGAGCAGGGGACCTGGGCAAAGCTGCCTGGACTCCTGACCCACAGCATTTGTGAAACAATAAATGTGTGTTGTTTTTAGCCACTGAATTTGTGGTCCTTTGTCACACTGCAATAGAAAACTAATCCACAAAGTGAGAAGAAAGGCTCTCTACCTCACTTTCTCCAAACCACTGAAAACCATTTGAAAAGGCAGATGGGAAATAAGTCACTCTGAACTTTGTAATTGTTCCCATCCCTTCCTGCCTCCTGTTCTGGCTGAGACGAAACTGCAGGGACAGTGGTCTGGTGTGTCTGGTGTAGCAGGTAGAGATGCACCAAGTGCTCCCAATTGGAGTATGTTGTTACTGCTGATGCACCCAACACAGTGCTCCCACACAAGCACCAAGTTAGGGCTGACCTCTTGGTGCTCCGAGGTCAAGGATGGTGAATGGACTCACGTCTGGTACTTTCCATCCACAAATGATACAAATATGGTGCTCTGGCTTGAATGTCTCCCCAGAACTCCTGTGTTGAATCTTAACCCCCAAAAGTGATGGGTATTTGGAAAGTGATTAGGTCATGATGGCCCCACTCTAACCCTTATAAACTGGCCCCATGGGGTGCCTGAGTGGCTCAGTCAGTTAAACATCTGACTCTTGGTTCTGGCTCAGGTCATGATCTCATGGTTTGTGGGTTTGAGCCCCACATGGGGCTCTGTGCCGACAGTGCAGAGCCTGCTTGGGATTCTCTATCTTTTCCCCCACCTCCTCAAAATAAATAAGTAAACTTAAAAAAAAAAGTGGCCCCAGAGAGCCCCTTCGCCCCTTCCACCATGTGAGGGCCCAGTGAGGAGACGGCTGTCTGTGAACCAGGAAGCGAGTCATCACCAGCCCCCACCCTGAATGTGCCAGCATCTTGATGTTGGACACCCAGCAGAACTGTGTGCAGTAAATGTCTGCTGTTTATGAGCCCCCCGGCCTGTGGTTCCCTGTCACAGCAGCCCGACACTGGGCCAAAGTTCTGCTGACGTCACTGCCAACTAGGAAAAGCATCTGAATGCTTGAGCAGTCTCTTTCACGCCATTTTATTTTCTTTTACGCAGATGCTGGCGAAAGAAAGAAAAATCCCACAGGTTCTTCTGGAAACTATCAAGACATTGGGAAGATGAATGAAAAACTTGCATAGATTGGAATGCCCACAGTGTGGATTTTCAAGGCCTAGAAGGTGAAACAGAACAAAGCAAAAGGGGCTTTTAGGATAGACACACTTGCCCTCTTGGGGGGGGGCACTTAACAGGGGGGTAAGGCAGTCATTCCCAACTCAGGCTGCACATTAGAACGGCCTAGAGAAGGTCTGCAAAACAAACTTTAAAACATTAAAGTATGGCTTAGATACAATAAAGTGCACACATCTTGAGGGTTGGGCTTGGTGGATTTGCACAACTGCCACACAGATCACCGCAGAGAACATTTCAGGCACCTCTGAAATCTTCATGTTCCCTCTCAGCCGATATCCTGGCTCCCCTCCCCGCCCCCACCTCCACAAGGGGAAATTGCTGTTCTGATTTCTGACATGACAGAGAATAACTTGGGAAGCTTTAAGCAACACTGATACCCAGGCCCCATCACGGATTATCTGGTCTCGTGCTCTGGGTGGTGCTCTGGCCTGCGGACCTCGCAAAGAGCAGAGTGATCTGATACGCAGCCAGGACAGGGAAGGACTCCTTGGCTTAAAGCTGAGTCTCACTCCCTGCAGGGCAGCCAGGGAGGCCCCTGGACCTCCTGAAACTCATAGCCCAGAGTTCCTCCTAGGACGACAGAAAGGCTCTCTGGCAAGCAGGAGCCAGGCCAGGTACAGAATCTGCCTGGATGCCGGCGTGGCCGCTGAGGCCGGCGGGCCAAGCCTTGGGTGTTGGTGCACGTCACAGGTGATGGCTGGCCACAACGGAGGTGACGGTGGCAGATACACCCCACCAAACCTCTCTTCCTCCAAAAAAAAAAAAAAAAAAAAAAGGACACTTTGACATTTATAAACTGGATCTGGCGTTATAGTGATAGTTTTCCACATCCTCAGCTTTTTATTCTAGGTTTCTCTGTAGCATGGCGTGGAGCTGTGATCATCTGGTAGAAAGTGAGGAAGCGTCCCCTGGGAATCACTGGGGATGGAAAGCCAGTGATCCCCAAAAAGAGGTGGTGGAAAGAAAGTGCAAAAAGGACATAAAAGAGAAGAGAAACGTCAAAGGCAAACACTCACGTGACTTTTGCAGGACGGCTTGGAGAACCCAAACTTCTGGGTGATCTGGTTGGTCCTGAACTCCTGCCACTTGCTGTCCACCAGGGTCTGGGCTCCGATCTCGTACTTCACCAGGCGTTCTGCCCGCAGGCTGACGGGGCTGTGCTCGCAGACCGAGGACGGGACCTCCAAGTCACTGTGCCTCACTCTCTGCAAGGAGGGCGATCCACCTTAGGGGAAACTGAAGCTGGGGTGACCCCAAGTTAGCAAAGCAGGGTTCATTGAGTCTCCTGTAGAAGGTGTGTGGAGAGCAAGGGGGTGCTCCCTGAGGCTCCGCCTCCTGAGAGCATCTGCTGTTGCTGAGTCAGCTGGGATTTGAGCCCCTCACCTATAGAACCACTGGCGGACAGACGGACTGGGGTCTGGCGAACCCACAAGAATGCCACTAAGTGAGGCTGTATTGAATCAGAAGGTCTTCACTATCGCTTTGCCAGGATTTAAAAACCAACACAGTATTCACATGAGCCTTTGGATGGGTGTTGTTACATAATAATTCATCTCTTGCATCCAGTCAATTCCATGATGTAGGAAAATGCCTGAGTCACTGAAGCCCAAGAACTGACCCAAGGAAGAGATGTGACTAACTCAAGGGCACGTAAGGAGGTAGTGGCAAAGCTGGGGCTGAAACTCAGGTTTCTTCACACATGCAGTTATCCATTTACCCCGCTCACGATACAAACATACCTTCCCCGTGTTCCAGGTACTATGATTAGTGGTGATAACAAAAAGACTAATGAGATATGGTTTCTCAAGGAGCTTGAGGCCTTAGAGACTTATAAGGCAAATCCTAAGGGGAACATAGTGGTCCCTGATCATTGTTGTCATTGTCATTGTCATCATCATCAGATAGTGCCTTATGCATCAGGCCCTGTTCCACACGTTTTGCACAAAGTAACACAGTAATACTGATCACAACCAAGTCAGGTAGGTCCTATTACCTTCTCCATCTTAAAGCTCAGGAAGCTGGACATGGGGAGGTTTACCGGCTTGCCAAGGTCATGCAGCTTACCAGGCAGCTTGATTTCTGACTTTCTGCTCTTAAACATAGCACTCTTCCAAAAGTCTAGGGCAGGGGCACTGGAGTGAAGCCCTCTGCCCTCTGCCCTCCTGAATACACCGGTGTCCTGTCCACTACCCTGCTTTGCCTCTCTAAATATGACCGTTCCCTCTTCTGCCCCTTGAAGAATGACCATCTGCAAAGCATCGCCCAACATGTAGAAACAGATGAACTGAGCCCCAAATGTAGAGTCAGAGTCTAGAATTTAGCCCCAACTTTTCCAATAGATGCCATATGGACCCAAAGACACTCAAACCTCCCAAGGTTGTAAAAATCAAATGGCATCATGTGTATGAGCACGATTAGCAGCAGGCTTATAACACATTCCATATTAATCATTAACTAATGATTGATCAATTATTATTAATTGCGTATGAATTGACTCTGAATCTAAAAGGCTGTTTCGGAGACATGCCTTTCCTGTGTATGTCCTTCTTACCTGCATGTAAAAACTGTAAGAGGTGGCATCATGTTTGATTCCCTTTATCTCAAAGAAGAATCCATATATGGCAATCATTTCTGAACGAGTCGTATACTCCTAAATGGGGAAGGATAAACAAACAACAAAGTGACAGGGGAAAAAAATCTTCCGTATTCAAAGGCAAGAAGATATAGAAAAAACCAATTCTAGCTGAACCAAAAGTGACTAATTTGGCACACAAAAGTGACTAATTAAAACATAACAGCAATTTTAGCTTAGGAAGGGCCAAACTGTAGTGACTTCACAAACCCCACGGGTTAGTACTCAGTGATGATATTAACTGCTCTGCACATCCTCTAGTGGGAGAAGGCTGAGTTAGGCTTCCTCTTATATGATCTGTGGCCTGCAGACCTATGAAACAAAGCATTTGCTCCAGTTTGGATGGGCCTAAAAGATACTCCACATTCATGGTATTGCAAGGTGTCCTGGCCCCCGTGGTCTGTGGTCTGTCCACTTAGGTGGGTCTCTGCAAGCAAGGGGGTAGACCCAGCCCATCCAGGCCTGACCCAGATGGGAGTCTCTGATGAAAGATTCAGAGCCCTGAGCCCCTGAATCACAAATTCTTTTGAGATCACTACTGGAGTGGCTTTAAGGTCTGAGTACAGCAGTTTCTTGGAGAACTGTGCCCAACACAGGGAACCCAAAACAGAATGCAGCCACTAGCCCTGCATACGCCCCTGGTGTCTGAGTGCCCAGATGCCTTGCAGCCAAGCTCCCTGACCCACTTTGCTTTGATTTGGGGGGGGGGCATGAAAATATCCACCCAGAATAGCTTTCCCTTGGTAACTGCAAACGCAGGCTTGGAGTGGAATCTCTCCCTGAACCGTTGGCAAGTCTTGATGTTTGCGGGGAAGAGAATGACCAATTTATCCCAGTTTTCCCAGGCCTTTCCTGGTTTCAGAACTGAAAGTCCTGCATCCCAGGGAAACTCCTCCATCCCCGAAAAACGAGGACGGTTGGTCCCCCTCAAGGAGAAATTTTGGATGTGCACATCAGATAAATGAATGGCCTGTCCCAGGCCCCTGTCTTGTGAATTTTATTTCCTAGGATGCAGTGGGAACATGCAGAAGAGACATGACTATTTCCTTTTCTGTCCTGGCCTTCCTAACAGAGGTAAGAAGCAATTATACAAAGGTCCTTCCCCAAGTGTGGGAGAGGATGGTCCTTCCCCTTGATTGGGCCCAGGGGGTCTGTACCTGGCTAAAGAGTAGCCCGAATCTCACAGCCTGGGTGGTAAGATCTTTCACGTGGGCCATGTCACCCCCACTCTCCAGCTGAAAGACAAGTGCACACAGCTCACTGGCAATCTGACCCTGGACGCAAGCATCCGTCCCCATCTCTGCGGCGGTTCATCGATCCCACAACCCCCACCATGCTTGATGGAGAGTTCTGTCTCTGGATCCCACACTTGGCCATTAATCCAGTCCGCAGTATTTGTTGAAGCCTACGATGTGCCAGGTACTGTGCTTAATGCTTTCAGAGAATGAGAGATGAGAATGAGGAAAATTCCTGAGAATTTTCCCGGGAAAATAAAATGTGTACATCAATAGCCTGATCATGATGCAGAGAATGATCACACCCATAAAGCCATGATCCCACATGGCGGGCTCCATGACATGGCGGGCTCCATGACATGGCGGGCTCCATGACATGCTCCCACAAGGGGCAAAAGGAAGGAGGTGGGCAGGGTCAGAAGAACATGAAGAGGGTGTGTGTGTGTGGGGGAGGGGGAACTTCCTGAGGTGTCCAGTCCCAAGGACTGTCTCCCGATCTGCTCTGTTCTGTTAGAGCATAGCTCTGAGTTACGACCCAGAGAGGCCCGTTCCATGGAGTCGTTCTCTGCTGTGCAGGGGCACTGGGTACTGTGGTTTGCACATTACAATAGGTATTTGTTGGGCTGAATTGAATTTTAACTAGTGACTCATAAATCTTGGGAACTCAAACACTGCCCTACTTCATTGCTAAAAATGCACCGCTTCGAGACATGAGAAGTACAACAGTTCTCGTAGACAATTCACAAAGGGGGAAACGCCACATGGAAAAATATTCATATTTACTAGTAATAAAGGGAATCCGTATTGAGAAATGAGATTTCATTGTTTGCCTTTCAATAGACAAAAGGGATCCGAGATAAAAATGCCCTACATGGGCTGAGCATGTACAAAGTGAAGCAATGCTCATTCATTACTGGGGGAAGAGCAGTTTGGTCCCAAACTGTGAATACGTATCAGGAACAAAAAGGAACGTTCCTTTTTGGGCCCGTGTTTTCTCTTCTTGAGAATCTCCTTAAGAAACTAATTCTAAGTATAGTAAAATAAACCATCACGTGCAAATATGTTCATCCTGCAGTCACTTCTAATAGTTAACAATTAGCAGTCCCTCAAATTTCCTGCACCAAAGGAGAGGAAAAGTAGCATTATTTATAGCAAATGTTCTTGGTGGAAGAGTTCGCAGCCAATAAAACACAACGAGATCTTAGTAGCGGTTGTCTTTGGGTGATGGGTCTGAGGGGCATGTCTTTTTCTTTCAGTTTCTCTGCATTAAAAAAATGTTCAATAACAAGCACGTGTTACGTGTGAGTCTGTTGGGGGTCTGGGTCAGGAGGACGGGGCAGCCAGTGGTCCCGACCCCGCCTCACTCCCCAGGTCAACAGTGCGCATGCCCAAAGCACCTGGCTCCACCCGAGCCTCCTCCCTCCGCCCCTCCCTGCCTGGATCTCCCGGCTCTCCTGGAGGAAGACCCAGAAACATCGCGACCTCAAAGGCTCTGATGTTTCAAATGCAAAGAGAAAGCCAAGTCAGAAAAGCAATAAATTTCAATAATTGTTTCCTTGCTGAGCTGGCAACTCACTGCGTGGTAATGGTTGGCTGTAACCCGGATCAGCCAGGACTCCGGGAAGAAGTTAATGTGCCTTAACTCCTCCAGATTTTTGCCTTGGAAGAAATACAAAGAGAACATTTTTATAGATTTATTCATAACAGATCAGCAGAAGTCTGATTTGCAGAAAGAAAAAGGAGGAAGTCAAGGGTTGAGGATGGTAGAGCCTGGCCAAGGCCCCTGGGGAATCATAAGGTGCGTGGAGCCGGGGTGGAAAGGCACGAGCGCTTTCCCCGCTGAAGGGCTCACGGGCCCCCTGGCAGAAGTCCTGCCCAGGATGGGAGGGCTGAGTTCGGATCATCCGTGTCTTTGGAGTGTCTAGAAGCAAGTTGGACAAAACTACTTGGGGTCCATCAACCATCCCTGGGTTTTAAAACTATGCGTTTCATCTGGATAATTGGAAATGGCTTTGAAAAATTTCCCAAATGCGCTTTCATTCGCAAAGGTCTCCCTTTGCAAGGGGGCCGCCTGGGCAGCCCCCCCAACACACTCCGAAGGGGGCTTCCTCCTCTTTTCAAGTCACAGATGCCTTCCCCCAGGCCCAGCGCAGGAGGCTGAGCAAGGCAGCCTTCTCAACCGTGGAACAGGTGACCTGGACGGGACACTGCTCTAAGACACAGGGCACATGGCTAGATGGTAATAACACAGCCCTTGGCAGCTCTTTCACAATCCATAAGTCCCTTCATCCAATATCATATTTCATGGAAGCTCTGACCACCCCCCATTTTACAGACAGGGACACTGAGACCAGGCAGTTCCATGATTTTCTCAAAGTCACACAACTTGGAAGTGACAATGCCATATCTCAGCTGATTCCTTTGGAAACGGCTCCTAAGTCTTTCCTGGGAGCTGCTGAGGTGGGGAGGTGGGAACAGGTCCCCAAGAGCCTTCCCAGACACACTCACTCTCGCAGGGCTTACCTTTGACGATGCCGTGTAGGCGCAGGCAAAGGAAGAGTGGCACCAAGCTCTGTCCCATATCCTGATCCAGAAAGGAATACTTCCTGGAGAAGCTGAGCAGGGGTACAAAGAGGAACAAGAGACTGTCAGAAAACGCCTTTCTGGAACTGGCACGGGGCTCCTGAAAGTCATGTCAGAGACTAGCGGTTTCGGCAGTCAGGGGTAGATGGTGCTGGGTTCTCTCTGGAAGGGTGAGGTGTGTGGACGCAGAGGGCAGCTGGGACAGCCTGGGTGAAGGCTGACCCCACAGGTTATAATGAGACACTGGTCCTAGTCCACTTGCCATCCACGGCTGAGCTACGCATATAGCGGGTACACAGCACATACTTAGGAAGTAAGTGACTGGCGGTAACGTGTTACTTTATGGAGGATTTCGAGATACATTTTCTCACTTGAGTCTCACAAACTTCATGTGAGCCAGACAGGGCAGGTATCATTGGCTCCATTTTACAGATGGAAAAAACAAAGGCTCAATTAGGGCTTGAACCCAGGACATTGTGTTCCTCCTCTACACAAGCTGCCCTTTCAATAGTGGCTAATTTAGGCCCTTCTTAAGCACCTTCTGGTAGGGTTAAAAAGAAGGAAACCAGGTGACGAGTTTCAGTAGCCATTCTTCCGCGTTTACTGTCCGTACTAAACTCCAGTTAATTTCCACCCACGGCTGAAGGTCAGGGCTGGGTTGAGATCAGATTCCCTTTGCGAACACGCGTACACGCAGACACACATCTACCACTCTTGTGTTGCAACAACTTGTTTCGTAAAAGGGTCACTTTTTACCAACGGGGACAACGGGGGTGATTTTTCCTAGTCCCTTTGGAAACGCAAAGTCATTCCCTCAAGGCAGATGCGTATGAGACCAGCCAAAGGCGCTTGCAGATTATTTTTCCATGAATCAAGAGTGATGTCCAAATCACACCCTGTCTCAGCCAGACTGAATGCACCATTGGCCCCGTGTCCTGCCTCTGCGGGAGGTGCCCGCTGGCCTGCTAAGGACCATTTGCTTTCAGAAGTCCTAGGAATTCCTGGGACTCCCATGTCCGTGGTCCCAGGAGATAGTTTAGGGATGCTGAGGCGCATGGGGTGGGAGAGGGGCGTGAGGACAAATGAGTTGATTCAATTCAGTGATTATTTTTTAGACTCCACTGGGTGCCAGGCTCTGGCGTTAGATCAGGCATAAGTAAAGGAAGGGTGATACTTTCAGGGACAGCACAGCTCTACTGATCCCAGAACCAGCCCTCCGTTAGGCAGCACACGTGCAGCTGGGCTAGTGTGGGCCAGGCCCGTGCCCCGAGAACATGATATCTTAGCTGGACAAATAACTCACTTGCCTCCTCCCCTGCCTCTCTCTCACCATGTAACAGAGGAACAAGCTAGGTGACATTATACTGGGTGCAGGTGTCAAGGAGGGAAGGAGGGGCCACGCTGGCACAGTTCCCCCAGCCAAGCTGAGCACTCCCAGGAATGAGCCTGCACCCCCGGCAAGCGCCCCTACGGCCTCGTGCTGCCCCAAGAAGGGAGCAGTTGCTGCAGCTGCAGGTTAGAGACAGTTTCAGCCCAGAAAGCTGAGCAGTTAAAAGACAGCACATCCCCTGCGACTCGGAAGTCACCAGGCAGCTTTGTGGGATGGTTGCTGGGAGAGTAAGGAAGCCAAGGCCCAGAGTCTCCCTGGGAGAGGTGTTCAGACCTGACAGCCCCTCAGCCAGGAGCTCTCCCAACAGACCTCCTCTCCCAGAGGATTCAGGAAAGAGCTTTGATGAGACAGGTGATTGGATGTTAAGATCCCTTTGGGTCACAGGGAAGTGGCACTGACGGCGGCTGACTTACGAGGTCGCGAGTCTGTTCATCCATTGTCTAATCATGCTTCTGCGAGCTTGGGCTGGAGTCAGACAGACTAGGTTCCAGTCCCGGGCGGCTGGCCATCAGTCACGTGACGGAGCCTCCCTGAGCTCCAAGCTCCTTTTCTGTCAAGTGGGGACAACAGCCACATGTGCCTCCGTGGGTAGCAAGAAAAGCAAAGGTGACGGTGCTGGGCACAGCTGCTGGTGCTCAGGGAGGACTCCATACCTCACGATGACCACCACTGTCCTCCCTTCCCTGGGAAAGTGACCTGGACTCAAGCTGTCCAAGGGCCTGGAGTTGTTTTTGGTGGCATTCATTATCACTGCCAACCTCTAAATTGCCCAAACCATGGGCCATCTCAGAGGAAAAAAAATGGCGGGTTCAGCTGATTTTCTAAAATCTGAAAGCATCAGAGGGATGTGGTCCAACATCTTGAAACAATGCATACAGGTCTGTCCTTGGAGACTGGTGAGGTGGATTGTTGCAGACCTAGGACTCTAACTAGGCTTCCTGAGAACAGTCCATTGCGTTTTCCGTCTAACCTGGCTCGTCTCAACTGTCTGAAGGCAGAGGCATCTGCTACTCTCTGGCTCTGGTAATGATGGGCACATTCACCAGACTTCACATAACATGAGAAGCCGACATGAAGCTGGGGGGCCTCCTTGCATGGCTCTGTTGGTGGGGTCAAATGCTGGCCTGGCTCCCCCAGGCACTCAATGCCATCTGTGCAAAGATCCCTTTGCATTTAGCACTGACTTTTCTGGAACCTCAGGCCATGGTGTCTGCCTCCTACGGTTCTTCAGGAAACCCTTGGGGCATGACCCCGTTGGGGAGGACAGTTCATAGGTCCTTGAGACTGAAAGACACACCCGGGTTGGCTCTGGGTCTTGCTTTCAAGGGCCCTGGGGACAAATCCCCCACAGACTTCCTGAAAGGCAATGCCCGGGACAAGTGTCCCTTTGACTGGCACCAGTTGTAATTTTAGAGCTGCTCTTAGCCACAACCTTCTCACTTCCCCCATCCTGTCATCCGTCGGAGTCATTTACCCTTCCTGTGAGTGTCTGACTCAGGCCCCATGACCCCAGCACCTCAAATTTTAGCCTTAACATATCCACTTTGGAATTCCGAATTGATATTCCACGGATGAGCCTTGAGGACTTTATGCTCAGTGAAATAAGCCCAAAGCAAAGGAACAAATTCTATGTGATTCCATTTACACGAGGTTCCTAGAGTAGTCAAATTCACAAGTATCGTGGTTCCCAGAGTCAGGGGCACAGGGGAATGGAAATCCATTAATTGTTTAATGGATACAGAGTTTCAGTTTGGAAAGATAAAAAAACACACTCTGAGCCACCCAGTCCCTAAAATGGCTAATTTTATCTTAATATTTTACTATGATAAAAAAGAATTAGGATTAAAACATTACTTCATTTCTATGAAAAAATATTTGAAATAATAGTTTAAATTTTAAGGTGAAGCTTGAAAAAGAAACCTGCACTCTTTGGGGCAATACCTCATGATGAGAAGGGCACATGGGTTTTTTCAAAACGTAACTCAGTGTAGACCTGGGTGCCTTCAGAAAGGCAGGAACCAGGAACCAGGAACCGGTCCTCTGGTCTCCTAACCTCACGGTGCGGTAAATGAAACACTGCTGCTCCCTCCGCCAGAGGTCACCGCGCCCTTCAGCTCCTCCCGCCAAGGTCCTTTTCTTCAAGTCCAAACGAACTTGCACCGGTCCTGAGACATGGGTCTTGCTAATGTCCCTGCAGGAAGGTTGGGTTCTCGCCCAAAGTCTTCCAGCCGGTTCGTGGCAGGAGCAGGACCCAGACTCAGGGCCGCCTTCTGCTAACACGCACCTTATTTACTGAACGTATTGTCTGTCTCTGCTTCCAAGGTTGTAGACACCACGCAGATGGGGCTTGGCGCCTCTCGGGGGGCCTGGCACTCAGCCGGCTTGCAATTTGTCGAGTGAATGAATTGGATGAGGAGCTGATCCTGCCAACTCAGCAGCCTCAACCCTGCCATCCCTTCCCTCCACACACCCACAGTGTCTCTCCTAGGAATGCCAGCCGTCCTGCCCCAGCACGTGCACGCACACGCGTGTGCACACAGACCAGGCTGCTCCAGGCTGGTTTCCCTGCGCCATGGGGCCCCCCTGCCGTTACCACGCTTATTTGCCAGGCCAAGTCCTACTAGACATTCATTGAGACCCAGTTCAATATCTTGACAACAAAGTCGGTCCTGATCTTTGCCCAACGGCAGAACTGGGTCTAGAAACCCTGTGTAATGATAACCTTATCTGCCCTCTGTAAGGACCTCCTGCATCGGACTCTCTACATTTCTTGGGCTCCTTCCATGTCTCTACTCTCATTGAAGATGACACGTTGGGTCTACCCAGTTTGGGTGGGAAGCCAAGAAGCCATGTGATGGAACTGAAAGGTTAGTAAGGAACAGGGATAAGATTTAGGGACCTTGAAAAGAAAGGGGATCCAGCTTCCAGAAAGCCAGATTCTAGGGGAACAGGGGCAATGTGGTCAGAGCAAGAGAAGAAATTCAAAAAAGGCAAGAAACACAAAAGTCCAGTGATGAAAAACCCCGTTGTCCCCAAATATATCTAGCTCCCTTTATAGGGCTTGGTGAATCTGATACCAAACAATTTAATGGCTCTCATGTCCATGACTCATGGGATATTTCAAAATGAAGGTTCCGGTTAAGAGATGAGAGTTGTCACACCAGGGGTGCCCAGTTTCATGATGACTCTGTTACCACCTCTGCAAATGCCATTCATTAATCACAGTAGATACATGGCTTCTGGCCGCCCCAGCACATAGTATCCCGAAGTGTTTTTCTGGAGACATCAGCAGGCTCAGGGTTCACAGGTGCAGGCTGTGGGATGGTGGCTCTCCTCCAAGGCTGCCCTCATTGGGTCTGGGGGGAACATGGTGCTGGGTTTGTCAGGTCAGTGCCCAACCACACAGGCAGCACACACTCTTGTCCCCTCTGCGAAGAGAAGCTCAGAGGAGGAATCTGTCCAGTGAGATCTGGGAAGGCTTCCCGGAGGAGTCCTTGGCTAGTGCTGTCAAGATTGGATCAGACTTGGATAGGCCCCAGGAAGGAGGGGAGAGTCAGCAGCAGTGGTCGGGGAAATCTAGGAGTTGGGATCATGTGGAAACTGGCTTCACTGACTATTTTCATTGACTTCCTTCAGGAAGGGTTGTAAGCCCATTGCTGGGACCCATCCTTGTGTCTAAGAAGGACCCATTTAGTGATTAACAAATCAGTTAGGGGCCAGAATTACAATCTGTTCATGACTTCCCCTCAACCTGGAGAATCTTAAAATAAAAGGATGTGGGGGTGTCTGGGTAGCTCAGTCGGTTAAGTGTCTATCTCTTGGTTTCAGTTCAGGTCATGATCTCCCACTTTCATGGGTTCGAGCCCTGCATTAAGCTCTGCGCTGGCAGCGTGGAGCCCATTTGAGATATTCTCTCCCTCTCCCTTCTCTTCTGCCCCTCCCCACCTCGCAGTGTCTCTGTCTCTCTCAAAATAAATAAATGAACTTAAAAAAAATAAATAAAAGGATGTGTCAAAAGATCTGGAAGCCCTAGGTCAGCCTGTCTCCACCACCACATTGCAGAAGGACCCTGAGCAAGCCCCTTGTCTTCCCTGGCCATCCATCCCTGGACGGATTTTATAGACACGCTATTGAGTGAAAGGGAAGGCAGACATTAAGAAGTGTATACTGGAAGATTCTGTTTATACAAAGTTCAAAAGCAGCCAAGACATCTTGAAAGTCAAGGAAGCCAGGATGTTGTTTGGCTTTTTCTGGGAGAGGTGGAGACTGAGATAAGACACTTTAGGTGACTGTCCGAGTCTGTCCCTCAATCTGGACACTGCTTACACAGATGTGTGCGCTTCGCGGAAATCCACTTAAGGTTTGTGAACTTTTCTGTATGTATTTTACACTTTGATTAAATAGGTACTTTTGGGGCCCCTGGGTGGCTCAGTCGGTCAAGTGTCTGACTCTTGATCTCGACTTAGGTCATGATCTCACAGTACGTGGGATTGAGCTCCACCTCAGGCTCTGTGCTAACAGCTGGGAACCTGCTGTCTCCCTCTCTCTCTCTCTGCTCCCCCCACCTTCTCTCTCAAAATAAATACATAAACTTAAAACATGCACTTTTAAAAGAGTGAAAAATTTGCCTGCCTCTGGCTTAACTCCAATTGGTGAGTTTTTACAGTTTTCCTGGACTTCTCAGACCACTAACTGGCAAGAAATGATGACTTTTCCTCTGAGGATGGACACAACAGCTTTGCTTACATTTTTTTGTTTTTCCTACAAGGAAATGTTAAATTTAATTCTGGCCGGTCTATTTGTTTTTCTAAATTAACCATTGCCAGGAAACAGACTGCCAAGGGGCGTGTGCGTGTGTGTGTGTGTGTGTGTGTGTGTGTACACGAGTGCTCTCCTCCTATACAGTTATACTCAGCCATGAATATAAGTTGCAAAGCGTTCGTACATGTCTGGCTAGGTAGAGAAACTTCCCCTTCAGCTTTCCGTCAGTGTCTCTGGCATAGAGCGCGTGTTCAATAACTATCTGTAGAATGAATAAAAACTTGAAAAAAAAATCAAAGAATGAAAGAAACTGGGAGAATAAAAAAGGCTCGGACATAGGCCTTTATTTGCTATCACCTCTGGTACTAGAAGGGTCAACAATTCAAATACCTTCACTCCTAGCTTGCCTTCTAGACCTCGCTAAGACAGAAAGGGGCCATCTGATCTATTTAAAAACAAAATTTTTTTAAAGTTTATTTCTTTATTTTGAGAGAGACTGAGAGTGCGAGCAAGGGAAGGGCAGAGAAAGAGGGAGAATCCCAAGCAGGCTCCACGCTGTGAGCGCAGAGTCCGATGCGGGGCTCAAACTCACGAAACTGTGAGATCATGACCTGAGCTGAAATCAAGAGCTGGATGCTTAACCGACTGAGCCCCCTAGGAGCCCCTATTTTTACTCAATTACTGCTCCAAACCCTCTGATGCGGCGCCAGGCCGGCCAAGGCCACAGGCACGGCTGCAGCGTGGCCTTGTCGCCAGTGGCTCCAGGGCCCCACTAGCTTGTATTCAGGCCGCTCATCCCACCGCAGCACGTTACAAAAGTACGGTCCCATTTGGGAGGTCCCCATATTGTGGTGGCCTCAAGATGTCCCCTCTGACCACCGGGAGATCCCTCATAAATCACTCCGTCATTTACATTCTTGCATCAAACACACAACTTTAAACATTGGGCCAAAAAATCAGCTTCCTCGATTCTCATTCCGAAGCTTAGGTACTGTTTCCCAGGGCTCTGCTTCACTGCCTCGTCTTCTAATGCCCTTGGCATGTCCCTGTCAGTGGCCACAGAGACCTGACCTGCTGTCCCCCTTGGCCTCGCTGAAGCTCAGCTCCCCGGGGGCCCCGACTCTGGCCCACGGTGGCTGGAACTCCAGGTAGGCTCCCTCCTCCACTAAGAGCAGAGGTGCCTTCTCGCAGCTCAAGCCTTCAGGCCACTAGCCTCCTGGGCCAGCAGCCCCAAGGCCCTGGGGATCCTCAGGAAGGGATGGTAAACGCAGAACAAGGGCACCCACTGCCCACTGCCATGTCCAGGGTAGATATCACTAACCTACGGAGACGTTATTTCTCTCCGAGCCTGGAGAAAGCCTTGGAGCCCTTCCTCGTCAAGAACACCAAACGGGCACCAGCCATCCGTCATCTGTCTACAGAGCCTGTTACAGACAAGGTATTCTCTGCATTTTGCATCCGCATAGTACGACCCAGGTCTGTGAGGGGAACCAAGCTACACAAAAGTGGTTGCTGGAAACTCGTTCTTCAGGAAGCGCTTCCATGCACAGCAGGGTGCCAGCTAAGCCAGGGGTGAGATAAAGGCCCACAGACCCTTCCTTGAAGCTGCTGCTGATGTCCCCGGAGAGGCAGGACACATGTAAACTGTCCCCCACTGTGGACAGACTGGCAGAGGGGGCAGAGCCGGTGGGGGTTACGTTAGTAGGAACAGCAAGTGCTTATTCCTAGACTGAGTCTGGAGACTCAGGGGACACGCATTTGGGAGGTGGAGGCCACGGATGAGGGAACACCTTAAGGGTGCCACTATCCTAGGGCAGAAGAGTGAGCTGGGATGGGAGATGTGAGAGTCACCCACAATCCTAAGAATGGGCACATGATCCTCAAAGCTGGGGGTGGGCCTGGACAGCTGCTGGGGAAGAGCACCCAGGCCCAGAGCATCTCATCACCTGCTCTCCCTGGGGGGGCATGAAGCTTGCTGGCGGGGCAGCAGGAGGGAGCGCAGGTCACAGGTTGCTGGGAGTCACCACTGAGCTGCAGTTGGAGAACACGGGGCCCCGGGACACGGTACCGAGACCAAAGGGAAACTCACCAATGGTTTCCAACAAGGAACAGTGTGGCATCGGGGGTTTGGGAAACGCCAGGGAGGGGAGGCGTGCCTTCGAAAGGCAACCAGTGTAGGTTCAAGAGGAATGGAAAAGCTAATGATGGTGAGGGGGAGCCCCGGGACCCCAGCTCAGGAAAACCGAGGACACCCTACCCTCAGTGGAGGGGGCCACCCCCCGAGAGCCTCATTCCCACTGTTTCTCCCACATTAAAAACACGGTTTCCACACTCTGGGTCATTTCCTACCTCCCGGTTCTAAGACATTCCCAGTACGAATGCTAACCTAGAGCCAAAGAGCAAGTCTTCCTGGTGTGCATGACTCATAGGAAAAAGTGTCTCTTGGGCTATTAAAAGAGTGGGGGGGTGGTTCGTAAAACACTTGCGCTCCAAGCAAATTATATAGAAACTAAGCAAAGTACATATCATCCTGGCACTGAATACCGCTTTCCCCAAATAATGAGACAGGAAAAATGGGCTCTCGCGTTTAACATGGTGCACAGATGTTCCAGAAAAGGATTAAATGCTTCAGAACAATGCAAATGGTACTTGGCTTAAACAGGTCAAGCCACCGAGGAGTGTGTGGAAGACGTGTTTATCCGCTAACCTCACATGTGCAAACGAAACGGAGCCTCTTGGCTGCCTTGCACACACCTTAGCGGGCCCGGGAGCCCCATTCCCGCTGAGGCGGGGAGCCGAGGCATAAACCTGACAATGAAAGTGATGCCATCTGTCACTTCCTCCAGGCAGACCTCCTGCGGACCGCCTGGGACTGTCTTTAGCTACAGGGCCACCACACTCCACAGCCAGCTTGCATGATGTGACCATGCCTAGGAAGTTTTAATTGAAGCTACCAGAGGCATGAAATGGAGCCCATAAAGGACCACCCTGCCCCCCACCCCGCCCCTCTGCCCCAGGCTGCCTTTGCTGCCTCTGCTAACCTGGGGTGGGAGGGCGGGGAGGGACTCTTGATTGAACAGATAGTAAACAGTCACAATAGAGGGCAGCACATGGAGGGGAAGGCGCACTCCACGTCCCCTGCTAACAACCACACTGAACCTAGAGGCAGCCTCGGGATCTTTCTGGACACAGTGCCCAGGGAGCTATTGCTGAACCAGCCAAGTGGACACAAGAGAGGAATCCAATCGGCCATTCAAGGAATGGGCAGCAAAGTGTCTTGGGATTTCCACAGGCCCGAGTTCAAGTCAGACCCTATCCCTTATGACTTGTATGATCTCTGACAAGATAGTTCATTTCCACCTCAGTTTATTCATCTGTAAAATGGGAATAATAAAACAAGCCCTGGAGCCTTATACAGATGAAATGAGACTACAAATAGAAAGTGCTGATGTTGGGGCGCCTGGGCGGCTCAATCGGTTAAGCGTCCGACTTTGGCTCGGGTCATGATCTCGTGGTTCGTGGGTTCAAGTCCCACATCAAGCTCTGTGCTGACAGCTCGAAGCCTGGAGCCTGCTTTGAATCGATTCTGTGTCTCCCTCTTTCTCTGCCCCTGCTCTGCTCGTGCTCGCTCTCTCTCACAAAAATAAACAAACATTTATTTTTTTAAAAATTTTTAAACATTTATTTATTATTGAGAGACAGAGTACGAGCAGGGGAGGGGCAGAGAGAGAAGGAGACACAGAATCCGAAGCAGGCTCCAGGCTCTGAACTGTCAGCACAGAGCCCAACACAGGGCTCGAACTCACAAACTGCGAGATCATGACCTGAGCCAAAGTCAGATGCTTAATCAACTGAGCCACCCAGACGCCCCTAAATAAACATTTAAAAAAGAAAGTGCTAACCAGAATTAGTAAGCGTAATTAAATGGTGTCCATTAAACTGTAATTATTTTTTACTGAAATTTTGAGATCTGCAATTATTAGAATTTATAAGTTTAGAGAGTGTAAGAAACTTGAGTTAATTCTATGAAACTTTTGTCCATTCAAATGCTTTTTCATTTGTTCAGAAAATTCAGAATTTTATATGCTATTGTGAAATATAAGTGAGGATAATCTGGTCTAATTTAGGTACTTTTTTTTTTAAGTTTATTTATTTATTCGTAGAGAGAGCGAGAGCGAGTGGAGGAGGGACAGGAAGACAGGGAGTGAGAGAGAGTCCTAAGCAGGCTCTAAGCTGTCAGCGCAGAGCCCAGTACAGGACTCAAACCCAAAAACCATGAGATTATGACCTGAGAGGAAATCAAGAGTCAGACGCTTAACCAACTGAGCCACCCAGGTGCCCCTAAGTACATTTAAGATATGATGTTTTTAGGTCAGTGTGGTTTGGGGATACGTTTTTCTAAATGAAAGAAGTCCTTTGTATATCATGTCTTTTGCTGGACAGAACATGTTCAGAAGCACATGACTGTGTCTTATTATGACATCAACATGTTATTCACGTTTTCCAGTAATCCAGTGGCTCAAAGATATCCCACAATCTTAGGCCCCGTAAAGAAATTTGCATTCTGTGCACTGTAGATGATGCTATGAAAAATCATATCACTGATGCTCTTCCTCCCTGATGTTATGAGTCCAGAAACCCAGCGTGTGTGCGTTTCGTCAGTCAACACGACGCTGCATTACCTGGTAAAAAATGCCATCACCGTTTCCTCCACGGGAACCGTCTGAACCTTGGGGTTCAGTTGCAAGAAGACCCACAAAAGTAGCGTTTTCAGAAGATGAAACTCATTAAAAGTGAACAACCTGGCCAAAAGAAGAGAAAAAATTTCAGGAATAGCAGAATCTCACACGATATATAAGAACACAGCAAGTTAAAGACTTCAGGTCTGAGACAGACTGAGTCTGTCGGTCTCTTCAGACAGAGACCAACGAAGTGACCTTCTCAGGGTCACTGGAACGGGGAGTGACAGAGCTGGAACGGGACCCTCAGCAGCCTGACGCCCACCTGCTGTGCTGCCAAAGCCACGGCCAGCATTTAATGAGCCCTTACCACAGACAGGTATGCGCGAGACGTTTTTGGATGTTCCTTCATTTAATTCCATACACCAATCCTGTGCAGTTGCGATATATCCCTTACTTTTATAGATATGTAAATTCAGACTGGCCCTGTGTTTATTTAAATTTTTAATATTTTGTTCATCATGGGGTTTTTTTTGTGGGGGTGGGGAGGAGCAGAAGGAAAGAGAGAGAGAGAATCTCAAGCAGGCTGCATGCCCAGCATGGAGCCTGACTCGAGGCTCCATCCCACAGACCGTCCGTGAGACCAGGACCTGAGCTGAAATCAACAGTCAGACGCTTAACCAACAGAGCCACCCAGGTGCCCCATTCATTCATTGAGGTGTTTTGCATTAATCTTGATTTTAAAGTATTGCACCACAATATACTTTATCTGAAGACTGAGGTTTTTTGGTGTCCCCTTAAGTTTTGCGCCCAAGGTTAGTGCCTCACTCATCACCTTCGAGTCCCAGCCCTGATGAAGGGCTAAATAGCTTATCCAAGGTCACATGGTTCTGGGGTGAGACCCGGCGTGGGTCAGTTCAGCGCCCCGCAGCCGCTACGCCCTCATCTGCAGATAGTGGTGACAGCCAATGCTCAAAGTCTACACCAGTGACATGCGGAGTTTCGTGCCACTGCGGTAACAAAGCGCCATGAACCAAGTGGCTTAAAATAACACACATTTATTATCTTAGAGTTGTGGTGGTCAGAAGAACAAAAATGGATCTCACTGAGCTAAGATCAAGGGGTGGACTGCATTCTTTCTGGAGGTTCTATGGAAAATCATTTCCTGGCTCTTTCTAGCTTCCAAAGGCCACTCACATCCCAGGGCCTGTGGTCCTGTCCTCCATCCTCTGGCCAACAGCACAGCACCTTCCAATCAATCTCCTCTGATTCTGATTCTCCTGCCTCCCTGTTCCACGTGGAAGGAGGCTTGTGATTATATTGGGCCCACCTGGGTAATCCAGGCCACCCTCCCCAGCTCAAGGTCATCCATCCGCAATGTTTTTCCTCTTGCAACCTCACATAGTCACAGGCTCTGGGGGTTGGGACGGCGATATCATTGGGCTGACCACACACGCACAGATTTCTCAGTGCAGCGCCTGGCACATAGGAGCGTGCTGGTGAGTGGCCGCTGTGATTCGTTAAGTGGCGGGGCCGGGTCCTCGCTGCAGAACCCAGGCTTCGCCAGCAGCGGCGTGAGACTTCTTAACAAGAAACAAGTGGTGAGGAGGAGCGAGTGTCCTCCCCACCGTGTCAACTCTGTAAAGTGAGGATGTCTCCCAAAGAACTTCTCTGACAGCCTCCAACCACTTGATTACCTGAGAAGCCATTTCAGTGTTTCTTAACCCCCTTGATATTTCCCGTCTTGACCACAGGGATGGCGTGATGGCTTTGAAATCTATCACGGCCTCTGCACCCACCACTTTGAGTGGTCTTGTGGGTGGGACCCAAGCTAAGTAGTGACTCTAAAGGGTAATGGAAATGTCACCCACCCACCTTTCACACTATTTCTGATCACAGTAGAATGTCTCTTTGCTCTTATTTGTTTTTCCGGTCACCTGCGGATGCATGGCTTTGACTCTGGCCAGACAGGACCAAATTTGTCACTGTCTGGGCCATGATGGTGAGGCAGGAGGGGGGATGTCACAGAGCCACTTGGAATGATGTGCCCACGTAGAACTCCACAAGGACACCAACCACCTCTGGGCCAGGGAGCTACACGACTCCTAGTGCAGAATCCACGCCCGAGGTTCCCAAGCCCACAAGGTTCTTTGGGACATCACCAAAGAGCAACAGACAGCAACACAGGAGGAGTAAATGGGGCTCCATGAATCAGGGTTTTGGTTTTACTTTTATTACGAAGGGTAGCTTGTTCAAATAAAGCTCTCTGTCTTTAGGCCAAGCACCAGTACCCTAAAGTATCGGCTCCTTCTGAGAACACTCCAATGTATTTTCATTTACGTAAGAGCCCTGACGGCCTCAATCAAAACAGAACTCACAGAGTTTCTAAACTTTCCTCCAACATAGGGGAACATCTGGGCTGTTCTACCTGTGTTTACTGGTGCTCAATAGTAGCCATTGGGAGGTAACTGGAGAGAAAAATGCTTCTAACAAGGCACTGTTTGTCATTGTTTTGAGAAAATTGCATGTAAATAATAAAGGTCCCCTTTGAATATAGACATGCAAACAATGCAAACAAGAAACCACGAACAAGGGTACCCAGGGCAGCACTGATTGCCACAACAAAAAATGAAGCAAAACAAAACAAAAGGCCATTAAGAAGGAAATGAAAAATTGCTATCTATTCGTTCTAATGGAACCCTGTACATCAAATTTAAAATGCTAATCAGATATGTAAGTATCCACATGGAGAGAACATATCGCATTACGTTAGTAATGCTGCAGAACATTACAGTCCCTATGAGAACAATTAATTTGAAGTTTAAGCCCTTGCAAAACAATATTACACGTTATTTATGGACACACATATATGTGGTAAGAATATAATCACGTGGACGAGTTCACGCGAGCCCACGACGATGGTCTGATGGTCTTGAGGGAGGGAGGAAGGCGGAGAGGAGGGAAGGATAAGGCTGGGGAGGGTGCATAGCTGAGTCCTGCTTTATTGGTAATGTTTTCTTTCTTATGACAAAATGTCACTGTTCATTTTGGGAAGTGGGTCCAATTGTGTTTTCTCTTGTCTTCCTACATTTTTAAAAGCTTTTTCAACAATGAAAAATATGCCCATCAATATCCTTATTGATGTTGATTATCAATAAGGGGAAATGAGTCCTCATGCAGTGGGCCAGGCTGGTAATGACCTGGGGTTTTGAGGCCACCCAGACCTCATTCAAATCCCAATTCTCATGCTGCTCGGAGGGAGCCTGGGCAGATCTTTTCATTTCCCGTAATCTCCATCCCACAGGTGAAAAAGCAGGTAACAGTGCCCACCTCACTAGGTGGCTATAGGAATTAGGCTGATAACCCACTCAGAGTGCTCTGTATACAACAAGTGCTCAATAGTTGGTAGGTGTTGTTGTGATTAGCCAGAGAAGCATCAGCTTCAGGAACTATTACGTTTTTTTCAAATGTTTTATTTTTTTGAGAGAGAGACAGAATGCGAGTGATGAAGGGGCAGAGAGAGAAAGGGAGACACAGAATCCGAAGCAGGTTCCAGGCTCTGAGCTGTCAGCACAGAGCCCTACGCGTGGCTTGAACCCACGAACCGTGAGATCATGACCTGAGCCGAAGTCGGATGCTTAACCCACTTGAGCCTCCCAGGTGCCCCAGGAACTATTACGTCTGAGAGCCATGCCCCGTGGTGTTCCAGATGCTAGTGGGAAAGCTGTTGGACAGGCCTGCTGTGGAGGACACGGGGGGCTTCTCTTGGGAATTCCTGAGCCCTCAAGACTTGTGGTATCATCGACAGGAAGCCAGGGAGAAGTGGAGAAGCCAGTTGCAAGGGCTGCAGGGCAGCCTTCCATGCTGATAGGCACCAGACAGCTTGCCAAGTTTTCCATGTTCTTAAGCCTACAAGGAGCTTGGCTTCCAGAAAACTCGGAATGAAACTTTCATAATATTAGAGCTAGTGGAACAAGGTAACCTAGTGGTGACCTCTAAAGAGAAAATGAGCTGAGAACCCAAGGCCCAGGCAAAGAAATTAAAACCAGAGGCCCTGGAGGTTAGGAAAACTGTGTGTATTTTATGTGAGGTCATTTATAAAATGGAGAGCAAAACCCAAAGCTAGCTGAGGTCAAAGGGACTTCAGAAAGGGAAGGTGAACAGCCCGGAAGTTGAAGCACCTGCTGAGATGAATGTTGTTCCCATGATGCTTAGAGACCCAAACATCAGGGGATGGGCCACCGTGTACCTTCATGGGCCCCTGGGGATGCACCATCCCCGACCTCGAGGGTTGGCTTTGCCACACAGCTGCTCTGGGGTCATGTGACTTGCCGGACGACCCAGATCTGGTGGAGTTCTGGTCGCTGTGATGAATGAAGAGATGGTGTAGTGTGGAGAGTGGGAGCCTGGACCTTGGAGCCTGAGTCCCAGGTTGGAGCCCAGCCCTGCCTTTTATTGTCCCTCTTATCTTAGGGGCAATAACTATCTATCACACAGGGTTGTGGCGGTTGAAAGGGACAGTGCACAGAGCATAGCACATACCCCAATGTGCTCGATAACAGTGGACTCATCCAAAGGTTTGTTGTTAATTAGCTGCGGTCCAAGGTGCCAGATCCACCAGCCAACCAGTGTGCCCAGATGAGGAACTGGAGCCTGGGTAAATTTCTAACAATCCCACTGGGCACGGGGTGCAGCCAGGCCCTCTCTTCCAGCACGCTCTGCTTCCCACCTCCCTCCAGCTTTAAAACAGGTGGCCACTGGATGTCAACAGCGCAGGCGAGGAGAATGTGCCTCGGGGAACATGAGTCTGGGAGCTGTTAGCCTGGTCTCTCCAAGGCATACGGGCCCATGACATGCTCAAGGCCATGCAGGGTCTTCCCTCCAGCTGCCGGGATAGCTCTGGGCTTGTGTAGACAGCTCCCGGGGAGGGGCCAGAGGAGCAGGACCCAGTTCCCAGCTCTGTCATGTCTCTCCAAGCTTGTGAGTCTAGACGCGTGACGTGGAAGGTGCTTGACCTCTTTTCCTTCCTAGTGGACATTTTGTAAGGGCCCGTTCCATCACCAAGGTTCTGGCTGTGGTCAGACAATTTTTCCCCTTTCTTGGTTAAATGCTACCAGGGTGCGACAGCTCAGTCTTTCCAAGGGAGGGACAGTGTTACGAAAAGTCTAAGGGATGCCTTGTTTATCTTTTCCTCTACGGTTGTGTAACCTTTCCTCTGCTGGAGGGTGGGGGAAAGCATCAGGGAGTAGGGCAGAAAGACACCAGGAGCCCTACCCCCACCCCAGGCTCCCGGAGGTGCTCCTAGGCTGGGGTTCCTGAGGTCTTCCTGACAATATGGTCTCCTGATAATATGGTAGAACAGAGTTCTACCAACCGCATTTCTCTGTAAGTGTGAGGGCATCACAAGCCACTTAGTAAATTCAAACCAACAGTGGAATGAATCTTTCCAGATCTAGTTTCTGATATCAGATGCTTTCCACCACACGAGCACGAGTAACTTCGTGCTTCTGAACTGTACCCAAAGGGAATTCAATCTTGGGACCTTGGCAGTGGGTATCAAGAACGTTTCAAAGAGTCCCAAAGAGTCACAGCAAGTAAATGCAATATGTGATCCTAAACCAGATCCTGCATCGGAGGAAGAAATGTAATAAAGGACAGCACTGGGCTAATCATCGTAAGGTATTAACATCAATGCTGAATTCCCTGGAGTTGATAACTGCATTGTGATTACATTAAAAGTTCTTTTTATTAGGAAATAAATACTGAAGCATTGAGGAGAGAGGGTACGTGATGTGTGCAACTTGCTTTCAGAGGGTTCAGGAAAAAAAAAGGGGGTACATAGTTACACATACAGATGCCGATGATCAAACAGTAGAAACTGAACAAAACAGGGCAAAGGGTATAGAAATATTCTTAGTCCTATTCTTACAATTTTTATTTCTTGGAAATTATTTTCAAATAGAAGATTTTTAAAAATACTTTTTACCTGTGGCAAAGCCAGAAAGTCCTGTTGACTTAATAATGTCACTTCTAGAAATTTCATGTGGGAAAATTATGTGGGATGAAGATAGATGTACGTTGAAGGGGGTCACCAAGGGCTGTTTTTATATTGGTAAAACACTGGAAATAATCTAAAAGAGTAAACCCCAAGAACTGGGGACGTTTCCATGAATTACTTGAAGGATGAGAAGGAGCCAGCCTGGCACCAGGCTCTTTGGGCTGGGGGAGCACACTGGTGGGCGACAAGGAGCTCAGCAGGGCTGGGGTCTAAGGAAGCCCCCGTGGGTGTCTTTGTGGCTGGTGAGATGGTGGGGGAAGGTGGGCATGCCAAAGGCTCTTTGGCTAGAGATGTTCTTGGAGGGGGTCAAGAGCTGACACAAGACCCTGACTGAGAGGTCCCTGCAGTGGTCCAGACAACAGATGATGGAGATCTGGCCTCTGGCTGGTGCCTGTGGAGAAAAGCCCTTAGAGGCAGGCTGGGTCTGTACATGTTACTGACACATTTGGGGCTGAGGGCTACATGGTTGGTGTCCAGAAGGACCCCCAAGATTCCAGCTTGATCGGCCACTGGAGGAACACAAGCCGGAGCCCCAAGGGTTGGGTTGTAGCTTGAGTGTTGGCTCAAACAGATAATCAGGTGTCTGGGTCAGGTCTGTTCAGGAGAGGGCCCAGGGCTAAAGGTAGGAATTGATTTAGGACGAGAGGTTTTATTTTCTGTTTCCTGCTTTTCCCTGTTTTCCATTTTCCACAGGGGATGTATATTAATGTTGTCAGGATTTTGTTTAATTATGTAGGCAATTACTGAGTTAATTACCATGTGAGTCATGGGACAGGGGGTACCCAGAGGATCCTCACCCCAGTGAAGGAGCATGAAAGGAACTTGTCCCCATCCTTACCCACGGTACCCTGCGTTTCAGCCCCCACCCCCGCCAGCTGTTCAGGATGGTGGGGAGTTTGGGATGGAGGAGGTGCTGGACACCCAGCATGGCCAGCAGGGGCATGGGTGCACCCCAGTGGAGCACACCGCCCCCACCCAGGACCAGCCCTGCTGCCCCAGGCCCACCCCAGAGACAGATTCTTGTCCCCGCCCCCCCACATAGCACCCCTGGGGACCAACTCTGACCTGGGGGACCGTAGCACTCTGTGGAGTAGGTCCTGCGGGATTTTCCGGAGGTGGATCTGTGTCCCTACCAGAGGGACCAAGTTCATTTCCAGCCACTTCTCACAGGCAGTGGTGAGCTGCTCTTCCTTGTACTGAGAAAGCAAGGAAAGCCAATAGATAAAGGGAGCCCTGAACTCTTAGCGCCCTCTGTTGGCCCATGTCGGCGCTACAAGCGTGCAACCGGGCGGGTCGTGCGGCAGACATGCTCAAACCTTTTCTTCAAAACACGTAAACGCAGCAGATAACGTATTTGGAGCGTTTGCTATGCTCACGGGCCTGCACTAGGTTGATTTAAATTAATTCTTACCACAGTCCTTCATGGTTGGTTCTTTATTATCCCTATTTTACTGATAGAGAAACTGAGGCGCCAACATGGCTGTTCTTGCCAGCAGACATACAGGCTACCCAGTGGCAGATGGGAGCAAACACTGGTGGTCTGACCACAGGCCTTGCACACTGAGATCTCTCGGCTAACGTCAGCCACGGGTCATGGAAGGACCTGCAGGGTGTGCCCCAGATGGAGTTCTGAGGCTGGTAGGGGGCACATACGCTAACATCAAAATCCAAAGGAAGTGGGAACGTTCTCCCAGATCCAGGGACCTGGGTGGGGTTTTAGTACACCTTGCATGTCCTTGGGGCTACGGTCCTTCCCAGGCCAAGAGTGGCCGGAAAAGGTTGACCAGGATGCAAAGACACTGCGCACAGAGTGACTTCCTACTGATGGATGGTGGGGACATTGCATTGTCTTTGACAGAGTAGGCACTTAGCACATCCTTAGCTGCCGTTACAAGGGCACTGAGATGAGCCGATTGAACCGATCTCAGTGAAGCAGACGCTACGGTCAGATATGCCTGTTTCACGGGGTGAGTGTCCACCCAGGTCAATGGTGGCCTCTCAGAGGAAGGTGGGGATCAGATGGCCTGGGGCCATCTGGGCAGAGCCCAGCACTGCCACCCAGAAGCTGTCATCGTGATCAGATTGGATCAGATGGTGTTCTCCTCTGATAATGAGAGTGTTAGGTTACATCATTTATTCCCAGTAATGGCATGGTGACTGGGCTTGGGGCAGGGGTGGGACACAATTTCACCTGACTCCAAAAAAGAATATCCTGGAAGATTGTCTACTATTCTGGTGAGAAAGGCTGTGCTTTTATTTCCCCCCCCCCCTTAGTTTTTAAGTTTTTTTAAAAAAAAAAACATTATTATTATTATTTAATTTTTGGCTTTAAAGTATCCTTTAATTTTTAATTTTTTAATTTAATTAATTAGATTATTTTTATTTTGAGAGAGTGAGCAAGGGGCAGAGAGAGAGAGACAGAATCCCACAAGGGGCAGAGAAAGGGAGAGAGAGTGCAGAGCCTGAAGCAGGGCTCAAGCTCACCTGATACGGGGCTCAAACTCACATATCATGAGATCATGACCTGAGTCAAAGTCGGATGCTTAACTGACTGAGCCACCCAGGCACCCCTAAAATGTCCTTTGAAAATAAAAGGATTTTTAGTAATTGTTTGGAGCTGGGCCTGGTGGGTAAAGTCCCTGAGGCTGGGGTGCTCCTGAAGGTCCCCAGGTGCTTTGTGCTCTGTCCAGGTTGTTCTCACCTTGCAGCCGGCCAGGTAAAAGCTCTTGATGGTGCTTGGCGTGAGCCCCTTCGTCATTATGGCCACACACCTGCAGAGAGAGAAACGCTGTTCCTGGGGGATCCCTAGGCTGCTTTCAGAGAAGGGGCAGCCCCAGAGGTTTTCATTCAGCCCCAGGATGGTGGTGGGAGAGCTGGGAACCGAGTGTTGGGTAGAGCCCCCAGTCCTGCCGGCCACCAGGCATGGTACTCTTTAGGGGTTGGCTCTTGCCAGTGGACCTTGAGCAGAATTAGCCGGGCTTGCGGCTGGGGCACAGAAATTAGTGTTAAGAGGCTGGCAGCCTCACTCGTGCTCCCCCTTTCTCACTGCCAGACTCATGCGCTAGGCTTCCCCAGACCAGGGGACACGAAGCAAGCCTGAACCATGCTCATACGCGCACGCACGTAACAGCTGTGAGCCTGGCTGGGCCGGCGCACCGATGTGATGCATGAAACCCGGGAACCAGCCGGAGCCTGCACGCACACGCCACATCCCCCGAAGACGGATGGCCCCCGCTGCGTGTGACTCAGACCTGAGCAGCCATCTGGGTGATTCTGCGCTCGGCTGGGAGCCCAGCCAAGGTGACCTTTGAGGTCTTGTCCAGCACCTGGATTTGTGATGCTATCAGAGTGACCCACGACATTTCTGTCCCACTATGCAAACACCCCCACCCTACCCCCATGTACCACACACACACACACACACACACACACACACACACCCATGTACCACACACACACACACACACCTGCCGGCCGCACCATCAGCCTCTCGAAGGCAGGTGACAGCCAGCCCAGCTGTGTGCCGGATCCCCCAGGACCTGACCTGTAAGACCTGGCCACAGCTATCTGGAGAATCCTGAGCAAGGTCCACGTGCCCCAGTGCAGTGACGGGTCTGGCTCATTATCCCCAAAGCCCTTGCTGCTCTGACCTTTAAACCAAGTTGGGGTGGAGGGAGGGGAATGAAGAGCCTGTCATTCTTGGCTCAGCCCCAAATGGCCGGGGCTAGGGTCCCAAGAGTAAGAGGGGACTTTGAAGCTGGGCCTGAGGAAGGGCAGCCAAGGCTGACCGACGCTGTCTGTCCACGAGGGAGGCTGGCCTTCCAGCTGTCAGACCAGAAATATCAGAGCACCAGGAAAGAGTTGCTCAGAAGTGTCATGAGTAAGGAAGCTGGGATTTCGCAGTTATTTAGGAAGGCTGTATGGAGCTGAAGGTGGGTGGTACAGACAAATACAAGGGGCGTGGGAAATGTCAGCAAAACCCAGACAATCAGCCACCGACTGCAGTCTAGACCAGATTCCTTAGTTAGCCCCAGACCCTACACAATTCGGCTCTACCTGGACCTGCTGGTCTCTCCTGTCTCCCGCCACCCAGCCTCCAGGTCAGGCCATGCCCACACGCTGGAGCACCTTTTTGAGACTCTGGTCCCTTCAGTGCGCCCTCGGTTGTCACATCCAGGCCTCCGAGAGTCTGCGTCCCTCAGTTCATAGGGCGTCTGCATCCCTGATAAGGCTTCTCAATGCTCCTCATTGAGCGTCTGGCCTGAGTCATTTCAGGTGCCCCAGGAATGAGACACTGGCTCAAAAATGTCCTTGGGGCTGAATCTGGCTGTGTGGACTCTACGAAAAGGGAATTTCCACCTGCAAGATCCTTGGGAGAGATCCTGCCCCTGCCCTTTACAGAGCAGCTGGCGTCCTCTCTTGACTTGGATGGGAAGTTCATTCATTCATTCTTCCATTCATTTCCTCAGAAAGAGATACTGAGGCGTAGAGTGGAACAAGGTTGGTGGACCACCCCTGCCCCGAATCCCTCTCTACGTTGGGTCACAGCAGGTATTGGGAAATCAAAGAGCTGTAAGATACCACCTCTGTGTTCGGGACATGACTGCAGGAGGTTCACACCCCTGCAAAAGCCCAAGGGAAGGGACGACATATTCTAGAAAAATGAATCCCATCAACAATTTTGGTTCACTTACCCTTTCGTAAATGTTACTGGAATGGAGCGATATTACAGGACACAGAGAGGGGAGTTCTGAGAACTGTCCTTGTTAATCACAGGGACCCGTTTACTTGAAATTAATCATACTTAACACAAAATGTTCCATTTGGGAATCTCCATCCTTCATTCCACTTTACTCATTTCCTGTGCCCTGGAGACCGTAAGGCAAGAAGCTGTAGGGGGCAGGGCCCCTGCCCCTCTGGTCCCGGTGTCCTGGAGACGCCCAAGACATCGTTCTTAAACGAGCAGATGAGTGACTGAGGGCGAGGGAATAAACTGGCAGGTGACTGCCCCCAGCAATCCTCACCTCCCCAAATGCCACGGAAGGTTAGCGAGCCCTTGAACGAGCAAGCGACACTACCACCTCACCTGAGCAAAGCAGAAAAGGACAGTGTTAGGGGTGCAGGTTCCGAGACCCCTCGACCTCCTGCAAGCCCTGGCTGCTCTACTGTGGCCTTGAGCAAGTTACTCACCTCGTGAGGCCTCAGTTTTCCTGTCTGTGAAGTGCACATGATAACATATCACCTCCCTGCAGGGAGGATAAAATGAGGTCACCCTCCCCAAGAGCTGAGAACAGTGTCTGACCAGGGCAAATGCCCCACCTCAAAGCCCTTCGTGCTGGCATCCCCTCACCCAGAACAAAGTCCTGTGAAGTAGTCGGGACGAATGTAATAAGCCCCATTTCACAGCTGAGACCACTGAGGCACAGGGAGACCAAAGAGTGCCTTAGAGCGGGGCTCAGCACAGACGCTGCCGCTCCCCTCCTAGGCTGAGTGGGGCTTTGCAGAAAAAGCCTAATGAGAACTGGGAGACTCTGAACCTCAGCCCCCGAAGCTGCCTTGCACCCTTCGGCTTCCAGCACCCACACTTTCCCTCAGTGCCCATGAAGCCAGGCAACCCTTGGCAGGATGAGCGAGCTTTCACATTCGATGTCCATCCACTGTGAAGGCCTCCTGCTTCCCCCTGCTCGGCCCCCCTGACAGGCAGCCCAGGTGGGTCAGCGGCGTCTGAATACTCAGGAGAAAGGCCGTGTCCCCAGTGGGCAGTGGGATTGGTGGGCAGTTGACTTTGATCTTTCCATTTTTCCCTCTTCTGTAAGATCTACAGGGACCGTGTGTAACATGTGTAAGAATAAAAATATCACAGGGGCGCCTGGGTGGCTCAGTCGGTTAAGCGTCTGACTTCGGCTCAGGTCATGATCTCACCATTCGTGGGTTTGAGCCCTGTGTCGGGCTCTGTGCTGACAGCTGGGAGCCTGGAGGCTGCTTCCGATTCTGTCTCTCTCTCTCTCTCTTTGCCCCGCCCCCACTCATACTCTGCCTGTCTCTCTCTCTCAAAAATAAACATTAAAAAGTAAAAAAAAAAAAAAAAAATTAATACAAAGAAAAACAAGTGGGAAAAATAAGTCCTGACAGTGAAGAGTCAGCTTGTCTTCAAACGGCCAGCTGATTGTGCATATTCACTAAATGAGAGGCTTTTTAGCCAAATGAACACAGGTGGAACTGGTAAGCAAGCACGGTTTGCACGCCCCTGGGAAGTCACTTTGCACACCGGTAGAGCATGTCCCAGGCACAGACACCCCCGTTTGCATTGTATGCCTGTGAGGCAAGAAGGATTGGCCAGAAGGAGCACGTTGCTGGAGCGGTGGCTCGGCTGTGAGCTTGTAACGTGTGAGTTAGTGCCTGGTTCCTCTGCAGACTCACGGCTGTACTCTGTGCAGAGAAACCCGGCTGTCCTAGCGCACGGACAAGGACCATTCCGTGAATGGGCCAGGAGGGCCTGCCTCTATCTTGCCCATGGCTGGGCCTGGTCCAAGCCTTGCTCCATTTCCTTACCTCTGAAACAGGCTGCTGAACTGGAGAATGTGTGCGGAAGCCAGCACGCCCAGCACGGCGTCTGTGTTGATCTCCGCCTCACTCAGGTAGAGGCTCTTCAGGGCCATGGAGAAGGCTGGGTAGGCAGCATCCAAGAGAGAAAGGCGTCAGCCTGGGGTCTGGACCCCACATCCCGTCCCTCCCTTGGAGGTGCCCTCCTGGCTGGATGCTCGAGGGTCCCCTACCTGGGTGGGCAGAGATGCCCTTAGAGGAAATGCACCTGTTCTGACCTGAGCATAGATACAGCTCGGGCCTCTAGCCTCCACAAAAGAGGATGAAGCCAAAGAAAAGCAAGCTCCTGCTGAAAGAATGCTTTTCTAAACCCCTCCTGGGGTCTGTGCCTCAGGGGTTCTCTGCTAACCTGGGCTCCGTGGCCTGTGCAGGGAGATGATTGCCCAAATATGTACAGAATGCTGTGTGCATGTGGGTGTGCTTTTTGTCTCAGGAAAATCTTGTCCTTAGAGTCTGGGGTCTTCCAAAAAGTTAAGGATGCCTGGCAAGAGCCCGGATAATTTCATATCTAAGAACGAAGCTCCGGGGACCAGGGGGCAGAGGGACTCAGCTAATTCTCAGTGCTCCCTGATCCCAACTAGTGCCGCAGTGTGGGCCCAGGCACTCTGAGGACAACTGGTCTACCCAGTGCTTCTGCGGCTGGTTTCCCGACCTGCGCATTCGCAGACCATGACAGCACGTGACGGCACACATGCTTCATTAAGACAGAAGTCCGTTTCCAGGTGGCCAGGGTGCAGAGGGAGAGGGTGAGCTCCCTGCTGCTGGCAGCCGACCAGTGACGGGCGTTGGTGGCAAGGGGCACACAAAGTGCTCCCCGAGGGAGGGTGGACCTGAGCCTCCCTGTCTTTGGGTCTGACGAGTCTGCTACTTCCTTCCTCCTCTGCCTCCTCCACGCCTCTTTCCCAGGGATGCGCACCTCTCTTCAGCTGCGTTCCGCCGTCTCTGCTCTGCTAGTTTTAGTAAGGAAGTACTGAGCACGGTGTGCCACTTATCTGCTGTTCTGTTGTTTGCCTTTAAAGCTGGGAGGGCCGTTTGCTCAATGACATCCTTAGCATAAGAAGACAAGGGTCCAGGGACGCCTGGGGGCCTCAGTCGGTTGAGCGTCCGACTTCGGCTCAGGTCATGATCTCACGGTTCATGGGTTCGAGCCCCGCGTCAGGCTCTGTGCTGACAGCTCAGAGCCTGGAGCCTGTCTTCAGATTTTGTGTCTCCCTCTCTCTGACCCTCCCCTGCTCACGCTGTCTCTCTCTCTCTCTCTCAAAAATAAATAAAACATTAAAAAAAAGAAGAAGGCAGGGGTACATTACCAACTTTAGTGACCACGGGGTCATTGATCTTCAAGAAAATGAACATCTTCTTTATGGGGCGTCTTTCCTTGATCTTCCCAGGCAGCTGAGCTGGAAAAGAACAAAGAATAGGGACGTAGGGACCTGATAGCTGCCGTAAATTGTGCTGGATACAGTGTGAGGTCCCACGGCCCTTTTACAACCTTGATCCTGGCATTTACCACACCAGATTCTGTTTGTGTTTGCTTGTTTTGAAGATGTAGTTTTTAAAAATATTTTTATTTTTTAAAAATTTTTTTTTATTTTTGAGAGAGAGAGAGACAGCGTGAGGAGGGGAGGGTCAGAGAGAGAGGGAGACACAGAATCTGAAGCAGGCTCCAGGCTCCGAGCTCGCTGTCAGCACAGAGCCCGACGTGGGGCTCGAACCCACGAACCGTGAGATCATGACCTGAGCTGAAGTCGGACGCTTAACCGACTGAGCCACCCAGGCGCCCCTCGAAGATGTAGTTTTGAAACGATTATTGATTTAGAAATAGTTGAAGAAGTATAAGAAGTTGCAAAACTAGCTCAGAGTTCCCGTGCACGCCTCGGCTACCTCTCCCCCTAATCTTCCACAGCCACTGTGACGGTCAAAGCTGGGAAACCGATGCTCTCACTGCATGAGTTATTTTGTTCTAGCTCCTCTCCCACTCGTTCTCCCTCCCTGCCTCCTCCCTTTCTCTCTTTAGTCTGTGAGCACTTTGAGGGCAAGGGGTGAGGCTCTGTCATCTCTGCACCAGAGCACTCAGCCCAGACCTGGCACGAGACAGGATCACAGTAACCCCCTGCTAAAGAACGAGCATGGGAAGCAGGCATCCACCCTGTGGCCATTGAAACTTTGCCCCGCAGATGTCCAAACAGAGGACCCCTGCCACCCAAGGCTCCCAAGAGGCAGGGAAGGGGCAGCTTGATTCACTGCCAGCCTCCCCCAACCACTCACATGTATTCTAAAGTATGATTTACAACACACGCTGCTTTCAGGTCCCCAGCGGCGTCCCACACCCGTGGTGCAAAGCTAAAGCCCCTCCAGTGGCCCCAAGACCACTAGTCTCTGGCTCACTGGACCCCAAACCTGCCTCTCTGTGGCTTGTTCCACAGAAGAGTCGTGGGGCTCCCTCCCTTCCCCATCAGGGACCCACCTGACTCCGTATGTAACATAGCACCCCACCTCCACCTTCCCCCAAACTGGCTTTACTTTTCCTCCTAGACTCACTACTACCACCACCTGCGATTACGTCACGTGTCTGCTGATTTTTCATCCATGAGGCAGGCACACCGGATGGTTTATTCGCCACCCATCCCCAGGAGCCGGCACGGTCTTGCCCACACTGGTCTCCGGTAAATGTCAGCCAGATTAGTGGAATGAGTGGATTCCATCCCCAGAATCCCAAGCCTAGTGAACTCGAGGTTATAGGTAATGAAAAATGACACGAGTCAGGATCCAAAAAAGGATGTCACACTCCACAACTACAAAGACGGCCGAGAGAAAGGAGAATAAAGATCCATTTTGCTCAGGCAAGCAAGGCCCCGTTGGGCCTCCCCTCACCCATGCCCACGGCACCTGGCTCTGCTCAGACCCTCGTTTGGCAAATAGTTATTGAGCTTGTTCTCTGCTCTGAATCATTTCTCTCCAGGATTTCAGCACCGTCTCTGCCTGCTGCATTCTGTCCATCCCCACTGGGGGCACTGACTGGGCTGGTGTGTGTGAGTGCCGGGCACCGGCGAGGCGCTCCGGAGGTGGCAGATGGCATCATCACGGGTCATGCTACTTATAATGCTTTATCATCATCTTGGGCTGTCTTGTCTGGTCCCCAACCCCTGACACTGAGTTCCTAGCACAATGCTGTGGAGGAGTTAAGCAAGTGACATTTGTTGAAGGAAGAAACGAGTGTCATCGCCTAGGTCAGAGTAAGTGGAAGACAAGAACTCCAACATCCCGTCTGTTTTATGTAAAACCTCAACATCGAATAGGAAAGTAATAGTTTGATCATGTGCTTATGAGGTTCTCTGCAACCAAGGGGGTTCCTTCTCAGTAAAAGAGCACTGTTTCTTCTTTGGGGTTCTTCCTAGAGAATCAGGATGTCGTGCCAAAGCACAGCGAATCCTGGGCTCTGGGTGGCACAGAAATGGGCAGCTGGAGGCGCCTGGGCAGCTCAGTCGTTGAGGCGCACAACTCTTGATTTCGGCTCAGGCCATGATCTCGTGCTTTGTGAGATTGAGCCCCGCGTCAGGCTCTTGCACCTACATGCTCTCTCTTTCTCTCTCCCTCTCTTTCAAAATAAATAAATATTTTTTAAAAAGGGAGCAGCTGGGACAGCCCTGTGTGGCCACGACACAGGTGCTCATGGGGGCTGCCCCTCCACGGAGCCCACCACTCCAGGACAGCAGTGCAGGCGTTCTCAGGAACACAAAGCAGGAGTCAGGAGATGAGCCGAACTGTCACTCAGATATGTCCTGCTTTCCCAGGTGCACAAAGGCCAGTAGCTGTGTCCCCTGAACGTCATGCGGACATGGCCCCTGGGGCCTGGTGCCCATGCTAGTGCCTGGGGAGAGACCTCAGAACATTGTGGCAGTCTGGGCAGTGGGGGTTTATCTCTGCCCCTACCCTGACGCCCCCCAGCCAGGCCCAGCCTCTAGCAGGCAGCTTGTCTCAGCAGGGCCCGGCCTTTCCAGCAAGACCATTTTAGACATGCCAAACACCACAGCATTAACAGTAATTCTATTTTCTCTTTCCAATTCTCTTGCTTTATTTTTTTTAAGTTTATTAATTTATCTAGAGAGAGAGCATTAGTGGGGGAGCAACAGAGAGAGAGAGAGAGAGAGAGAATCCCAAACAGGCTCCTCACTGTCAGAGCAGAGCCCGATGCAGGGTTCGAACTCACAAACCATGAGATCATGACCTGAGCGGAAGTCAGACGCTTAACCGACTGAACCACCCAGGCGCCCCACATTCTCTTGCTTTTCAGCTCACGCATGTCTGGATCCCCATGGTCTTTCCCTGGGTGCCTCGTGTGTGCTCTGACTTGGGCACAGGGGACACGGAAGGAGGACTTAGTCCCACTCTCGAAGACACTGGGATCGACGCTTGGGAAGAGCAAAGAAGATTGTGAGGGAGCATGAGGGATGTCACTGGGCTGGGGGAATTGTGCAGCCTGCTCTCAGCTCCCAGCTCTGCGGGGAAGGTTGAGTCAGAGGCCTCTCCAGGCTCGGGGTGGGGCAGCATCTGGGGGCTCAGCCAGCCTGTCTGGCTCTAGAATAACAGAACTTTGCCGCCACATCCTGGAAATGCAGTCCTGTCCTGACTGGCATGCTGAATGCCTTTGGAGACCTTGAATTTTCCACGGTCCCTGCTTATGAGTTGTCCTGAAGCGGCGCCAATCTATATCACCCAAAGAAGGCGGTGCATCTGGAGAAGAACTTAGGGGATACAGAAGGGGAGCCTGGGGATTACTGGGGTTGAAGAGAAATGGCCTAAATACTTTATGGGTGACATGAAGTTAAGAAAAGAGAAAGCAAAGGAAACATAACATCGACATATAACACGTAAACCTCTACCCAGCATGTTGGGCCAGATGTTACAACCCTGCCTTCCTTCCAGAAAGCTCATCAGGAGACCTAACACCACTGTTTGCTCTTCTCAAAGAAGCAGGTAGAGTCTCCACCTCGGCTGGACAGGACTGGGTTGTTATGAGAAAAAATAACTGACCTTCACTGAGTGCCCAACATATGCCAGGCATTGTTCTAGAACGACACAGGCATTACCTTCTTCTCTAGGCTTCAAAGGAACATAGTGAGAACCATTTATTATTGCCATTTGTAGCCAGAGACTGAGGTTAAATCCTGTGATGAGGTCACACGGTGGGCCTTGCTCTTATCTGTCAGAGTGACCTTGGTCTCCAAACAGATGACCGAACTCCAAGCTGGGGAGCCTCAACCCAGAGGGCATTTGGGGCTCAGTGCCGGGGAGAAAATACCTCGCAGAAGATTCTCCAGTTCCTTTGTGGGGCTCTTGGTGCCCTGGGCCAGCGCCATCAGGTAGAGCTTGCTCAAGGTATCGGACTGGAAAAGCTGGGGCTGATGGAGTTCCCATTTGGAGCCCAGACATTCGAGAATCACGTCTGAGGAGAGAACAGAGTGCGGAGCAAATGCTTCCACGGCATCCCTACTGAGACATGTGTCAATCCCCCCACCTTCCGTTCAGTCACAGTCACTGAGCAGACAGGCAGTGGCTTTGCTGGGCCTTCCACAAAAAAGCAAAAAGACAGAGTGGGCCTCGGGGCACTTACTGGCTCCCGGGGAGTCAATAAGCAGAATTACAAGGCAACATAGAAAGAGATCAGTATCTAAGAGCAGCTGACCAACATCTGTAGGACTCTAGAGAGACATGAGCTTTCCTCCATTTGGGGAATTGGAAAGGCTGCATGGGGAAGGGACACTGGCTGGGACACTCTTGGGGGCCTCACCATGCCTTCCCATTACAGTGGGCAATGATCATATTTGGGGCCAGATAATTCTCTGTCGGGGTGGGGGGCCATCTGGTTCCCTGTAGGTTAACATCCCTGGCTTCCACCCATAGGGGGCCAGCAGCACCCTCCCCCCTAAGTTGTGACAACCCAAAATGTCTCCAGACATTGGCAAATATCCCTTGGGAAGCAATCTCGCTACCCAGTCCCCTGTTGGAGCTACTGAGCATTGGTGCTTAATTTTCACCCACCTGAAAGGCGGCAGCAAAGTGCAGCTCAAAGGCCCAGCACCCGGAGGCAGAGTTCTCATGAGCCTCCCTTGGAATGGGGACCACCAGGAAACCCCACTCACAGGTGGGGAACAAGATTATAATGTAAAGGAGGCTTTTTGCAAACTGCAAGGGGCTTTATGCAAGGGGCGCTTTATCTCATGCTTGGATAGCATAGGTGATTAAAAAGAGAGAGACTTTGATGGTGGGGGGGGATGGAAGATCCACGGATCCCTGGCCAGGTGAGGCATGGGAGGCTGTGGGCAGGATGCCTCTGCAGGCTGGTCTCCTGTGTGCACAGAGCTGGTGGAAGAGGGTGGTGCTTGGCCATCCCCCCAAAACCCTTACCCTCAGCTCTAGACAGGACCTTGAGGGCCACGAGCCCCCATCGACTCGTTGCTTGGCCTTGCCATTATTTTGACTGCATGAGCTTGGGCACCTGTTTCCTCTCCTGCTATTAACCTTGTTACTCACCAGCTTTATGATATTGTTTTGTGCTGTGGTTCAGAGTGTGGGCTCGCATCTCAAATCTTGGGTCACCTCAGGAAATGGTCTGGTTGTGCTGGGCTAGAAAGAATCCTACCCCGTTTAGGGTGATTTGAGGCAGGAGCAGACTTGTGCATAAAGCGTGTGACCTCACTGGACACCCACTTTTGCTTTCACGATGACACACGCATGGCAGGCATCACACCTCATCCCAGAACTCTCCTTCCTGAGCCAGGAGCTGGCCCCAGACTGCTTCTCAGGGTGTCTACTCAACCAGAACTGAGAAGCAAGAAAAAATCGACTGGCCTGGCCTGGGGTAGGAGGCTGGCTCTGACCTTGCTCAGCTTTACTGTGGAGTGGGGCTCATCTAAAATAAAAATCTCCTTTAAGGACCTGACCTGTCCAGGCCTGATGAGGCTCAAGGAGCCTTTTCCCAGCTGGACAGACCTGGCCTGGTTCTTGATTCTACATCAGAAAAAGTCCTCTTGGACACATGCAAATGTGACATCCAAGTCATGACTGGTTGGAGCTAAAAGGGACGGGGAAGAGCTGCCCATCCTTGATGGAATTTCTGTTTAGTCTACGAATCCACAGAATCCACAGCCTATTTATTTACATCGGCATGTCGGTCTCGACTGTGACCAATTAGCATATGAAAATGTGTTTGCCAAGCCTGGTTCCAGGCATCATTTCACAGTGCATTTGACAAATATTTACAGAGCCTGTTTGACATTAGACAACATGCCATGGGCAGAAACTGAAACATACAGACCAGGAACCTGTCCCGTCGGTGGGCTTCCTTCTGTAGAAACCACACCTGGCCCTGAGCATGGCCGAAGTCTGATGGAATCCAAGGGCCACAAGCACTCACCGGCCTCCCTGCTTTGGATGGACTTCTTCTTCAAGGTCTTAGAGAAAAGTTCCTGAATCTGTGCAATGCATAACCTCAAGGAAAAACACAAACAAAAAGTTCTGGAGTTAATACTGACCGTTTTCTCCAGCTGCAACCTGTATCATTCTAGTATAAGTGTCCCTAAAGCACCCATTCATCTGTCTTATCACATCTTGCCCCTTGAGCGTTTCCTTAGGTCGCTATTCGTCTGCCGGTTTGATAAACTATAAGCTTGGTCTGATGGCTGGCTTCAAATTTCGATTCCTGTGTTCAGTTTGTGGGGGTTGGGGAGGTTTTTACCACGAAGGTATTTGAGGCTATATCTGGTTGCCTGAATAACTCCTCTTTTGGTGAGGGTCTAAAATAAGGTCTAGTCGCATAGAGCCTAAGGTACTCAGTAAAGATCTGCTAGAGAAATGGAGGGAGGGTTCTGGGCATTTCTGGGAAGTTACTCACAATACTTCTGTTTAGGGGTCATGCATGCCCCAGTCTCAATGTGTCCAAAAACTAAACTCAGATTTTACCCCAGACCAGCCTACTCCTTCCCCAGCAAATGTCACTGCCAGCCTCCAGCTGTCCTGGCCAGCATACTGGATGTTGTCCCATCTGATCACTTGCCTAGATCTGACAGAGATCCTGTGAATTGACCCCTCTCCCTTTGCCCTTACTTCTATGAGCTTCGTCCGAGCCCCGATTATTGCCCTGCGATCACTGCCAGTCTCCAGGGAGCTCCCCTCGGGTGTATATCTGATGCTGCAGCCTGAGGACCAGGTGAAACGCCCATCTGCTCTTGCCTCTCTCCTACTGAGAATCCTTCAGTGTCTCCCCAGTGCTCTCGGGGAAAGCCCACACTCCTCAGCATGGCTCCACCCTCTTCTCTCCCTGGTCCAGCCCTTCTCAACAGCCTGAACCCACCATCCCTTGCTTCCCTGCTCTTGGGTGTGCACACCCTCCTCCCGAGTGCTCTCCTCCTCACCTCCTCACTTGAGCTCCTATTCATCCTTCTATAGATGTTTAGTTTTTGCTTTCTGTGGGGAGACTGAGCAAGTGGCCCTTCCACTGACCGCCCTGTCTCCATCAGAACCCTTTCTATAGTGTCTTGCGGTCGTCTCTTTATTCATGTGCCCTTTGCTCTAGGCTCTGCTCTCCACAAAGACAGATTTGGCATTTAGTTGTTGCTGGAACCCTAGCCTGGCCATCACGCAAGTGCTCAATAAATGTCCATTCAGTGATTGATGACAAAGATGAGATATCTTTTCGTGAACCCTATTCATCCTGTCAAGCAAGGACATGAAACAAAGTTTGAGGCACATATTCGCAGCTTGAAGACAGTCATCCCAGGAAAGCCAACCAGCCAAAGGGCACTCGATGACCACATATGATGAGTGTCACTTTTCCCATGCTGTTTTCCAATGGTTCCAAGAACCCTCGTGGGCCAGGGTTCATGGAGGGGGCTTGGGTGGGGGCTCTTGTGTCCAGAATAATATTGACCACATGCGCCCCTTTCCGTGTGGGGAAGGTGGCTACTGGTGGGTGACTCAGCCCCAGGAAGGCAGTGAGAGCTTGAGGTATTTATCCACCAGGAGTAGTGGACCTGACCCAAACCAGCCTCAATCCTTCTGGTGGCTTTGGTCACACGTCTGGGAAGAGCTGGTCAAGGTCAGGGGTTCAGACTGTGATCTCAAAATGGAGCACTTTGGAAACTGTGGGCAACGCCCATGAGCTCAACTTCTCACAAACATCACTGTCGTTGGCTGAGCCAGACAACAGAAGTAACCACATTGCCTTCGCCTGGTGGCATGGGTGCTTGCCAGGATATGGCATTTATCATATGGGCTCCACAGATTCCAAGGGCCAGGGTGATTTTAGGACCATTGGAAAGTTAATGGAATAAATGATATCTGTGGGTTGTCCTCTTCACTCTTTGGGACTAGACAGCCTGGGATGAAGTGGCATGTGGAAATTCCAGAGCCGTGCCATTAGGCTGGGGACTCAGTTCCCCCAGTCATGACCCATGATGGAGAAATAAGAGGGGAAAAGGGGACATTCTCTATGTATCTTATGGACATAAGGACTTCCTGCAGCAAACCATTCAAAGGGCTTTTGGCTTAATACTTGCAAAACTCCAATTTGATTTCCTGCCCCTTGACTTTGAGTTTGGCCGTGTGTCTTGCCTTGATGTTAGTGGATGGGATGTGGCTGAAGGTCTGGGAAGCACTTGTGCGCCTGGGCTTGCCTCCTGTCCTCTGTCATCACCAGCATGAGAACATGCCCAGGTAAGTCCATTGTCTCCGAAGGAGGTCAAGAGGCTCATGGACAAGAGCCCAACCACCCATTTGAGCTAAGCCTGGATCAGCTGACCACCAGGTACACGAGTGATCAGCCTTCCCAGAGTGACTGCTTGCCCCAGCAGGTCCTGATAGCTTCCCAGCCTCACCAAGGAGAGAGGCACACTGTGTCACTTGTGTGTTGCAGGCAGGGTGCCTTGCTTTGGGGAAGGTGGTAAAAGGCAGAATGAAAAGTGGGGTTGTTGGCTGGCAGAGCACAGGGCTGACACACCCCAAAGTGACATCACCAGGACCAGTAACTAAAACGGTTGCTCGGGCTACAAAGATAAAGCTCCATTTATAGATCATCTCCTATTTGCTAGAACAGTACTAGGCATGTTCAGTGTACTGTCTGATTTGATACTCAAGATAACTTCCCAAGAAAGATGCTGTTATCACCATTTCCCAGAGGAGGAAATAGGCTCAAAGAGGTTAAGCCACTGGCCGAAGGTCACAGAGCTAGTAAATGGAGGAGAAGGAATTCTAACCCTGTCTGATAGGCGGCTTTTCATAGCCCTAAAACCCAGTAGCAATTGCCGTCACCCTCAGGTTTCTGTGGCCGGCCTCTCAGGCCACCACCCGCAGCTCAGCTCAGCGATCACACAGACCAAGTTCTGGAGACTTCTGCTCCCGCACCCAGCCGCCCTCATCAGTTTTCTGGATCTGTTTGCTTATGTCCCCAGGCCCAGCTCCTCAGCCTGCCTCCCCAGCCCGGCCCTCCACCAAGGGACACAAGCACTCTTAACCGGAACACTTCTTCAAGGCTCTATCCAAACAAAACATAAAATAAATACAAAATAAATTCAAGATAGTTTAAGGCTAATGCCAAACACAGCAATGCCTGGCACTCAGTTCTTCCAAGCTGGGGTCATCCGAGAAGTCAGGCACCAAACACAGATGGATTTGATTTACCCAAATGTGCGTAATGTACGGTCACCCGTGAGGGGGTGGGGTCCTGGAGCAGGGCTGGCCGGTGGGTCTAGAAAGGGAGGATTTGGCTACTCGCTCATCGAACGAGGGGCAAACAGCTCTCTGTGCCAGGTGCTGCCAAAGGGTACGAGCCCAGCTCAGGTGGATTCGACCGTGTGCTCATAAGGCAGGTACTGTCCGCCCAGCGAAGGCAGTGGCATCAAGTTGTGTCCAAAGCGCCAGGGAAGTGAAGTATTCTCTCGGCAGTAGGGTCCAGCTCCATGTCCCAGGCGCGGCCAGAAAGAACTTGTCACATGGAGAAGTAAGGCTCTGAGGCTGCTGTCAGAATACTTTGGGAACGAGGGAGGAGCTGCCTTCTCACACCTGGGGAGCCAAGACCGGCTGGAAATGCACATTCGTGACATAGGGTCAGACCCTCAGCCAAGACTAGCTAAGTTTTGTCAATGAATCTGTTGATAAACACAACAGAATCCTGTGAGGGTCCAAAGTTCCCAATATAAAGGAAAAATCTAGAAAAAAAAGGTCAGTCTCTCTCTCTCTACTTTCATCCCACCGACAGACCTCCTCTGAGGAAGTAGTCACACTGAGGCAGTTTGTCCTTAAAGGATGGTCCCAACAGCAGCCCAGAGAACCCATCGGCCCAGGTAGAGTGGCCCAACCGTGGGGCACTTCTCAGAAATGCAGTTCCCCGGTCGGGCATTCCCGGCTGTGGGCCTGTGATCTCCCTACCTGTCTGGGTTCTTCAGAGCCTTATCAAAGTCCATGTTCAAAGCCTTGCACCTCTGGGAAAGTCCCAGCAGGTCTCCGGAGAAAGGCTTTGCGGGAGAACGCCACCGGTTTGTAGAGCCAACCATCCGGCGTTCCAGCCGAGCTCTGTCCTGCTTTGGGAGGCAAAGGAGGGGAGAGAATCCTTTTTCTAACCTCACTCAGGCGCCAGGTTTTCCAAATCGTGCAGCAGGAAGAAAATCAATACACATGTGAAAACGCTGGTTAATTTTCAAACATGGGGACGCCTGGGTGGCTTAGTCGGTTAAGCGTCCGACTTTGGCTCAGGTCATGATCTCACAGTTCATGGGTTCGAGCCCCGCGTCGGGCTCTGTGCTGACAGCTCAGAGCCTGGAGCCTGCTTTGGATTCTGTGTCTCCCTCTTTCTGGTTGTGCTCTGTCTCTCTCCCTCAAAAATAAGTAAACATTAAAAAAATTTAAAAAATTTTTCAAACATGGCCAGGAGCCATCCCCTCAAGGCAAATCTCATATTCAGGAGACAGAGGATATAAAGGCACAAAGTAATTTGGAATTTCGAATCTAGGACAGAAGGTGCCCGAGGCAACAGGTCAGGGAGAAAGATGGTTTCTCTGCAGGTAGTTCTGAAGAACCTTGCAAGCAGGGACAGGATGATGTTTCGAGACACTTCTTTAAATGCTCATCCTCTTGCGGGATTCTGAGAGGCACCAAACTGAGGGGATCCCAGGTAGGGAGCGGTTTTTATTGTGGCAAAATACGCAAAGCATAACATTCCCCATTTTACAGCATGCACCTCAGTGGTATTTGGTACATTTAGGAAGCCCTGCAGCCCTCACCGCTTTCCAGTTCAGAACGTTTTCGTCCCCCGAAAAGGACATCTTGTACCCATTAAGCCATCACTCCTGCTTCCCCTCCCCCAGCCCTGGCAACTGTTCATCTGCTTTCTGCTTCCATGGATTTGCTAATCTGAATATTTACATAAATGGAATCATACACTACGTGGGCTTTTAGGCTTGGCTTCTTTCATGTTTTCAGTGTTTACCCTGTTGTAGACTTTCCCTCCCTTATACGGCTGAATAATATTCCACTGTACGCAGACACCGCATCGTGTGTATCCATTCATCACTTGATGGACACTTGAGTTGTTTTCACCTTTTGGCGACTGTGAATGAGGCTGCTGTGAGCATTTGTGTACAAGTTTCTGTCTGAACACCTGTTTTCAGTTCTTTCGGGTATCGTGTCAGGCATGGACAGCTGGACCCCTGGGCAGAGACGTTTACTTAGACATTCTCTTGAGGTCCTAGGGCTTCAGCGGTTTCCTTTATTTTATTTTTAATGTTTATTTATGTTTGAGAGAGAGGAAGAGACAGAGCATGAGCAGGGGAGGGGCAGAGAGAGAGAAGGAGACATAGAATCGGAAGCAGGCTCCAGGCTCTGAGCTATCGGCACAGAGCCGGATGTGGGGCTTGAACTCACGAACCGTGAGATCATGACCTGAACTGAAGTTGGACGTTCAACCGATTGAGCCTCCCAAGAGCCCCATTCAGCAGTTTCCTTTAAGGGAGAGGTAGAATATTTGGACTGTAAACCTCAGACGTGGTGGCTCAAAGAAACCTCACCAGGGAAAGTGTACCCTGAGGGTCCCATAGGAATGGGTGTGGTCGTTCCTAAGCCATCGCCAGTCACCAGCAGGGTGGTGGGGAGACCAGGGGCCATGGGATGGAGAATTTAAGGTCCAATCTTGTTATTGCCACTAAGGAGGTGTATGGCCTTAGGCAAGTCATTTAACCTTCGGGGTCTCTTGGTTTTCATGTGATGGTGGTGGTGATGGGGACGGCGATGATGTAAACACAGTAAGATGAGTTCTGGGGAGTATGCTTCAGCTCCCGGAAATGGTGGGGGGCTGCAAGGCGTGGACTGGGGATCTAGATGCAGTCCTGCGCAGTGTGAGATGGGAAAAGTGGTCGTCTCAGGCAGCGGGACTGCTCTGACCGCAGGTGGGGTCAGCCAGTAAAGCTGGGGGTCCTCTGTCGTGCGCGACCCATCCCCTTGTGGGAATGTGGCAACACCACCGAAAGCAGGTGCTTCTGCTCCTCATCACCGCCTGCCCCCTTGCGAAATTCATCTACTCACCGGATTCAGCATTTTTATGAGCGGTCGTGGCGATTACACTCAGGGGAGGGTGAAGAAACACCTGGAAGACAGAAGAGTTTACATTTTCAAAACTTCCCAAAGGGTCTCCTCTAAACAGGACATTAGCCTGAAGATTCTGTATTTTGCTACCAAAGTAATGCCGAGTAAACTTCGAGGGTGGGTCAGTCATCAAATCAAGAGAATCTTGGACTTTTTATTTATTTATTACATTTATTTATTTTTGAGAGACAGAGAGCGAACAGGGGAGGGGCAGAGAGAGAAGGAGACACAGAATCCGAAGCAGGCGCCAGGCTCCGAGCTGTCAGCGCAGAGCCCCACGCGGGGCTCGAACCCACAAACCGGGAGATCACTACCTGAGCTGAAGTCGGACGCTCAACCGACTGAGCTACCCAGGCGCCCCAAGAATCTCGGACTTTTTAAAGCCCATCAGGGACTGACAAAGTTCTGTGCTGGAAATGTGGCTCCGATAAGGCCAAACGGGAGAGAACCCACAGTTCTTCGCCCTTTACTAAGGGATAGGAACCGAAGGAGGCCTGTAAGCAGGCTGGTCACAGTTTGCTACTTGGGATGGCCCCTCGGCTTCCGGGCCCTCCTGCCTCCCAGCCCGGAGCCCCCAGAGCCCCTCCCTGCCAAGTTCGGGCAGTGCCCGTCACTAGGGACACCCTCTTTCTCCAATGGGGATGGAAAGCACCAGCCATACTTACTGTTCTGACGCCGCCTCGGACGTGTTTATAGGACAAGCTTGCGGAACAGGGACCCTCTCCTCACACTGGTCTCTGGATTACGGGCTTGCTGCGGGCGGTTCACCTTGTGACTCTGAAGCCTGAGAGCGCTCATGACATCTAGAGTTCACCCTTTTCTTCTCGGGGGCCAAGGTGCTTTGGCAGGGAGAGTTTGCCCTTGGTTTCCGGGTTGTGGGCACCATGGCAACATCAGGGAAGGTTCTGAGCACTTCCTGTTCCAGGCCTGGTTCAGCACAGCTGGGGGCGAGGGGGGAGGTGCTCACCGAGGGGCCACGGGAAGGGTGGCAACTCGCAGGCCACGCTCCTTAGGGGACCAGAGCCATCCCTGTTTCCTCGTTTCCTGCAGCAGCTGGGGTAACCGGGGGGATCCTCTAAATGGGCCCCGGTGAGAGTCCGCCCCCAAGTCCTCAAGCCTCACCTGTCAAAGGAGAAGATTACGCTGGAAGCTTCTCAGATCCCTCCCAGATTCGGCATTCTGGCGTGCTCTGTCTTCTAGCTCGGGTGTAATAAAAATATTTATTACAAAAATATTTAAATAAAAATTGGAGAGTTTGGGGGCACCTGGGTGGCTCAGTCAGTGAACGTCTGACTCCTGGTTTCAGCCCAGGTCATGATCTCGCGGTGCATAGGTTCAAGCCCCACGTCGGGCTCCACGCTGACAGTGTGGAGCCTGCTTGGGATTCTCTCTCCTCTCTCTGCCCCTCCTCCCCTCACACATGCACATGCTCTCTCTCTCTCAAAATAGATTTAAAACATTGGAGAGTTTTACATTATCAAAACTATGATGATTTATTTTGTTGATAGATGATTTTTTAAAATGTTTATTTGTTTGTGAGAGAGGGAGAAGGAGGGCCCGGGCGGGGCGGTCAGAGGACCTGAAGTGGGTTCCACACTGACAGCAGGGAGCCCGATGCAGGGCTTTAACTCCTCCTCATGAACCATGAGATCATGACCTGAGCCGAAGTTGGACACCCAACTGACTGAGCCACCCCAGGTGCCACTCTTGATAGATGATACTTATTTTTTTATTTAAAAAATATTTTTTAATGTTTATTTATTTTTGAGACAGAGAAAGACAGAGCATGAGTGGGGGAGGGGCAGAGAGAGAGAGAGAAGGAGACACAGAATCTGAAACAGGCTCTGAGCTGTCAGCACAGAGCCTGACGCAGGACTCGAACCCACGAACCACGAGATCATGACCTGAGCCGAAGTCGGACGCTCAACCGACTGAGCCGCCCAGGCGCCCCTATGTGATACTTAATCAACTCTCTCCGGGAACTAAGAACTGCCTAAAAATCAGGGACAAGGTCAAGAGCTTTCATTCCGGGGGCCATGGCAGAATCCTGCAGCGCACACTGACCTCATCTGCAAAGCCCAGGCCCGAAGCGGGGAGGTGGAGCGGTGGGGCCGCCTCCGTCATGCCTGGGAACCTCGGTCCCTCAAAGCCCTGGATCTCCACCCCAGGGCTCACAGAAATCCCGGCTACAGTAAGAGCAGCTCGGAGGCAGTGCAGCTCTTAAGAGCAGAGACAGGTTTCCTCCAGGGTCCTCCTGAGTCACGCAAACTATAAAGTGAAACAGGAAAGTAACTGATCTGCCTACTTGTCACGGAGTTCTAGAACTATATAAAACTCTCCATAAATAGGAGGCCCCTCTAAAGGTCCCTCCCTCCTCACCCTCAGATCTGTGAGTCGGCCTCCCCTGACACCCACATTCTGCTCGGGAGAGTGGTTGGTTTCTGTGGGCTTCTGTGGGCGTGTTCTCTGGTTGCTAGCCCATCCTGTATCCCACGGGAGCCAGCAGCCAAACTCAGCCCTCAGGAAGGGCTCAGAAGACGTCTCTTGACTTAGTAAATGGATGTACCAGTCCCGACCCACTGCCCTGGCTTTGCACATGGATGAGCACTGTGCGTGTGTGTGTGTACATACGTGTTCATGTATGCATGTGTGTGTCTGTTTCTGTGTGGGTCATGGTCTCATCTCAGCAGATACCTGTGCACGAATGGACAGATTCCCCCTTTGCTGCTTCCTTCCCTCCACCCCAAACTTTTCTCAGCTCCCTGTCCCTCGAACGTAGGTCCCGTGTAAGGTTTCAATTAAAGAGTTTGAAGTACCTTGTCCTGGACCATCTGGTCCATCACGGGCAAGCCCAGGAACACCCTCCGGGCACCACTTCTGGGGCACAGCTGGGCGCTTGCCTTTGGCCGCCCCCTAGTGGCCACTCTAGGGCAGTGTTCCAGGGTGCCATACTTCCCAGGGCCCCTAGGCAGGACGCTGGCTTTGGTTGTGTCTATCACTCCCTACAGGGTCTGACCTCAGGGATCCAGGGCCTTCAGCTCATCCCCAAAGCCCTCTGCACATACAACCTCATAGAGCTCTGGCAAGCTGAGATATTAGCCAAAGTCAAAGCCAACTAATACAAATAAATGGAAATGGCTCTCAGCAAGTTTCTCTGAAGGGCTCTTCCTGGTGGTGCCCAGTGTGCTGGGATATGCGCCCCATGGGCCCAGCCAAGCCAGACATCCCAAGAGCAAAGGCCTTTGGTGGCTCAGACATCAAACCCCAAAGAGCACAGCTCTCAGCTAGAACCACCTTGTGCCCAAATCTCCCATGCCCGTTACAGGGGGATTCGGTGGGATAGCCATCTTCTCGAACACCCCAGGGACCAGTTTCTCCCTAGCTTCCCAGGGAGCCCATTTCAGCCCACTCCATCCAGTCACCCATGGTGGGGGGAAGTGGCATACCCAGGAAAGAACATCCAATTCCGGCCCTGGTTCTGGCACTAGCTGTGTGTGACCCTGGACGTGACCTTAACCTCCCTAAGTGGAAAGTGCACCCAGAGGCCTGGGGTCCAGGCGGTTTGGAGTGTCTTGGCCTCAGAGCCTGAAGGCTGCCTCTAAGGAACCTCATTCTAGAAGATTCAGGACCCAGGACACTGTGTGTGCGCAGTGGGAGGTTCCTGTGAGTGCCCAGATCAGGACTGCCTGGCTCCCCGGGGTCAGGGGGCTGTCTATGCACCAGAGTGCAGGTTGCTGGGGGGTGGGGTGCGGTCTGTAAACCAGGCCTCTGGCTGAGGTAGCGCAGGAGCCAGAAGACAGTCAGGGGCTTCCAGTAAGAAGCAGAGGGTGGGTCCTGCCCTTGAACAGAGTCCTGAATGGCCGGGGTGGGGTGGTCTCAGTGATGAGTGAGGAGCCCCGGACTGGGCAGGACCCTGGCCACTGACTTGCTGTGGGACCTCGGGGAAGCCTTCTTCTCTGGCTCTGGGCTCCAGCTTTTTTTTTTTTTAATTTAATTAATTAATTAATTTTTATTTTCTTAATGTTTATTTTTGAGAGAGAAAGAGAGAGAGAGAGAGAGAGAGAGAGAGAGAGACACATAGCATGAGTTGGGGAGGAGCAGAGAGAGAGGGAGACACAGAATCTGAACCAGGCTCCCGGCTCTGAACTGTCAGCACAGAGCCTGATGCGGGGCTCGTACTCAGGAACTGTGAGATCATGACCTGAGCTGAAGTCGGCCACTGACTCAGCCACCCAGGCACCCCAAGCTCAGACAAAACAACCCCTCAGCTCCCTCCCGGCCCATCCTATTATTCCCAGACTTCCGGGAGGGTGGGGGTGATGACGAACTGGGCTGGCCTAGGGCTTGCCCCATTCACACATTTAAATAGAGTCTGAGCACCATGTTTGTGCTGGGGGTTGGGGATAAAAGGGAAGCAAAGTAGAGGATGAGAACCACCTGTGTGCTTTCAAATCCTCACACCACCTGGAAAGTTCTTTATTTAGCAATCTTCTCTACATTTATTTGATCAATGAAATAACATCTTGGTATGCTGATTTATTTCTAATACACATTAAATTAACTACATAATTATTTCAAAGAGTTGTCTGTGAGCTGCCCCCTAAAACCATCTTTTGTGAGCAGATGCTTTGCTTTGGGAGGTTTACCTCTGCCCTTATGAGGGTGCAGTGTGATGGACAAGTCAAGGGTCAAGCTCGGTGAGCTTCATGGGAGGGGCAACCAACTACATGAAACATGTCTTTTTATTCTGATGCTTTGACATCTTGAGGTCTTGCTGACTGACCCAGGAGGGACTGTCCCTCTCAGGGTTAGTCGGTAAGCACTTGTCTATGAGCGAGATGTTCACTGGCAAACTAGCCTACCCAGAGCCCATATCCCCATCACTCCGTTTATTGGGCTTTCGCACTCAGGGCCACTGTCCCCTACCCGAATCACCCCAGGGCCAGCTACTAAACAACTACAGAGAGAGCGCCCCAACGGCCCAGAGCCTCCTAAAATGATCCCAACGAGCTGATCCTAAGCCTATTTATCCTCCTCACCTGTTCCTGCCCTCGGGAACCACAGTAAATGCTCTTGTCCACATCTTCTCCTTGCTCCCGTGCCTCCTGCCCAATCCGGATGCCTCGCTCTGTGGTCTGACACAGCACGGCGTGCCCTCTCCTCTTGGGAACTGTGGGTAAGAAACTATGTCTTCAGTGCCACTTGTCTTCCGATCTGACAGCCTCATGATGCCTGAATAATCATAAAACCGACATTTGAAAACACTGACCCAGGCCTGAGGGCTCAGGGAGGATTCCTTGGAGGACGTGGCATCAATAATGAGCCTTCAAGGGGCACCTGGGTGGCTCAGTCGGTTAAGCGTCCAACTTTGGCTCAGGTCATGATCTCATGGTGAGTTCAAGCCCCGTGTCAGGTTCTGTGCTGACAGCTTGGAGCCTGGAGCCTGCTTTGAATTCTGTCTCTGTCTCTCTCTCTCTCTGCCCCTCCCCTGCTCATGCTCTGTCTCTCTCTCTCCCTCTCAAAAATAAACAAACATTAAAAGAAATAATAATGAGCCTTAAGAGAGTGGGCATTGGCCAGGAGACCTGCTGACGGGGCAGGGGTGGGTATCCCCGGCAGAGGAGTCAGGAGCTGCGGAAGGAATGACACACGGGCTGACTGCACTGCAGGGTGGGAAGGGGGGGAAAGGGGCTTTGTCTAGTCCCACCCCTTTGATTTCCAAGGTGTGTTTCCCAGCTCCGAATAAACCCAAAAGACAGATTTGTGAATTGTCTGTATTCCGCCCTTGCTGTTCCAGCCTAGGGAACTCAGAAGCCCCAGCAGGTGCCAACCGCCTGGGGAGAGGTCACAGGTCCACCGACTGCACAGGGGACCACGTGAAGACCAGGCGGAGCAGAGCCAGCCTAGCGCTGCACGCCGGGGGGAGCCCTGCAGCCACTCTCATCACTGAACAAGGAGCGGGATTTTCATAGTCCGTGAAGACAGTAGCAGAGCCAGCCCGGACTCAAGGCAGGGCCACCAATTGGTCTAATTACAGAATGGACGTGAGCGCCACTACCAGCCGGAGGGCACACCCCCTTCCCCGTGCCTTCTCTCCACACTACTTTCCTTTATATTTTAATAAAATTGTTCCTAATGTTCATTCACTTTTGTGTGTGAGTGTGTGTTTGTGTGTGAGAGAGAGACACACACACACAGAATCTGAAGCAGACTCCAGGCTCTGAGCTGTCAGCAGAGCCTGACGTAAGGCTCGAACCCACATACTACAAGATCATGACCTGAGCCGAAGTTGGACGCTTAACCGACTGAACCCCCCAGGCGCCCCTCTCCACGCTTTCTGACGGATGTCTTACAGAAGCTGTCAGCCCGAGGAATGCAAAGGAACTTGCAGTCATTGGAGAGCTGAGACCCAATCCTGGCTGGCCCTTCTCCTGGCTGAGCTACTCAGTCAAACCCCGAGGTTTCTAACCCCTCTGAGCCTCTGTTTCCTCCCTGTAAAATGGAAATAAAAATAGCTCCCATTCATCAGATTGTTTCAGGGCGAGGGAGTGCAAACCCCGAGGGAGCCCTGAGGGCCTCAGATGTTTCCTCCTGCCAACACTTCCCTGCCTGTGCGCACACCTCCACCCTGCCTTTGTCGGAACACCCACCCCGCCCGGTTCAATGTTTCGAGTGGAACGTCCTGGAAAGCAGAGGGGCTTTGCTAAAATACCTGAGCATCCTACCAACGCCGACAAGTAAGGGAAAGAAGCAGTTAGGGAGCCTGAGCCCTGCTTCGGGCCTGTCATGTTTCACCTGCGCCACGCCAATGCTGATCGCCTCTCTCCTCGCCTGGAATGGGGCAGGGTGCTCTGGGCCCCTCAGATCTCACACGTAAAGGGGCTGAGCCCCAAACTTGAAAGAAACTTCTCCCCCTCCGAGGGCACCCCCATCCCAGTTATCAGTGACCACTTGCCTCTTTTCTATTTCCCTCCCCCCCACCACTCTGTGTCATGGGTAACCTTAGTATCCCAGTCACATCACCTTTAACTTGAGAGCCCTAAGGAAATGCGGACCCAGAAACAGAAAGAAAATGACGTTCAAAGCTCAGGATTTCAACTGACGAGGCAAACCGAAATCCGACGAGGGGCCGAGCATCTCAAAGGTCGTAAGGCTGGCTGCTGAGGGAGCTTTGGACGGCCGGTCAGGTGCTGGCTTCTCGTGGTTTCCCTGCCCACTCAGCACGGCAAAATAAGTTGGCTTAGCAGCCGTCATGTGGGCGAATCCTTGCCAGCATGTGTGCATTATGTAAAGTGGGCACGGGACCGAAAGCAGCTGATCTCAACCCACAGGGGCTCCCGAGGCCGGCACTCTGCACGGTGGCCCCGTGGGTAGGTCCGGTGAGGTAGCCTAGCATGCAGGTGAGCCTGAGGCCAAGGTAGGGCCAGGGGTTCCCATGCTGGGCCAGGCTGACAGGCAGACAGAGTAGCCTAGCGGTAGATGAATGCCTCAAAGGGTATATACTGAATGTGTGTGTGTTGAGTGTGTGTGTCATGGGGGGTATATTTAAACATTTTTCTAATGTTTATTTATTTTCAAGAGAGAGAGAGAGACAGAGTGCAAGTAGGGGTCAGAGAGAGGGAGACACAGAATCCGAAGCAGGCTCCAGGCTCTCAGCTGTCAGCACAGAGCCCGACATAGGGCTCGAACTCGCAAACCGTGAGAGCATGACCTGAGCCAAAGTCGGACGCTCAACCGACTGAGCCACCCAGGCGCCTCATGGGGTTAGATTTTACTACTTCCTCAGTGGAGGCCTATTTGGCAATGGGTTTCCCAAACTTTAAAAATGTGTATGGCCTCCAAGAGGAAGAAAAACAGCTTGTGATATCTGGGAGCTTGCCTGGCCTTCTTGCCGGTGCCTTGCTGTTCTCCTGTTGAACACAATCTTGCACAAAATCAGCGTCAGACTCGCCACCCTGTGATGGGTCAAGAGAACACAAGACCCGCCCAGAATCAGTCTGAACGGACAGAACGTGAACATTCTTGAAACCACAAAAAGGACCAATCATCCTTCCATCCTGGCTAGAACGTAGAAGCAACTGACTGCTTCCTTACCAATTACAGCTTTGCCTTAGTCTGGCTAAGGTTTGAGACCTGTCTCTGCCCCGCGAGCATCCAATATGAGCAAAACCGGGCTTCCTGAGGTCTTCCCTGGAAGCAGCGGACCCAAGTCCAAATTCTGTACCACCTGCCTCCCAAGACTCCCTTACTACGGTGCCCTACGGCTCCCCCTGGTGGCTGTCGTCCCTCACTGCAATGAGCCGTAAGGCCAGCGTGGCCTTTGACGGTAGTGACAACATTGACCCAGGTTCTCCACTTTAAACATTCAGCCTAAGGAAAACTCCTGTTCACAAATGTATGTGCATAAGGAAACTCAACGCAATGTGTGTGCACAATGACAGCAAATGGACACGACAGAAATGTCCATCAGTGGGCGGCTGGTTACATACACTTTGTATCATGGAAGACACGCAGTCATTCGAAATGATGACAAAAAGCCGTATTTATTGATATAAAAGTTTGCATAACATGATGGTTACATTATAGTATTACATGACAAAAAAAGGTTTACAAAACGGTACGCAGGGGGCTGCAGAACTCCAAATAATCCCGCTTCTATAAAGATAAATTAATAAATAGTTCATACACTGAGAAAAAAAGCATAGAAAAATAAATACAAAAACATTAACAGTTATCATTTCTTGGTTTAGGGATTACGGGTTTTTTCTTTCTTACTTGCATTTCTACACTTTTTTAGTAATGGAAATGTTTTGCTTCGGCAATAAGAAAAATAGAAACTTTCAAGAGCAAGGGGCTGGGCTGTTCTGAGAACACAGCCGAGATTAGAAGCTGGGGTGAAGGTGGAGGAGGAGTTTGGTCAGGACAAGTGAGCATGGGGGCTCGGGGTGGGGGGCACGGCTGAGCCGCAAGGAGGGGAGACTGGGAGACGAGAGCCAGTAGAGGTGGCTGGGCAGTGGGAGGAGGTGGACCCCTGCCCTCTCGTGGGGTCCCTCCCCGTCGGATGGGGTTGACGGTGGGGCTAGAGGCCGGGACTCTCTTCCAGAGATGCGGGCTGTGTCTTTCTTTCCTCGTGGTGCCTGGGATGCCTGATCTGTGCGGTGTCGAGTGGTCCTATGTGAGGGGGACAGCCAGAGGCCACTGTGCCTGAGCAGGATGAGAGGCATGTGAGTTGAGGGCCACCAAGGGCTCGGGGCTGCTTTCCGAGCTCACTCTGCACACCACACGTCCCACAGGCACACTCGGGCCCCCACACAAACTGCCTCCATGGCCTAACACCACAGCTGTGAGTGTGCCCTTATTTGGAAACAGGGTCTTTGTAGGTGTAACTGGGAATCTTGAGAGATCCTGGATTTGGGGTGGGCCCGAAATCCAATGAGTGGATTGAGAGAGGAGAGAGGGTTGAGTCACAGAGGAGAAAGGCTCGTGAAGACAGAGGCTGAGACTAGAGTGACACAGCCACCAGCCAAAGGACACCAGGGATTGCTGGCCACTATCCAGAAGCTTTGAGAGACAAGGGACAGACTCTGTCTCGGAGCCCGGAGGGAAAACCGCCCCCCTGACACTCAGATTTGGGACTTCTGGCCTCCAGAATAGTGAGAGAATACATTTCTATTGTTTTAAGCTGCTAAATATGTGACATTGTGGCAATTTTAGGAAACAAGATACCTCCCCACCTTCTCACTGCACACCCTTCAAGCTGGGGTCCCCGAGAAGTCAGGAGCAGCTAAGGAATCTAACAGCGGGCACATCTTCTTTCATCTCCAAAGTGGCCTCGCTACTTGTCTCCTGCGGGTAACGGCTTGCCCGGGGCTGGTCTTTTAGAGGGAGCTGGGTGACTTCTCACGGCCGATGGTCACACACTAAGAGAATGCATAGGAAGAGGGACAGCCTGCTACTTCCTTGAGCCAGTAAAGGAAAACAGATTTTCCCGCCAAAACTCAGAGAGCGTGTGTAAAAACAAAACCTAAGCTGATACACGCACCTACGCATTTAAAAAATAGCAAGTCGATACTTTTCCTTAGCTTCCATCCTACAAACAGCCACGATAACGAAGGAAATGTTCTCTAAATCTATGGACAAAGAAGTGAGCCAGACAGAGACGGGGAAGGGCCAGATCTGATATGATTTTAACAAAGGCGAGAAAAGACTCAACCCTTCCCAGAAAAGAAATCAAAGCCACGCTTATTGCCAAGATCCAAAGAAAAAAAATTTATTTACAATAGAGAATTTTATTTGAAACATGCATTTTTTTAAAACAAATCAGCAAATGCAGATCAAGTTTACACTCCTTAAGGCAAGAGTCCCTGCGCAAGCTGTACAAGTTCATATTAAATCCAAAAGCCGCTCACCCTGGGAACTCATGTACAAAGGGCAAGGCCAAGGTCAGCGATTTGTCTTTTATTAGAGAATCAGACAATCTCCCTGATACAGGAACTCTGAGGTCAACTTGCTATGAATTTATACTAAGAAAATGCAAACCAATAGCAAGAAATTCTGATAGTCTCCTTAGAACTGCATACAATCAAATCAACGTTATTTAGAAAGGAAATATAGTAGTGCATACGAAAAAGTGAAAACAGAACCTGTCCACGTTACTGGAAGGACAGCAGTGTGCTGACGGTCATATTGCACGCAACAGTCAAGTCCAAACATTTGGTTCAAAGTTAGCTTTTCCCCATTTTGGCAATCAGTTCATCACAAATCTTGGTGAGTTCTTCTATCTCTTTATTCTGAAAGCGAAGACCAAAAAAAAAAAAAAAAAAAAGGAAGAAAGAAAGAAAAAAGAAAAGGTTGCTGAAATCTCCAGGCTGTTTGAAATCAAGCCCATCAGAATGGTCTTTGGGCTTTCTTGGTCCCCCTGCAATTCTCTAAAGCAGTACGAGAAACGAATCTAAGGACACATCGGAGCTCTAGCTGTGACCTTGAGCAACTTACACAACCTTTCTGAGCCTTGGCGTCCCTATCTCTAAACTGTGGATGATAACATCGGTCTGAGAAAGGGATGAGGTCGGAATGGAAAGCTCCCTAGCAGTGACCGGCAGGCAGCAGAGGGCTTAACCAGGTGTCGGTTCTCTGTCTTTTATTTGCCTCTGAAGGATGGCAGACTTGAAAGGATGGTCCAGGGTGAGCTCTCTGGTGGCTTTTTTGAGAAATGTCCTCAGGAAGGGTTAAGCAGTTCTACTTGAATAGGGTCGCTAGCATTCAGAGGATGAGAAACGAGGGGCTGCCGTGGAAACGAGGCGTTGGGGAGAGAGGCAGGGGCAGGTGCGAGATGGCCTCGGATGGTCCTCCTGCCATGCACGCCCGGCCCGTGTGCTGAAATCGGGGAAGCCACCCACAGGCTCATCTCGCACCGATGATCGGACAACACTGTCCGTGCTCTAAGATCGGGGATCCAGTGGGATGAGTCCGTTCAAAGGCAGGTGTGGCTTTGCTCTGAGGCTGACCTGCTTCAGCAGCTGATCTCGAATGGCCCTCTCCAAGGGGGCTGGATCTTTCCGGAATCCCAGGAACATACCACAGCCACTTTTTCGAGGTCCCCATGGAAGGGGAGCCTTAACCTGGAGCCTCTCCCCTGAGGCTAAACCGAGGCCCTTCTCTGGAAACCCCAGAACGTCCTGAGACAGGGTCCACCCGGAGCCACGTGTCCCGTGTTTCTGGGATGGGCTCCGGGGGCCCCCCATGACTGTCAGTACTTGGGAAGAGTCGGGCCTCCTTAATGCAAGAGAAATTCTGTCCTCCCTGCAGTTCAGCCACCGGCCCCAGCCAGGAGAGAGCCCCACCTGGAACATCACCCCGCCTTACCCCCTGCTCGAACTTACGGCCCCGAGAGCTCCATTCTGAGAGGTGCTGAGATGCCCGTGGCAGGATGGGGGCTCTGCAGGAACGCAGCCCGGACCGCCAACCCTGAAATGACTATTCTTGCCACTGCTGGGGCCGCTCAGGGTGACTTTTCATCTTATCAGAATCCAGTCCTGTGGGCTGGACACCGTGCTAAACACACCCGGGCACCAGCCCCCCTCGGTTCCTACAACAGTCCAGTCCCTTCGTGGGAGGCAGTGTTATTTCTACTTTTCAGGGAGGGAACGGAGGCTCAGAGAGGCTAGGCGTTGTGCTTAATGGAAGGTCACACAGCCGGTCAGATGCGGCAAGCCTGGAACACAAATGCAGGCTGGCCTGGCTCCTAGCCGGCTTTGCTCTTACTTATGTATCCTAATGTCAGTGACCGATGGCCAAGAGGCGCTGGCGGACCCGCTAGCTCTGGATTCCCGGAGGTTCTCCAAGCTCCATCTGGGCACCACCAGCCCACCGCCCAGCAAATAGCCATCACGCAGCTCAGCTCACTGGGCACCAGCCTTTCCAGTACCCTGACTGAGCAAAATGCCCAGCGCCTTCACTTCAGAACTGCCTGGTGGGGGCAGGGACGGGGGGATAATGCTTACGAATCTCTTTTAAACAGAGACCGTGCCCTCTGGATCACTTAGAGTCCTGTAGGGAAGAACTCATGGGATTAATCCGTGCCTCCTCCGTTTCAGTCCAAGACACAGTTGTGTTTGCAGATCTGTTTGTATCCTTTCTGTTCACCAAAACGGTGCACCCCGCCTCGCCTTCTTCCATGTCTTCGAGTTTGCCAGAATATTTATCATTACCTTCATTTGGCAATGGAAGAGTCTGAACAGGCCAGGTTGCCTAGAAAACCTCTATCCTGACTTGGGTTTTACCTCTATTGTTTTAGCTAACACGAGGTGGTCCAAACACCATCAAATCCTGATGCAAACAGGAGCAAACAAACATATTGCTACATTTCCCACCTAGAAGCATTTGATATCCAACTGCCTCATTGCCCCCAAATGCTGGGGAAATGTGCTCTTTAACTTAAAGGAGTATTATTCCACTTTTCAAGAGTCACCCAATATGCCACCATGGATTATTTATTCAAAGAATAAAAACAAACACCCCTCTTGGGGCGCCTGGGTGGCTTAGTCGGTTAAGCGTCTGATTTCAGCTCAGGTCATGATCTCGCGATTTGTGGGTTCAAGCCCCATGTCGGGCTCTGTGCTGACAGCTCAGAGACTGGAGCCTGCTTCAGACTCTGTGTCTCCCTCTCTCTCTGCCCCTCCCCCACTCATGCTCTCTCTTTCAAAAATAAACATTAAAAAAATAAACCCTAAAAATAAACACCCACTTAATAACACTAACTATGCAGATTGACAGAATGTGTAAACGCTGGTCCTGACTCTGTGCTTATTGCTGGGAACAAGGATCAGAGCCTGGAAAATCGAGGCAGTTGAACAGATTTGGCATTTTTGGCACCGTCCAGACTTTTTCCTTCTTCTTCTTCTTTTTTTTTTTTAAACACAAGTCTGTGTGGTGGCCATTTGTTGTCTTCATCCCAAAAGGAAAAGGTAAAGAACAAAAATGATCTGGGAGTATGAGGTTTCTAGTTGAATTCTGGTCAGCCAGGGACACACGGTGGACCCAGCACCGTGTGGAGGCCAAGCTGCAGTGACATGTGGGCCTCAGGGAAATTCACGGGACCACTAGAGCCGTGTCATTCTCTGGCCTAGAGGGATTCTTCCAGATCTTCGGGTTTCAACCTCTGACATTGGAAACCTACAACCTGAGGCAAAGTGTGAGGCTTGCCCAGGGTCATGATGGATGGCAGGGGGGAGGTACGGTGATGGGGGGAGGACTTCAGTCTCCTGAGTCCCAGGGCTCTTTCCTTGACATCATTTAGCTGACATGAGAGGTGGTATGTGCCCGATGCTTAGCCTAGACCCCCTCAGGAACACAGCCAGCCCCACTGGCTGGGTATGAACACAGGAGGGGGCCAATCAGAGCCTCCGGATGCTTCTGGATTAACAGACGCCATTTGGGAGGCAGGCTGGACTTCTGGTGCCAACTGCCCACAAAGGATATCCCCACACCAACCATGACTACCCGTTAAGAGCCAAATGCATGAGAAGTGATGCGACCCCAGGCCACAGGGGACTCGAAGGCTCAGTGGACCAACCACAATGGGTTTGGTCCGGAAACACACTCAGGGAGGGGGACCGCCTGGCCCACACTTATCCAGATTCAGACTCCTACGGCCCTCCTGGGAGGAAGGGGTTTCTCATTTGGACACCCGGGGAGAGGGTGTGTACAGCGGACTTAGGGCTAGACCAGAAATCAGGACAGGCGAAGGGACCTCAGGAGGCTCCCCCCGTCTGTGGAAACGGGAGCACATCTGGGGGCCCTTTTGACCCCAACGTGGCCCATTTTCTGCATCACCCCCTGGCCTCTGGTGGTCACCCCATTCGCTCGCCAGTAAGCGTCTGGATGTGGGGCAAAGTCCTATGCCTGGCACACCGCAGATTTCTAGTAGGTGTGTGATGAATGAATGGGTACCGAAAAGGGAGTGAAAACCGGCAACGAATACCTGAGCAGGCAGCTATTCCGGGAAGAGCAGAAAGGACAGTAAAGGGCTGGCCTTACACCGGCTCTTCCGGAAGGAGAGCAAGCGTGTGCTCGTGAGGCGTACACCTGTCCCGGGGGCCGCAGGGATACCCAGCCCCCGCCGAGCTGAGGGTCTGACCAGCCCCGAGGGGCGTTGGTTGTTACCTTCTGCTCCAGCGTCCTCTCCAGAGCGTCCACACGGAGCTGCTCCTTCCGCAGGCTGGCCTGGTAGGCGGCCTGCTCCTGCTGGGCCTTTCCTCGGACCTGCGCGATCTCGGCGTTGGCCCTGCGGAAACAGGGTGGGGGGTGCTCAGAAAGGACCACCCTTCCCCGTAGACCCTTCCCACCGTCCTCCTCCCAGCTCCAGACAGCGGGGACCGTCTGGCTCCAGTGCCTACCACCAAGGGGCGTGGTTTAGGAGCCCAGGAGCAATCCCCCTCCACCCCCCCAACCCCCATCCCCATGAGGCCAAAGTGCTTTGAGTGGGTGCCCCAGAAATTACAACATGCATCCGTCACTTCTCAAAATGCTGAGAATACCCTGTTATCACAAGTCACACGGGAAAAACACAGATGGATTATCTGCTCTTCCTAAGCCAAGGTCACTGGAGCCCCCAGCCCGCCTTGGCAGGGGTGCGGGGAGGCCCTCGGAGCAAACCCGAGGCCGCGTTACCTGTCCAGCTTCTCCTCCGCATGCACCTTCAGGGCCTGGTACCTCTGCTCCTCTTTCTTCACTCGGGACAGATATTCCTGTGCACATTTTTTCAGCACCTCTTCATTCTGACATGACAGAGGACAGAGGTCGCGCCCACGGAAGAAACGCCCTGGGTGGTGGAAACCCCAAGAGCTCCCTGGTGCAGGTGTAAGCCTGGACGGCCACGTCCGGCTCCCTGTAATCTCTCCCAACCTGTTCCACCTTCTCCCGCCCCCCACTCCCCAAACACACCTTGCGGAAGCCTTCAAGGACCTCTTTCATCTTCTCGTATCTCCTGAAGAGATCGGCCAGAGATTTCTCCACAGAGTTCAGGTCAGCCAGGGCCTGCTCCTTCTCCAGGACCAGCTGCTGGACCGTCTGGTGGGAGACAGACTTCTCCCTCTGTTCATCCTCTGACAAGAGACACCAAGAACAGACGATGGGACCGGTGGCTCCCAACCTGGTCTCAGGGGCGGCCGCGGCCTCAGATCGCAACTCAGTCTAAGCAGGGGGCATCCCAGACTTGGGACGGGCCCGCTCCCCGAGCCCAGCCAGACTCTGTCTCTAAAGGAATGAAACACATAGTCTCGGCCCCGCAGGCCTGGGCCTTTGCAGTGTTAGATGGGATGGAAACCACCACCGCTCTTTAATCTGATCACTGCAGACCCCTAAAAATCGACATTCGAGGCCCCAGTGATTCTATGTGGTTGATGATGGCAAACAGATCCATAATGTGGGGGAAAAAAATCACTCTTGAATTTTGTGGAGTCAGATAAAAAGGAACAGTAGTCTGGGCTCTGAGGAACAGGCCTTTCTACGTATTATCGACATAAAGACACAGTTATTGGAAAAGAAAAAGGCTTCTTCATCCTTAAAACATCCCAGGAACCAAAGTCCACGTAACCGTCAGCCCTGAAATTCTGCTTTGCACAGAAACAGACATTTCCTTTGCTACAGCAAATGTCTTAACTCCAACAGACTGGAGCGTTTTCTGTCAAAGTGAGTTTCCCAGTTATGTACAGAAGAATGAATTCTGGCCCAGTTCAGAGCGGCCGAGCCTAGTAAAAGCAACTGCACTGTCCTCCGACCCCACCACCGCTCTACCCCGAACATCTTGCAAACCATCTCACATTTATGGGAACGGTTTTCTCTGACCACTCGACATAAAAGCCCCTTGCTCGCACGGCACGATCTTTTGTGTGCCGACACGTCATGGGTCTGGTTGGGTGAGGAACCATTCACTCCCGTCTGTTTGGACCTCCGTGGATGGCAGACAGTCGGGGGAAGAGAAACCCCCTCTCACGGCTCCTGGGGGAAGGAGCTGCGCAGGCCCATCCTTCCGTCACCTGCTGCCCAGGACTGCCTCCAAGGGCAGATCGCTCTGGAAATGAGGACACAAGATAGCAACCTGTGCCCACCGGGGCCCTCCACATGTCAGGTGCCGTGCTGACTGTTCGATTCACTTAATGCTCCTAAGCCAGCACCCAGGCGCCGAACTAAACTTCCTGAAGTCCAAACCGGGTCACTCTGCTCCAGCTCAGAGCCCCACAGGGGCCCCCCTGTGCACTGGGAGCAAAATCCAAACTCCGTCCCCACCTGCTCCAGCTACAGTGGCCGGCACACCCCAGGCGGTCCTGATCCAGAGCTGTGGCCCCAGACCTTCTGGGACTCCCCACTCACTCGGGGCCCTGACACCAGGCCACCTCCCCAGAGGCGCCTGCCTGAGCACCTGCGGGAAACGCCTCCTCCCTACTTTCCGGTCCATTCTCTTCCCAGCAGCAGTCAGACGTGCACGTACACGGCTATACGCCAGCTGTCTGTCTGCCTAGAGTGCACACTGTCTGGGGGCAGGGGGAGTCTTGTCCACATCTTTATCCCAGTGCCTAGGACACTGCCTGACTCCCAGGGTGCCCCGACACATCCGTGCTGTGAATGAACGAGTAGAACCTGGCAATCCAAACCCCAAGCCATGCTCATAACCATCTCTCTCCACAGGCCTGTTAACAACAGACCTGGAAGGAGGGGGATGCTGGGATTCAGGAGTGCACTTGTGACGGGCACCAGGTGTCATATGGAAGTGTTTGCACACCTGAAGCTAATGTTGTACTGTATTTAACTAACTGGAATTTAAGTAAAAACTTAAAAAAAAAGCAGAGGGGTGCCGCTTCGGGTTTTTTCCCTTAGGTTCCTGACCGATCGGCATCGTCCTGTCTCCTGAAGTTAGGCATATTCTGGCCGTGTGCTGTGGACGAAATGCCCAGAACAGGAGCGGGTGCGCGTATCTTGGGGTTTCAGCTTCAGCTGTGATATAAACTTACTCAAAAGTCCTGACTCTTGGGAGCTCAGGGCCTCGTCGTCCCACACGAACGTGCACCTGAATCAGCCGGGGCTTGTTTAAACACAGATGGCTGCGCCCCCCAGCCCCCCCAGTGAGTTCTGATCTGGCAGGTGGGGCCGAGAATCTGCATCTGTGACAAGTTCCCCGATGATGCTGAGGCAGCTGGTCCAGGGGCCACGCTTGGAGAGCCACAGGCCCGGAAGACGTCTGATGTGCCTCCACCCCTGTCTCCAGAGACCCCCGCTGCTGGGGCAGAGAGGAAGGTCCCAGGTGCCGGGCTCTGACTGCCCAGGTTCCGTCCTGGCTCTGACGCTCACCAGCTCCACCACCTTGGGCAGGGTTTTTAACCTCTGGGAGTCTCAGCCTCCTGAGCTGAAAGAGGGGCTCCCAGTACTTAACTCACGGCATTTGGGGGAAGATTAAATGAAAATGTATATAAAGCCTTTGACTCGTAGGAAGAACCCAGGATCAGTGACCCATCACCGACGGCATCGCGGGCACCCCCAAACTGGCGGGCTGTCACATCAATCAGTCACGAATGGGGGCTTCTAACATACAGCGAGAAAAAGAACGGCCAGCAATGTTGCTACACCCAGACTCCTCAAAGAAAAGATGCCTCACAGTTTCACCAGTAACTGAACGCTTGTTTTTATTAAGTTTTAGCTGCTTCCTTAGTCCTCAGCACACGGTACAATGCACATTCCGGGCTGATCTGAGGCCACGTATGCATTTCTCTTGGCTTGTAAAAAGCCATTTATCAAACAGAATCCATTTGATTTCCTGGATCTGAGCCTTAGCTTGCCTCAGGTTTCCTGCCCTCCCCATAAAGGCTTGTAAAAATAGAAATTTCCTGGTTCCCAGGAGGCGGAGGAGGTGAGAATGCATCACAAATCTTTTTGTAAATTACAGACGCAGTCAGGTTCTTCGCGTCAGGAAATCAGCCCCAAACTCAAAAGCCTCTGGACTCGACAACAGAACAATGCCCCTGGAGAGTTTTCTGGGTTTTTTTTTCTCCCAGGCGAAACATTGTTAAACCCTGTTTTTGGGGGGGGGGGGGCAGGGGAATGCAGCAAATACACAGTAGCAAAAGTAACAAAAATAGAAACAAACAAACAAACAAACACGGGTTGCAATGGGCAGGTGTCAAATTAGGCGAAGGAGCGTTTACTTACCAGGCTTGCCTGTTTGTTTTGCAAGCAAAGGGCAAGAAGCAACAGAAAATGGAAGCAAAACAGATAATCAGGGCATTTGTTAGGAAAGCAGAAAAAAAAAAAATCAATTGCAACAACCTGGAATGCAGAAAGCACAGAGGTCTCTTTTTGTTCTGAATCCTAAATACTCAGTATCTGAACTCGAGAGCATAGTCTCGCTAGTAATACGTGACGAGAACGGACGATGACGGGAGGACAGATGTCACGCTGGCGTGGAACATTTGCGAGGGCGACACGGAAGGCAGAGAGCTGGGCTGCAGTCGGGAGGGGCTCGCGAGGCTGGGATGAAGTTCTGACTTCAAAACGCTACTAACGTTCTTTCTGCCCCAAACTGCCAAGTTTCCCCTCCCACCAGGGATGCTGGTTCCGTGGGTGCAAAGGAGAAGAGAGACGGGAGGTTGGTATGTTTCCTCGTACGGGGACTCGCAGCCTGCCCAGAGGGAAGGCAGGTCCCACCCGCAGCGCCGTTGGGTCCTGGCTGTGCCTCAGCCTACGCCCTCGTCTACAAGGACACGAGGGCCTGGAAATCGGCGGGGGCCTAATCAGTGCCCCGCAGTAGTGACTGACAGGTGACAGCCACAGACGTGCCAGGTGATGAACAAGGCCTGAAAAGTGGCTGATGAAGAGGACACGGAAGGTGCCCGAGGCCAGGGGGGACCAGGACGGGACATGTGCTGTCACAACCACCCTGGGTGATGGTGCTGCCCACAGCCAGAGACACCGGAGGGCGCTCGCGGGGCCGGCTGCTGGCGGCGCTCGAACACCCCAAACAGGAAAGTGCTCAGAGGGGTGAGATCACAGCTCTTGAAGAGAGGGACCCTCTGGCCAAACATACCAGGTGCCCCGGGGGAGAGGGAGGGGAGTGGGCGTAGCCTTAATGCCCGCAGCCTGAGTTCCACCCACTCAACTTGCCTAGAATTGAAACGTTCTTCGAACTACCCTCCCCGGCAAATATGCTGCGAGGAAATCAGAGCTGAATAACCTTTCTGTCCAGCAGGGACAGGCCACTTACGCCAGGGAAAGAGATCCTTACTCTTCGGTTTTGAAGAGGGAATGAATGTCTACTTCTATCAAACATAGGCAGCTGAGCGCTCGCAAATGGCTCTGGGCAGCCTTCTCTCAGGGGCAGAGGCTCGTGCCCTTTTACCCCCACCTCAACATGGGCCCAAACGTCACCGCCAAGAGCCAAAATTACAATGTAGGACTCTGAGATGCAGAAAGATATTTCCAGATGAGCCACGGTAGGTCTGAGCGACGTTTTCACAGCCTAAGACTCCAGGAGGCCAAAAGGCTGTGTTCAGCGTGCCAAACACCGTATATTGGAAGACATAAATCCTTCCTGACCACTTTTACAGGCAGCTTTGGGTCCAAGAGCTTTTTTTTATCTCATCCATATGTATTCATAAATTCTTATACCAATTTAATAAAGAGGTTTCATTTGATAGAAAGCATACACCATGAGCTGATCCTTAGAAACACCCAAACAGACTTTCCCTGAGATCTGGGAGAAACGGCCTCTATTCTAATACATCAAAATTAAAGCTCCTTTGAATAGAAAGCACTCGATTGTCAAGTGGACAATCATCACATCAGCCGTTTCCAAGGCTGCTCTCTTATTTATCTTGGGACAAGCTAGAGGTGTGGTGGTGTGACTCAGATCCAAACGTTTGAGAGAGGCGTCATCTGTTAACCCAGCGTCCAGCTTCGACACGGAAACCGGTGTGTGGCGAGCGGGGGTTTTTTACTTACCGCCCGTTCTTAGGAGTAAAAGACTTTTTAAAAACTGGGTATCATAGACCTAAGCAAATAAAATAAATAGATACACAAAAATCTACCCCGCCTCCCACCCCTGCCAAGTCATACTGTCATTTTGGAATAGTGGTCATTAGTGTAAAAACGTGCTTAGCACTTCTGCAAGATCTTTTCTCATTATTCTCATTGATTTATTTTTTTTAAAGAGCCAGGTGGTATAGAACCCGTCACTTTGCAGGCCAAAGCAGCGTCAGGACTGGCCGCCAGGGACGCCGTGCTAAGGTGGATTCTGAGTCAATGCCCATCTCAGTGAGATCGGGTAACGCGCAGGGGGGAGTGGAGACGGGGGCAGGCGGCAGGAAGGCCACGCGTTCCACCATCCTTGCCCTAGAACCCTGCGTAAAGGTGGAGTGTTTTGTCCCTTGAGTCCTAGTTAGAGTTGAGGGATTTGATTCTTCGTCTCTCTTGTGAGCAAAGGAATCCCCCCAACACCCTAGGAACCAACCCCAATCTCTTTCCCTGTGACGTGGACAGTCCTGGCTCAATGGTGGCCGTTGACGGAACTGCCACGGCTCCTCACAGGCCTGAATAATGCCAAGGAACGTTCTAGCAGGTGTTTCCAGGAGGCCCCCAAGCTTCACATCTGGTCCCTCGGTGAAGAGTGCTCACGTCAGCAGCACACAGACTAAAATCGGTCCCTCCCTGAAGGACTTGCTGCTTTCACAGGGGCCGAAGATGAACACACTCTGAGCGTCTACCTTCAAAGCCCTCCCCAGGGTCAGAAGCCTCGGGGAGGCTTGAGCCAAGCAGTCAGGACACCTACCTATCATCTGAGCGATGGTCTTCTCATACTCAGCCACTATTTTCCTGTAAGAGAAGTAAAAACAATGTGGAATCGTGACAAGAGAATGGTTTCTAATTGACACGAGGGTCCATGAGCTAGACAGCAGCCTGACTCTTAGTTTTTTTCTTCTTGCTTACTTTGAGAGCAAGAAGGAGAGACAGAGAGAGAGAGACACAGTCCCAAGCAGGCTCTGCATTCTTAGTGTGGAGCCCGATGGGGGGCTTGAACTCACGAACCGTTGAGACCATGACCTGAGCCGAAACGGAGAGTCGGATGCTGAACAGATGGAGCCACCAGGCGTCCCCTAGAGGACAAGGCTTCCTTGTCAGGGTTGGCTCACACCTCTAAGCTCACCTCCAACCTCGCCCCTCTCCTTACGTCCCCAAATAGGTTCGTTTTCCCATAGCGCGTGACCCTGAACATGCCGTGCCCCCGGGCAAAACCTTCGATGTCTCCCTACTGCCCACTGAGAAAAAAAAAAACGAAGGCCAACCCTGCAGGCTGGCAACCAAAGCCTTCCATAACCTGCGCCTGAGCGCTTTCATCAGTCTTCCCTCCTTCCCCGCCATGGTGGTGCCATGAGAACAAAGGAGTTTTTGCTGGCTCTGGGATTTCTCACCTCCATGATCTTGCCCGCGTTGTTCACTTCCTCTGTTTCCACCTCTCATAGTCTTCTCTGCTTCTCAAGGGCTGATTCAAACGCTGCCTCCTCCAGGAAGCCTTCCCTAATGTCTCTCCTGACCTTCATGACATTTTATCTGATTCTTCTACATCTCACACACCTGGCATCATGGTACATGAGCAGAAGCTCCTCAAGGCCCGGGGGCCACTTAGTCAGGGATGATGGGGCGGGGGAAGGAGGGAGAGTAGCACTTCTTGGATAGCCTCAACAAACCTTAGCTACACGAAAGCACGAAGATCCCCTGCTCGTAAGACTGCCTCACTGCTGCCCCCAGGTGGAAGGACCCAGGAGTGAAGAAGCTCTCTCTTCCAAGGCAACCTTCTGGAAGGAACTTCTCAAAAAAGACTTGGGAATTTCACCTACATTATCCAACAGTTCTTCTCCATAAGGGACCCAACAACCGCTAACCGCCGGCAGAACCAGGACCCTGATCATAGCTGGCCCTGCCTCTCCCAGCCGTGTGACTCACACAAGTTGGTGACAGACACTGGGGGCTCAGCTGACTCCCTGGGCTGAGTGAGGATTGCCCTGCACCCTGACTTTCAGGGCCGGTGGCGGTGGGGGGGAACTGAACGAGGTCAAAAGACCAGTGAAAGCAGAAGGCATTCTGCAAAGTCTAAAGGGATCGCACCTGCTGGGTGTCTGTCCCTGGCTTCTCGACCTTGGCCCCGAGGACAGTGCCTCAACCAAAGCCAACCCACAGCAAAAAAAGGTGACCGCGACATGAGCCCACTTGGGTTCTCTCTGGATCCTACTGATACAGAAGCCCTTTGTCTTTTCTGTAATTCAACAATACTTCCTTGTACCCCTGAGTCACCAAACAGCGACGGACCCGAGGCTGCCCCACCCGAACCCATCACGGGACCACAGCAGGTGCCGGGCGCGTCCTTCTGGAGGTGCAGGGAGGCCAGGGGCCCGAAGCTGCTTCAGTGGCACTAGTTTTGCATCTCTTCCTCACAGTGACCTCAAGGAGCGGTGCCCTGATTGTCCCCTGAAGTGCCGGTGGGGCTACCGAGGCACAGGGCCATGCGGGATCTTCCCGGAATCCCAAGGCTACAAAGCGGCAGAGCTTGGATTCGAATCCAGACGTCGGACTCTGGAGCCTTTATGCTGAACTGCCTCGAGGTGCTGTGATTCACCCTTTTTCACAGAGGAGGAAAGTCAGCTTGTAAGTTAAGGAACAGGCCCCAGGGCCGCGAGGAAGCAGAGCCTGATTCGCACCTGGCCTGGTCTGGCTCCAGAGGTGGACATTTGGGCCTTCAAACAAGGGAGCAGCTGTACAAGCTGGTGCCACTCGAATCCTGCCACACCGGTTGGTAAACGGCACTCCCCGGCGCCCCCCAGAGGTCCAGCTTCTCCTGGGGACGCAAAACAAATCAGGGTGGAGCTTCTAACCTTCCCAGCATGCCCTGCTTTCATTTTCAGGGCAGGCAAAACATGGAAGCCATGCGGTCGCCTCCTCTACTCCCTTGTTGGAAAAAAAAAAAAAAAGAGAGAGAGAGAAAAGAAGAAATTTTCAAATGACGCCACCGCAGGGCCTCAGTGCAAATGTGTGAAACAGCACTAGGATTAACCTCCAGAAGCGGTTACAAAAAGCATCAGTAGGAAGAAGGAAGTATCGGGAGAATTTTCCAGAAGATACTATTTGACCTAGAAAACAGGATACGTTTACCTAAATAACTTGCTACTGAAAACAGTAGCCGGGGGGCGCCTGGGTGGCTCAGTCGGTTAAGTGCCCGACTTCAGCTCAGGTCATGATCTTGTGGTCCACGAGTTCGAGCCCCGCGTTGGGCTCTGTGCTGCCAGCTCAGAGCCTGGAGCCTGCTTCAGATTCTGTGTCTCCCTCTCTCTCTGCACCCTTTTATTTTAATAAATAAAACATTAAAAAAAATGATCGTGCTCGAATTCATCTCTTCCCTCGCAACTGGAAAACCCGTGTGTCAAGTTCAGCTTGTGTTGAAGAAAGGCGGGGGTGTGGAAAGGTAAACTGTGCCCTCAGGAGCGGTTCTCAGACCCAGCAGCAGCTGGGCACCCCCCCCAACCCCCCAGTGTTCACTAACCTGGGATGGCCCGGGGCCAAGGTTTGGGCCCAAGTTTCTTAAAAACGCCACTTGGCTATACAATTTTTAAGGTCACATCCCAAGGGCAAGTTCTACCCCAAGGGATGGTTTCTTAGGCTCTAAGATGAAGGAAAATGAAGGGCAAAAAGGTGCATCAGACATGACAGTGAGGGAGGCAGGCCCTTGTGTACCGTGGAAAGAGTTGGGGTTTTGCAATGAGAAAGGCGGAATCAAAGTCACGTTCCTCTGACTAGAAGCTCCAGGACCTTGGGCAAGTCACCCCACCTCTCTGAGCCTTCCACTGTCAGGTGGGGCTGACGATCGCTTCTTGAGGGTCATGGGGAGAAACAGAGACTGTGAGCCTCTAGCCAAAAGCACAGCACACGGCCCGTGGTAGGCAGTTAAGATGTGGTGGCTGTTATACTTCAAATACAAATGCAGCAAAAGGAGATAAATCACTCAGACACAATTCCGGAGACAACCCAACTGCTTATCCACCGAGACTGGGGAAGTTCACTTTGTTAGAACCATACACGGACCATTAAACCTGTTACGCAATACGGTCAAGTTGTATAAAAATCTGTCCAAGATTTACAAAGTTAAAAAAGAATATAGGATAATGTACAGTTCCACTGTCCACTTTGGAAGAAAAATGCAGCCTGTATAGACAGATTCACACATTTGCAATCAGAAATGGAAAATTCTTGGGGCGCCTGGGTGGCTCAGTCGGTTGAGCGTCCAACTTTTGATTTTGGCTCAGATCATGATCCCAGGGTCATGGGATGGAGCCCCTCGTCAGGGGAATTCTCTCTCTCTCCCTCTGCCCTTCTCCCCTCCTCCCCAAAAATAAAAAAAAATTTTTTAAAAGAGGGGCGCCTGGGTGGCTCAGTCAGTTAAGCATCTGACTCTTGATTTCAGCTCAGGTCATGATCTCACATGTCAGTGAGATCGAGCCCTCTGCACTGACAGCCTGCTTGGAATTCTCTCTCCCTCTCTCTCTGCTCTCTCTCTGCTCCTCCCCTGCTCATGCTTTTTCTCAAAATAAATAAATAAACTTCAGAAGAAAGAAAAAAGAAATGGAAAATTCTTGGAAGGATATACCAAAAATGGTGGAGAGCAGCGACCTGAGGGGAGTGGAATTGGAGACCGAGTGGGAAGGAGATTTGTTTTTCATGGCACATGTATTTATTTGTTTGCAATATTTAGCTCAGCTGCATGATATTTTAATAAGAGTAACATTACTAAAAATACTTTTTAAACCTTGTCTCGCAAAGAACAGGTGACTCTCGGGAAGACCTAGTTCATGGGCCACAGCAGCCCCAGCTGCTACGAGACCGCAGGCGGGCGACGCCCCCGGGTGCCAGGAAGCACCACAACTAACCTCATTTCCATCACCTCCCGCCTGCTTTCTTCATATTTCGCCTTCCACTCCGAGACCTCGCTCTCCTTGGTTATGATCTGGCATCAGGGAGAAAAGAGAAGGGTGAGCTCCAGAGGAGCGAATTCAGATCCGAGCGATTCACAGACCGAGAAGGAAACGCTGAATAAACGCAGAATTAGAACTTCCCACAACCAAACAATAATCGGGTTCAGAGAACTTCCGCGAGCGTGAGACAGAAGAAATGAGCCAGATATCAGACTTCCGCAATGCCCACCGGGGGGCAACTAAAAGGCATGTGCTTTTTGTTATAAATCAAACATGGCCATAGAGGCTCGTTAAACAATGGTGTCCAGGAAGATCAAAGCCTGGTCTGCTGCCCGCCTCTGCCTGCGGTGGTTGCAGAATAAAGTCTGTGTCCAAAGATGCTGGCTTTGTGGACCAAGGGTGTAAATATATTCACTTACATGCGGCAGAAACCGGAGCTTTTCCCGGGGCAAGCAGAGCCGCCCTCCTCCGAGCCACACGCGTGCCACGTACCTCTGCCCTGGCGATCCGGAGTGCGGAGTCCAGGTCAGGCTGCTGGAATAAAAGGCCTGCGGGCTTGTCCACCTCGGCCGTCCCGATGCGGGAGTACAAGGCTGTTTTAGAGATGGAGACATCTGCTGGGTGACCAGCTTCTCTCTGCGGAAAGGTTTTTAATTAAAAAAAAAAAAAAAAAGTTAATATCACTCATACGACAGAGGATTTGCATTCATCCTCTCGTGAATGGGTCAGTTGAATGGTTTTGAAACAAAGGACATCAAAAGTATGAGAAAATGCTCAGACGGATGAGTGGGGACAGGCCGGATACAATCTACAGAGATCGATCATTTTGCACCTGCACAGGCAGACAAAGGGGCTAATGGCAGAGGCCGCCGCAACTCCCAGCTTCTGGAGTCAAGCATGTCTGGTGCCTGCTTATCACTGCCATTTATCAGACGCAGAGGCATCTAGGCATTGTGCTTAGGAACCAAGGCCGTTCTCCGGCAGGCTCCGCTTCCAAAATAAAAGCCTGATGGCGAACGATGTTGAATTCTAATCTCCGTTCGCCTAGTTTTGAATAACTGCAGATCTGATCAGTTCTGTAAGACTGTCTGCATTTCAATTTGGGGAACATTCGTTCAGCCCCGTTTGAAAGGATATGTTCACACAAAGCTTAGGGCCAACCGTAGCTATCAACCAATGTCACCTTCGACAGCTAGTTTCTAGGTGCCCCAAGGTAAGGGTTACTTTGCAGTTACGTCGCCTTAAGATTGCTGTGTCGATGGTAAAACTGAAAACCGGATCAATGACAACACCCCCATTTGCTGGTAAGACCCTCGACAGATGGTGGGATTGCCTGCACTCTCCTGCAACCGACACTGGCTCCACCGGACAGGGCAGTCACTAGCCTCCTGGGAGGGAGGAGGGGACCGAGGTTACTCTTCCTCCCTTTGCACAAAAAGCCCAGCGATTTCCAACACACTTGAAATGCGGTGTTAGGAGCATGGTCAACCAGCATGGCCCGGCTGGTAGTCTAGTTCTACTGCCAGAGACCAATCCAAGCACACTCTCAGTCCTATGCATTAACCTCCTGGCATTGTCATGACTGTCCAGGCAAACCTAGAGTCCAATTTGAGGTGAAGTACTGGTGGTGTGCCAGTCAGGGTGGGACTGCAGGTCCCTGGGGAATTTACGAGAGGTGGGCAGGGGACACAACACCTGGTGCAGTAGAAAGGGAGATGGGGAGTAAGTACAGGGAGGACTGGTCTTGTAAGCGGAAGGTGAGGTTAAAGACCCAACAGTGGGGGGGATTGGGGCGCACCTGAAGGTTCTCTCTCTTCTGTCCCAAGAACAGGCATACTTACCCCCCTACTAGAGTATCAGAGAAAATGAACTTGAAATAACTTAGAACAACTCCGGCAGAAATTTAATGGATAGGACTGGAGATGACAGAGTTAAGGCCAGTTAGTCGTATACATGCACAGTGAATGACATGGCTTTGGGTGTCCTACAAGTGGGCTTGGGCTTCACTGCCCCTGCCTAGTGAATGACACGGTTTTGGGTGTCCTACAAGTGGGACCCGAATGATCACTCCACTCAGAGAGAGGAGCACACGGCCCCCTGTTCTACCAGACCCTGGAGATATACTCTGATGTCAAATGGGACGCCCCGATCTTTCCGTCCTCAGGTCCTGAAGAAGCGTCCAGTGCAGGACACTGGACCAAAACCCAGGAGCTGGCAGGCTGATCTCTCAGAAGACAGCAGGCCACCAGACCAGCCCTACGGAGCCTCGCCTGTGTATGAGTTAATCTCTGCTGTCTGAAATGTTTTCAAGGCTCTACATGTCACATGGGAAACTTCTCAGGAAGTAAACAGACAGCTATACCTAGACAATAAGACTCTATTTGTATCTATGGAGAAAATTCATCAACACAAGATTCTGAAGAGAATTAAAAAAAACCTGTTCTGTCACTTCTTAAGGAAAGTGTTCTTTGAAAAAAAAAAACTAGAATAAAATTTCAAAATGGAAAGAAACCTCGACATCATCCACTCATCCTGGTGGTCTGGAAGATGAAAAAATGGAGGATCTAAGTGATTCGGCCAAAAGGTTTTCCAGAATGAGATTCAGTTCTGACTCTAAATAAGCCAGCTCTCTGAAGTGCGAGGGGGAAATGAACTTAAAACTAACTTTATCATAAATGAAATCCGACCACTGCAGGAACTGATGCTCTTAAAGCTTCCTGAGGCCTTTGTACAACAAGGAAGGGAAAGAAAAATAAATTAATTAATGAGCTTTGGAAGTAAACACAATGGTTAGTACCACATACGGTGATTCTCTATCACCTTTCATCCTGGCCACCTGGTGTTTTCAAGAAAGGAACAGATGACTTCAGAATCCATTTGAATTACTGCCTGGAGTGTCTGCATGTTAATGAAATCCAAGGTACACACCCCGGTTTTCTCTTACAAGCGAGAATTATTTCTAACTGAAATAGGTTTGTTTCTCGCTGATATTTTAACATCAGGCTTAGATTAAGCTCTGTTCCTCTCGCAGAAGCCCCCTACTCACGGCTGCTTTGGAGGAACCTCAAAGCCAGGAGAATCGCAGAGTAAAAATGTGAAATGGCCTCGACTCAGAAGGAAAAGCATGAGCCTTTGGAACCAATGTCCAAGCCCTCAATCCACTCACTCAGATCTCGGTCCCTGATTGGACCCTCTGGGGCACTGCCCCCATCAGCCCCGCTGACCTCGTGCCTGGGGCCCTTCTGGCCTCAAGGTCCTGCCACGCCCCCAGGCTCACAGCCCCCCTTGCGGCCAGGGCCCTGTCTCCAGACCTCAAGGGAAGCAAGGTGGGATCCCTGTCCGGGCTGCGGGAGAGGTGTGCACAGAGTGGGGGCCAGGAGTGAAGGTCAGGCTGGGAGCCCACGGCAAGCTGGGTCAAGGTCATGGAGGGAGGGGCACAGGTTGGGACGCTTGAGGGATGTCCAGGCTATGTGGCGCCAGGTGGGGCCTCTCGCTGGGGCCGCCGCATCCAAATTTGACAGCAGGCAGCTCTCGAGCTCAGGATGACACCCGGTGTGCCCTCACCGACTCCCACGAGAGGCGCCCCCTGCCAGCGACGGGCTGCTCCTTCCCACCGAGTCAAGACATGGCCTCAATCCCTCTCCACACAGGCTGCGGCCATGACCGCGAACTCCCCAAACGGGCAACTATAAGCTGAAAGCCCCACGCCGGGCCTCTGTCACCGCTCTGTTCTCAGGCTGTTCCGGCAGCTTTCAGGCAGCATGTTGGTAAATGTCGGGGGTGGTGGGCGGTTCTGGACAAAGCACGAGAGGAGCCCATGAGGGCAGGCCGCTCGCCCGCACAGGCTGCCCCAGACCTACCTCCTCCTCCTGCCGACATGAAATCCAGGCGCCTGCCTTTCTCGGCCAGGACTCGTGGAGGAATCCAACACTGCACCAGGGATTAGCGCCTTTCCCTCCCTAAGGGGCCTCTTTCTAGGACTTCCTCTGGTCCTGAAGCTTGTCATTCGTAGGAGCCTTATTCATACGTTACCCAGACACACCCTTCGTTCTTCAGATTTGGGTCCCCTCAACCGGAAAGGCCAACGGCTTTAGGGATCACAACCAGTATCTGTTATGGACCCAAATCCACCCCCCTCCCCCGCATGCCCTGTACCCTTTTCGAAGTCCACACAGACAGGACATTTACGCTCTATCTATATCTATCCTGGTTACATTTGGGGCTCCTGTCCACGCAGCCGGCCACCCTGGCCAGATTACCCCCAGGAGATTACGATCGAATTCGCTTTGGCCAGAAGGGAGTGGAAGAAAAACACTAAGGAGCTGCTGCCCCACACCCCGGCCCCACGGAGTCTTCCTCATTTCCAACATCTTCTGACTAATGAGACAGGAAACCCCACTGCAGACCCTGGAAGGTCAGCGCAGCTGGCTTTCGGTCTAAAGGGAAATGTAAAGTGAAGCTGCTGGAAGGAGCAACCAGAAATCACCGCCACCATATTTCATGTGGCTTTTCATCCCTCCGAGTGATTTCTTTTCATTCCAAGTGATTTCATTTTTGTGTTAGCAACAGTTTAAGACCGCGCTGCCAAAAAGACAGAGCTATGTCACCTGCAGCTGAAATTTATGGGCAGGAAAAGAGAGCAAATTGGATACACAGCTGCTGTTTCTCTTTCTATACATCAGCAATTTCCAAAGCAGTGAAGGGGCAATCAAGCGTCTACGTGAACAAGAAACCCGCAGAAACCCAAAAAGCAGTACAAGTTACTAGAGCAGAGAAAAACGTTCCTTACGCTCCAAGACACTGCTGCACCCAGGAATGTTTCTTTCAGCTTACTCTTCCGAAATTCATAAGGAGGTGGCTGGGGCCGCCTCTCCGACCCACACGCAGTAGAGTCACGTGACAGTATTTTCTACATCGAAATCGGGACACATGGTCTGAGCACAGGCTGTAATTGACAGGAAGTCAATGGCCAGCCGATCAGTTATTAGCCGACTGTCGTGTCTGATGCGCCCTTGGAGGAAGGAGGCAGGGGCACAAGACACTCCAGAACATTTCGCACTCAGTCTGAACTCTTACAAGAACATGCTCAATTCTGCCTCAAACTGCTGGACAGGAATATTGTATTGCCAGTGGCCGAACTTGAAGCAATTCATTCTGTCCTTAGGCCACTACCCGAGGATGTCAAGAAATAAATCTCATGGGGAAAACAATCATCACCACTTAATGCTTTCTAAAAATCTTTCTCGTGGAAATTAAACCCAAGCTTCCGGGTTGACCGTGAGAACAAGGACATCAGCAATGTGTGTTAACATTCTCGCCCCTGCCCTGGGTCCCCGTGTTCCCAGTCTGGACACCCACAGTGTGACCGCCTTCTTTCACTGAGCGATGTCTCAGGGAGGGAGCCCCCCGCCTCCGCTCCAGGGAAACCACACGTGGGAGGCCCTGTGGGCAGGGGTAGCACATGAACTTCTGATCCTAAACCAAGTGAGCTGTGAATTGAGATGGACAGGCAAGGGGCTCCCATTTGGAGACTGGAGTCCTCATTCCTGCCGGGTCAGTGAATCACTGTCAGGCCCTGGGCCGTTTCCATGGTTCCACCTGTAAAATGGGCCCCAGACCCCCCTACAGTAGAGCAGCTGTGAGCATCTGATCAGAGGCAAAAGTGAAGGTTAGCTAAGAAGAGCGGCTTTCATTTATTGCACACTTACTGTGTGCCAGGCATGGTGCTGTCCCCCACATCTGTACAGCAACCTGCCACCTTGCTGTTAGTAGTCTCATCTCATGGCTGGAAAAACAGAGTCCCAGAGAGGTTCACTAACACGCTCAAGGCCACAGGCGCACTGGGCTGCCCGACTCAGGGTGGGGGGGAGGTGAGCAGGAAGCGGGTCCTCAGAGACCACAGCTCACCGTCAGCCCTGAGGGTGGGGCTGAACCTCACAGGGCCACAGTTTGGCACGTCTTCAGCGACTCATTCAAATTGTTAAGAAAAATTACTCCAAACTTGGAAGCCAGGCACAAAGATTTCTGCATGCTCGGTCAGTATCATACTCCACTCTTGGCACGGATGGCCAACTACGATGTGCGGCCAAATGGCCCAACGCCCTATTTTGTAAAAAGTGTTTTACTGGAACATCACCCTACGCGTTCGTCTTCATGTTGTCTGTGGCTGCTCTTGAGCCACAGTGACAGAGGTGAGTAGCTGTTACAGGGACCAGATGGCCCACAGAGCCTAAAAGATTGACCATCTGCCATTTAAGGAAAAGGGTTGCTTTTCTATAATTCTATGGACTCTGGCCTATGGGTCAATCCAATATCTCAGGAAGGTCTTGGTTCCACTATTTACTATTGATTAGGGTCCGGTCTCATTACAGTTCGGTGTTCACTTGTAGAAAATAGAAAAGTTGCGGGACGCCTGGGTGGCTCAGTCCGTTAAGTGTCTGCCTCTTGATTTCGGCTCCAGTCATGATCTCACGGTTTGGGAGTTCGAGCCCCATGTGGGGCTCTGAGCTGACCATGTGGAACCTGTCTGGGATTCTCTCCCTCCTTCTCTCTCTACCCTTCGCCCACTCTCTCTCTCTTTCTCTCTCTCTAAAAATAAATGAAACTTAAAAAAAAATAGAAAAGTTGCAAATTATTTACGTTCAGTAGAGACGCAAATGATTTTTCCAGAAAACAAAACCTCAGAGTTTATATGTGTGTGTCTCATTTAGCCAACAGGAACCAGTTTTATATCGAGCCGTACAATATGATGCAATAAGGTTCTAGACTTCTTTATTCCACCGACTCTACACCGGATTCTCTTATTTTCCTCCATTCAACCGTTTTGCCACCCTGCTGCTTCCTTCATTACAGAGTTAACTGGATGTTAAGTGTGAGCTTGGTGTCTATTAATGCAAGTTAGGCTTTTGGCTTTTTAGAAAATAATTTTAGACAACTTTGTATTGCCTGCTTGGCCAATGGTTAGCAAAGAAACTTCTGGACCACACCACATTCTCAAGAGGCAGCGCATGGCAGCAGCAAACCCGTACCTTGGTCTCCTGGCGGCTACGGGAAGCCAGGGCAATCTGCCTGGCCAGCTTCAGGGCTTCTATCCGCATGACAGCAAACTCTAACTCCTCCTGCCCAAGGTGGGGGGGGGGTGAGCAAACCGTGGGGGGGAAACGCATCAAGACAGGATGTCAATGTTTTCCACATCCAAGAAATGAACGTGCCACGTGATGTGTTATGACAGGTACTCAGGAAAAACACACGCTCTGGCTCTCTTTCACAATCAACACCTCAGCAGATCATGAAATAAGTGATTAATTTCTTTTTTTTTTTTTTTTTAAGTGCCCTTTGTCTGTCGGGAAGTATCATGTGGTCAAATATGACATGATTTTTTAAATGGGATCAAAATTTTTACTGCGCCGTTTCCTTCGGGTTCTTTCCTTTCGTTTGTTGAACGTAAAGTTGGCCAGCAATTTCCAGGAATGGTTTTGCGTTCTCAAACGACTGCTCACCATCTCTCTGGGTTTGTTCTGCAGGTCTTAGTGTAGCGGATATCAAATTAAGCTGTCAAATTTAAGGCACAGAGTAGCTAATTGTTTTGGTTCCAGATGTAAGACCGAGTCCAGATGTTATCTCAATGGGAGTCTGAGAGAGCTCTCCCCGTATATATAAATAGCCGGGCTCCATGGTGATCTAATACCCTTGGTTCCGTGAATAAATCACAGAAACTGCTTTTGGGGCTATCAAAATTTCTGAAAAATGACTGTTTGGGTCCAATTTCCAAATTGAAATACAAATGGGTTGTCCCATATGTAATCACGCAATTTATATCATCTTGGCATCTTGGATTAAGAACCCCCATACATCAATCAGTCTTTGGGGGGGAAGAGATTTCATGTAGAGTATTTCTAGCAATACCTCATTAAATTCTGCCTCATTGCCCTTGGGGTTCGGAGTTCATTCTCTACTGAGGTTTTCACAAACTCCCCACAAGGTCACACGTGGGCTACAAACCTGAAGTTTCTGAGCAAATACTGGGGGGTTCTTTTCTGCTAAGTCGGGTTCCAGATAGTCAAGTGCACCACAGAGAGAGGCTGGATGAGCTAGCCTGCTGAGGAGGGCGTCAGCAGAGGCAAAGGAGCCCTCAGGAGCTGTCTGAAGGCCGGCAGAAGAGGACACAGAGGAAAAATAGAGGAGACAGAGTGATATCGATTCCAAGCAAGGACCACGCACAACTATTTGCTGGATGTTTCTGACTTAAGGCTAAAGAGAATGTTAGTTAGATGCCAATACTTTCCTTTTCATCTGGACTGATTCCCACATGCTGGTGATGGGCATCTAGAGATTGATGGGCCCAACCCCCTCCCCAGAAGCACAGCCTCAGGTGCCCTCCCACTCCACATCCCCCTCACCCCCTGACCAATCGGTGGGAGGAAAGTTACCATTTACTTATTTACTTGAAAGTCTCAGAGTGAGACAAGCCAGTTGATGGGTTTTCCAACCATAATATAAGCCATCAAGAAAATACCTCCAAGTATAAATATCATTAAAGGTTTAGGGAAAGGTCATTTTGGAGAAAGGTCACTAAATAAAGGGAAGATGATTTCAAATGAAAATGTGTCTGTCAGTAGATTAGTCGACGTCAGAAGCCGACTGTGTAGAAGTTGAATCACGCACGAATCCTTCCACAGTGTCTAGTTGAGAGACTGTCTGAATCACATCTACTCTCTTTCTGCTTACTAATTTTTCCCAGTATCTAATGGCCACACAGTAGGTGCTCAATAAATGTTTGATGCAGGAGATAAATGAATAGTCTACTAATATAGAACAACAAAACTGACACTAATAACGATAACTAAACCAACCGCCTGAAATCCCCTTGGGCACTGCTAAGAGGGAGGTAAAAAAGATGAACATAAAATTCACCTACAAGGATGGTCCACTTTAGATGTTCAGGGGGGTCTGCTTGGGAGGGGAGAGGTACAGTCCTGGTCCATGCACAGGAGGGATTTCCCATCACCAAGGCCAGGAAAACCGACTGTCCCCTAAAAGGAGTGTCCCTTGCCCTGCCATTCTGTCGCACCCCAAGGGACTAACATGGAAAACCAATAACCTCGAAGGCAAATAAAACACTGAGGCGAGAACTGCAAAACCATGTTGGTGAGAATGAAGAGCCATAGCTCTCTCGTGGCTATGGTGGGGATGGGTCTCCTAGGCTGGCCTCTGTGGTCCAGGGACTGCGTGGGGCCCTGTGCCTGGTACCAGGGGAGTACTGCTCTGAAGGCCTGGACCCCTTGGTGATGGGACTCAGCTGGCCCAGGCCTCCCCTTCCCCCCCACCCCGTGATCTCGGGTCCCTCCAACCCCACTTACAATTTCAATCGCGTCTGAAGCGGTGCCCAAGGTCATGGCCTCCAGCTCCTTCTGGGAGGATTTCTCTGGTCCCTGCAAGTGTGGCTCTTGGTTGGGGGCCAGCCCTCGTGTGATGGGATGCTGGATCTTTGCGCCGGCGTTCACAAGGGCTTCGGTTTCCTCAAAACTTGACCTGAGGGAGCAAGAGCAGCTTTACTTTCCTCATGGGAAATCCTCAGACCAGGATGCCCGCAGTCAGTCAACATCCCAAGGGATCCTGGACTTCCAGGGCTGCGTTCCCCGAGGGCCGTGGAGGCCATGGAGCCTGTAGGCTGCACAGCCTGAGGGAGTGGGTGGTCCAGCCCCACCCCAGGGCCTGCTCATGAGGGAGAGTCCAAGGCACAGATGCCACCGGCTGAGAGCACAAGCCCTGGAGTTACCCTCTGGGAAAGAGACTGGGGACCGTATCTCAGTTTCCATCTCTGTAGGCCAGGAGACAAGATGGTGCTCTGTGACGACCAAAGTGAGATGCTACCTGCGTACAGAGGACTTGACCCAGTGCCCATCACCAGTACCGTTGCTGTAATAACATCACCATCATCATGGAGTAAGTTTGGGAAAGCAAAGCAAGAGCTTTCAGGCCCGCTCAGAGAAGGGGGCAGGTGAGAGGGGACGGGAGGGTCCCGAGCACAGAGTGGGGCCACCCTTACCCCAGCCAGCGCCACACAGCTCAGAACAGGACCCCGACAAATGGGAACTCACACCCACGTGAGCAGTAAATGTGTCTCGGGCACCACAATGGAACCCGGCCCTGTGACTAGTGCTTTCCTTTGGGCACCTTGGTTTAATGCTCCTGATGGCACTGGAGGAGAGTCAGGCCACTTCCCCAGGGCAGTTTGGGGGGTGCCTGGCGACCGAGAGCCTCATTTAATTACAGGGCCGGTCTTGTTATTACCCTCACTTTACACAAGACCGCAGCACAGGAGGGTCACATAACCTGCATCAGGTCACACAGCCAGTAACTCAAGGTCTGAGTACGGCAGCACGCTGCCTCCCCATGGGACAAATCACAAAACGAAGTTGTATGGGCAGTGGGGGGCGTTCGGAGGGGCTCACGCATTCAGCTGTTAACAGATTTCTGCTCAGAATAAAGGGCACCTGGAAACACAGCCCCACACCTCCATCCGTGTGGACACTCAGAGACCAAGATGTGGGCCACAGGAGCACACGTGAATGAAACCAAGGCAGGACAGCAGTGCCACGGGGCTCAGAGGCTTGGGAACAGCTGGCCGGACCTATAACTCTCCCCTTGTGAAAGTCATACCCTGAACACGGCGTCGGGGACTCTGACGTCCGGACCGGGGGAGACTTGGTCGGGCTCTCCTGAGAAGTGTCGAACATAAGGTAGAGGGCCTGCTTCTTCGGGGCATCATCGTCCTGCTGCAGGGATCAAAGGCACATGTCAGTTCGGCTACAGGTGGCCTGAACATGCTACAGAGATTGAAAAGCAGAGCTCCCCGGGCTCCTGGGTGGCTCAGTCGGTGCAGCATCCAACTTCAGCTGCAGGTCATGATCTCATGGCTTGTGAGTTCAAGCCCCGTGTTGGGCTCTGTGCTGACAGCTCGGAGCCTAGAGCCTCCTTCAGATTCTGTGTCTCCCTCTCTCTCTGCCGCTCCCTCATTCATGCTCTGTCTCTCAAAAATAAAATCTTTAAAAGAAGGAAGGAAGGAAGGAAGGAAGGAAAGAAAGAACGAAAGAAAGAAAGAAAGAAAGAAAAGCAGAGCTCTCTTCAATAGAACAAATAACTCATCTGGGAAAAGCCTTCATTCGAGCCACCCAGAAGGGAGGAGCAAGCAGGTGCTGGCCAGGAGAGAGAGGGAAAAGGGAGGGAAGAGGAAGGTGGAGACAGGAAGCGTGAGTGTGTGCTGCTGGGAACACTGTGGAGGGGGGAGAAATCATCAGGCGTTGGGGTGCTGCACGCTCCCTGCTCAGTCTACCAGCATTTCCTGGCCACCCTCTCTGGGTGAGGATAATCCAGAGGGGAAGGTGAGCCCCCCAGGCTGGGCTCCGCCCACAGCCGAATGCAGGGGAGGGGGGAGGGACGGAGAAGAGCATGGTGGCCCAGTGCAGCAAACTGCAGGCTAGAAGCAGCAAGCACGGCATCCACGAATGATGCAAAGAAAGATAAAGATCCGAGCAATGTATCCAGCGCGTCGGTGTCACAAGAAGGTCTCGTGGCTCCTGTGGGCCTCCGATGGCATCACTGGACAAGAGGTCGTGCTGGGAACCAAGGGCCCTGGAGTGGGGGAGACAGCTGCCCATCACAGCCACTTAAACGACAAAGGGATGTGGGGGAGAGACGCCTGGCCAGAAGAGCCAGTCTCCACTTACATAAAACATCTCCTTTGAAGAACACAGGTAACAGTATACCTTAAAAACAACCAAACCGCTCTTCCACTTTTTTAAGGAAAGCTCCGACTAGTTCTTTCTTCATCCAGGGAAGCAACTCTTTTTATTTTTTTTTAAGTTTATTTATTTATTTTGAGAGAGACGGAGAGAAAGCATGAGCAGGGGAGAGACAGAGAGAGAGAGGAAGAATCTCAAGCAGTCTCTGCACCGCCAGTGCAGAGCCCGATTCGGGGCTCAAACTCACAAACCGCGAGATTGTGACCCGAGTCAAAACCAAGAGTCGGGTGCTTAACCGACTGAGGCCCCAGGCGCCCCGCCCTCCCCCCGGAAGTAATTCTGCAGGAAGCATAACTGTATTCGATCCTTTTCTCCCTGCAAATGCCATCTCAAGTGGATTGAACACACACCTGAGACCCCCAGGCCCAGCTCACCCTAACTGTGCACCCAAGGATGCTGCAGACAGAGGACGCTGGCTTTGGGCCCTGAGCTCAGGAGGAGGCCAGTGACCACCTTTTCACAAGACAGGGAGGGAAAGCAAGCACGTCCCCTGCCGGCCTCAGGCAGAACTTACAGGTAAGGAGGAGCCAATTTTCTCCATGTATTCAATTTCATAGGAGTTTCTGTAATCCAACTCTGCAAAAGAAACAAAAGGAGATTTAGCATCAGGGAGGGGGAAAAAAAAAAGTTTGGGCCGGGCAGGGTGGGGTCTGGAACCAGACTCTGGTCTCTGAGACTGTCCACTGACTTGAGGTTTCCAATTCGGCTGCCAGGGAAGGCTCAGCTCAGCAATTTTCAGACTGACCGCTCATAGACCTCCGGCTGCAAAGGGGCTTCTGCCATTTGGGAGCCCGAGAGCCCAAGGGAAGGAACCGTGAGCAGCAAAGATCTGACCGAGAACAGGTCTCTGCACGACGAACCGACTTTTCAGAACAGTCTGTTTTGAATGTTGTTTTCCGCAGTCAGCCTCCAGTGCGACACGGAGAATATTCCCCCCTCCTGAGGACATTCTGGAACTGAGATTTTGGCCCCAGCTGTACTCTGAACATACATGGTTCCTCCACGGCTGTTTGGAAGAGAAGCTCTGCAAGTCACCTGGAACATTCTGCCAGGGCCTGCAGGGCTGGTCCAGATCAGATTTTTAGATGCAAAGACAATTCAAGTCCAAAGAGGTGGAGAAATGACCTATTTCAAATTGACTAGAGACATCAGGCTGGAAAGAAAAGTCGGGAGGCTTTCACTGGTGATGAGAAACCCTGACTCCCTCGGGTGTCTGGGCAGCTCCATGGGGACACTCATTTCACCCTCAGCTAAATTCTCTGCCCAGTAAGTGGATTCTGAGCACGTATGACGTGCCTCGACTGCTGGGCACTGTGGATGCAGTGGTGAACCAAACTGGAAAGGACTGTCCTCACAGAAGCCACATCTATGGCTACCAGATGGGTCTTTTTTACTTGAAAAGAAAACCAAGAGATGACGCGTGAGCTGCTCAGAAAGCAGGGGGACAAGAGTGTCAGCAGCAATCCTCGAAGCCTAATGCCTGAATTTATTCCTTTAATTTTTTTAAAGTTTATTTATTTTGGGGCAGGGGGAGAGAAAGAGAGAGAGACAGAATCCCAAGCAGGCTCCAGACTCCAGAGCCTTGAACTCACAAACCATGAAATCATGACCTGAGCTGACTGAGCCACCCAGGCGCCCCCTGAATTTATTTTTTACACAAAATACAAGTAGCAGTTCTGGTATAAAGCACTTCCACATCTACGTATTGTTGAAGGCATCACTTAAAAAATGATTCCTTAATAGGAGCTTTAAAAGGAGATATTTCCAGGAAGAGCTTCCCCAAACCTACAAGTGTGTGGGGTTGTGGCCGTATGAACTTAAGCACATGACCGTGGGGACAACTCTTCAGGAGTCATTGAATCTCCCTGGGGAAGCCAACGTACCCTTCTCGTAGGCTTGGCCTGCTCGGGGGAATGAAGCCAGTTTTGTGGATTCGTGACCAGAAAGACCTACGCCCCAATTTGTGGGTCACTTGGGAAGAGCATAGACCGGATGCCAACCACACACGACTGGGCGGGATTCAGCGTGTGGGCCTGTAATGGGAACCCGTACCCGGGCTCTGCCCCAAATTAGGACATAGGAATATTTGTTTATGAAGACTTACTGTGTTCCTCATCTTATCAATGAGAGGTAAGCTAGGGACAGTGAAAGACAAGGTGATTTCTAGGGCCTCCTCCAGATCTATCACTTTCCAGATGTGGGACCTCAGGACTATTATTTTACTGTCCTATTAAAGACTGTTTTAAGTAGAGAAAACAATGGTGAATCAGCTGCGTCTTCTCCAAGGTATCATTATTATTGTCAGGGCATTATTTAACCCTGAATTATTGAACAGAAACCCTCCAGCACACCCCTCCATGGCGCAGAGCACCCAGGATGCACCAAACGAGCCAAGGGCCAGCACCACCGAGAGATCTCCCAGGGACCCATGCACCTGGCTCAGCGCCCAGCTCTGGCCACCAGCTCAGCTCAGTGCAGCGTCCTGCCTGGAATCTTAGCCTGTCTTCTGGCAGCTGATCTGGGTGAGTTTCAGGTCACGGAGCTCACTCGCCTGCCTTCTTTCCTACCTGCCAAGGGGGCTTCCCTCCCAGCTGCCCGGAGCCCCCAGCCCTCCCTTCAGAGGCAGCAGAGGAAGGCAGAGTAGCAGGGGGTTGTCTGACCCCCCCAGAGAAATGCCTGCTTCTTAGCAAGTGTGGTTACAGGAGGCCCACCCCCTACACAGGAGCTTCCGTGCCTGGGGAAGCCTGGAGACGTCCTTTGGAACAAGACTTGAACTTGCAACATTTGGGGTTCTCAGGTATAATTTATCAGACGGCCGGGAAATGATGGGAACAAAAACAATATTGGTATCGTCTCCTGTATTTTGAGGGAACACCTTCCTGGACGTCGTTTTTCGAAGTCTCACTCCTCTGCTTAGAGTGCGAAGCCTCAAACGGCAGGCTCAGGGTGGGGAGAGCCCTGTCCGGCTTCAGCCCAGGCCACACGTAGGTGGCGGGCCAGGGTGATGGGACACCTTCACTTTCAAGAGAAGAGGCCGCTCGCTAAAGCGTGTGCTGCTTCAAGATGCAGAGGCCCAAAGTTATTTTTAATGGGCCCTGTCACATCCGAGGGCTCCTTCTGGTAATTATTTCATACCGGACAACGCACCGTGGGAGGTCCCAACGGCCGTTCTCTGCTGACTCTCTGATGGCCAGAGCTCGGGCAGCGAGTGCAAAGAGCCCCAGGCAGAAGCGGGAAGGATGCACTCATTCCCAGGGTCAGGCAAACCAACTCGCTGACGCCCCTGCATACTGCCTTTGCTTTAAAATGGAGCTCAGGGGTGCCTGGGTGGCTCAGTCGGTTAAGCGTCTGACTTCGGCTCAGGTCATGATCTCACGGTTCGTGGGTTCGAGCCCTGCGCCGGGCTCTGTGCTAACAGCTCGGAGCCTGAAGCCTGCTTCGGATTCTGTCTCCCTGCCTCTTTCTGCCCCTCCCCAGCTCGCACTTTGTCTCTCTCTCTCTCTCTTAAAAATAAATAAACATTAAAAAAATTTTAAAAGAATGGAGCTCAAAGTGCCTACATTTTGCAAATGAAATGATGTCCGAGAAAAGCTCTATGCAGCTCTACGAATGTAAGGACTGTGACCACATATATCACTGCTCACTGCTAATATTTCTGGGGCTTTGAACATAAGTGAAGAAAGGACCATTAGGAAGGGGACAACGTCCTCGCTGTCACTCTTCTGAATGTCTGAGGGGTGACAGCAATGGTGCCCAATACTGAAGGACAGTTGGGCTCTTGGGGAGGGCACCTGCCCCTCTGCTGAAAGCAAGAAGGCAGGGCTGATGTTGTTAAGGAGGACAGAAGAGCTGGGCGACCCTTGAGGGTCCATCCAAACTCGTGAATCTAAAACACTGCTCTCTTAGGGTCTCCTGGATCTGAACTGGGGGAGGCCTTGACAGCTGTCGCCAAACGGTTCCTAATCTCCGCATCCTAGAGGCCACGTGGACTAGGCTCGTTCCCACTATGTTTCCCAAGATTGTGCCAAGAAGAGGCCATTTACATAGCAAGCGTCCAAAGAAAACCATGTGTGATTGCCAATCTGAGTTTTTAATCAGTGGGAGATTATCAGTGAGCTGATGTAATTATAGCCCAAACAGGTAATTTTAATGAGCTGGGCATCCTTCTAAACCAGTTCCGTCCAGGTTTCTTGAACCATTAAGAAAGCCTGGAGCTCTTGCGGACCCAGGTAGGGGAGTACTGATTAGTTCAACAGCCTCTTTCTACAATGAAAGGAAGCCTGTGCGGTGCTCACATACAAGAGCGTAGTGGGGACGTTAGGACTCAGGCCGCCGTGGCTCTACCCGGATTAGCCCCACAACACTCAGCAAGTCGTTACAGCGCAAAGCCTTTGCTTCCTCGCTTTGCTCCGAGGTGGAGAAGAGCAGAAATGCACTCTCTGGAATGGAGAGAACGAAATGAAATCACGTTTGCCTTACTATTGTCACTTAGGGAATCGGCCCTGTACTAAATACCTGTTTGGGGGGTATTTATTATTTCTAACCCGAAATTTCGTTTTCCTGTGATTTATGACCTCAGCGTAACAGAGTCCCTGGCCAGGTTCTTTGTGGTGATGACATCAGCGGCCCAGGTGCCTGTCTGGTGTGGCTGGACTTGACCCCATTAGGTTAACAGGAAGGATCATCTGATAGGGGGCTGTGTATCCAGTTTCTACGTCCAGCTGCTGGAGGGAAGTGACTATACTAGAAAGGTGAACGCAGGGTCAGCACCTCCTGAGATCACAACAATAATGCTTTCATAAAGACGATGGATTTCTGATTGTCCGCCAGCTGTAATTACGGTTGGGCCATCCCAAATCTTCATGATCATTTTCTAAGGAGGCAGGTTTAATAGGGTTTTGTTTCAAATGTACAGATTTCCCTGTTTGTTGAATTTCTGCAGAAAACAAGCAATGATCCAACGGGTCACTGAGCTAGTGAGTTGTCTGTTTTGGTTCAATGTTAACGATGAGCAAACAGATGTTACCATTGAACGGGGCGCCTATGAGCTTAACAGGTGCTATTCAGAGCTTTTGGATTTTCTACTAAAAATGCATGTATTTGCATCACCACCAGGACGGAATGGAGTGACTTCAGAGCGGCCCTGAACAAGCACGGAGGGCAGACAGCGCATGGAACATTCCTGCCTGTAGCAGCCACTGCAGGGACAGCCGAGTGGGGGCGTCCGTGGGGGACAAGTGATTCCATCCAGCGTAGCTTGTGGACCAGGTGTGTTTGCAGAACCACAGGAGGACTGAAGAGGGGGAAAGGCCAGGTCCCAGGGTCTCTGGGGTCAGGGAGGAGACGGTCACTTAAACCTCCCAAACCTCAATCTGAGGGCCGCTGGAAAGCCAACCACAATGGTGTGTTCCGCAGAACTCACACCGCCAAAACATCCAGGTTCACGTAATTTAGACGGTCTGTGCATCTTCAAACTGTAAAGAGGCAGTGTAGTTGATGAGGGTGCTGAAGGCAAGCTGACAGGCTGCAAACACTCCCCCCTCCCCCCAGGTGGGACACGTGTGACCTTCCTCGGGCTGCCCAAGAACAAAGGAAAGGGGAAAACAAATGGTTAGCAGATAGAGATCACAGTCCTGCAGGACCTGAGTCTTCATCTATTTACAAACATCTTAGTAAATCACAAGAAAAGGCACTCTTATCAAACGCCACATCTCCAGAAACCTGTATGCTGTTTTCTGGAGCCCCAACATCACGCCTCCATAGTGAGGTGGGGAACAAAGGCAGAAGGAAATGGCAGGTAGAACTCAATTTCCTTCTAACCTGCAGCCCATTGACCAATACTTGAGGCTGGCAGAATAAAACTCCCTACTGTCTTAATGCTAATCTTTGCTAGAGGGAAAAACAACCTTAGCTTGACAATAGGGAGGCCTCCAGGATCCTGGGAGTCTTCTTTAGCATATGAAAATCCCACTGGAAACTTCCCGTGGACTTTACCTCCCCCAGTCTCTCCTCATGGTCCGGGGCAGCTCTTTCGGCCCAGGGGTCCTGTCCTGGTACTTCAATAAAACCACCTTTTTGCACCCAAGATGTCTTCAAGAATTCTTTCTTGGTCATCGGCTCTGGAGCCCACGAATCCCACAGTCACCCAAAAAAACCTCATCATAGTAAGAAGAATCCGCCACCCCCCAAATGAAATGGACCTCACTGGGATCGTTCAGAGACTTTATGGGCACAAAGCCAGCCACCGAGCAGCCAATCACAGGAGAGCCCACAGAGGAAGCAGTCTGAACTAACGTCCCAAACTACCTGCTCCTCACGTCCACCAGCGGTTGCCCGGGGGGAGCAAGAGGCCAGTTCATGGACGTCGTGGCCCGTATCAGCAGCACAGAAGCGGAGATAAGATTTTCCCGTGCGACAGTCCTCAAATTGATTTCTACTCCATTTTTTTTTGAATTGTGGGATATCAAGACCTTGGATATCAAGCTCAGCACCATCACAAGAGTCCCTGAGTCCCCAAGCGCTAGAGGGAAGCTCACAGCGGGGCAGGTGCAGGAAAGGCACACGGGGCCTGGGGCAGAGCGCTATCAGACCGGGAGGTGGGTTCAGGCCTCCACAGCTTTCCTAACGGGAAAGGAAGTGTGGGAGCCAATCTATAGATTCAGAGAAAAATCAGTGTTTGTGGAATAAGCAGTTCACAAAAAAAAAAAAAATCTTGATTCACCCAGCGATGCCGCACTGACTTACGATACATGAATTTCTCAAGTCAAAGAATCAGGCAGAAAGCTGAAAGCTAATACGTGTAAGAGGAAGAAAGATATTATTGAGAAAAGCAAAATGCCCGGGGGGCTATTCAGGAAAACTGTCCTCTCACTGGCAAGACTGGAGTGAACCAGTTTGGGGCTTGGGTAGGTGGTGCAGCCACACCGTGGACCATCCCGTGGGGCTGATGAACAGCGGTGGCACCAAGGGACCCCAGGCCTGGGCAGGGATGACACTGCTTGCAGCTAGGGGTGCGTTTCAAGTTCACCCAGGCACAGAAGCAGCAGACTTGAGCCAAGCTCTAGGAGCTCAGGATGGGAACTCGGCAGGCAGGGGGAGTGCTAAGCTGACTGGTTCCCAGCTGGTGTCTCAGGGTGGGGGGCGCAACGGGGCTCAAGCCTTAGGCTGGTTTAAAACGCAGACTTAGCTGGGAGGGCCCTGAAGGCATGGGTACCTGGCTTGGAAGTTTCCTTCCTGGCCATTTGCTCCCTACAGACAGTGGTCTCCGAGGCTGGGTAGGGGTCTGGTTGGCCCCCAAGCTGCTTACCCTCCGTGGGTGAGTTGAATTTGGTGTCATTTACGAAGGTGGACAGGTCCGAGGGCTGCGGGTAGTCCTGCTTGTCGGCCTCCAGATCCACCGTCACACACGTCCACTTCTGGTTGGTGACCGCCAGCTTTTCCTCGTCGGTTGCGTGGACCACGGCGATCACCGGCGTTTCTGGTGTGGCCGCCGGAGTGGAGTCCTGGGAGCAGAGGGGAAGCTGTCTCTCTTCTCATACGGTCTCTGCGTCCCCAGCTGCACCCGCCCAGCCAAGTCTGGGGCCCCTCTACCCAGGACTCGCCCCCATCACAATCCTCTGGGTCCTCGGACTCTGCTCAAAATTCTTTCCTCTGTGACTTTCCTTTCCCGATGGCTTGTTACAGGGGGTAGCGGAGGGTTTAAAACAAATCAGGATTTTGTGTCTCAGTTATTTTGAGACAATTCCCGCTCATTCACTCTGAGAAAAACAGGGAAATTTACTATTGGCACTTTTATACTCAACTATCGAGTTATGTCTACACAGGGCTTCAGGGCCTGCGCAGCGACAGCCTTAATATCGCCTGACAATCCGCACGCCTGTGGTTGGAGGATTTTTCCATGGAGGGGGAGCAACTGAGCAGGGCAGTGGGGGCACCCAGGGTGCTAGAGCAGGGCTGGGACCGGGACCCCAGCCCCCTCTCCTGGGGCGGGCACCTTTCTGCTAGGCTAGGGTCTGCGGGCCAGGGCCCCTCGCTGGCTCAGACAGGGGCCTGGCATACACGCCCGAGGCCAACCTTCCTCGGTCCGTAACAGTATAGATCTCATGAAGGAGCTAGTTAGAGCGAGATGGGCACACCTGAAGGAAGGGCCCAAGCCCCCACTTCTTTAGGGCACGATTTCCTTTATCTCCCCGACTTGGAATTGGTTACATAATCCAGTGCTCTTGACATTTATCTCAATGGACTTTCTCAGTTTGATACTCATATAAGTTCTCAGCAGATGAACTGGCAGAATGGATAAACGGATTGGCGTGATTCCTAGAGGATGCACCTGACACCTGCTGAATGTCTTTCTACTCTCTGGGCACATTCTGACCTTTCCCAAAGGGAAGGGATCAAAACAGTGTCTTGCAAACAGCAAGGGACGCCCCCCCCCCCACCATAGGAGGCTAAAGAGGATGTCGGAGATGTGCCCTTGAAGAACAGGAGGGAAAGTTCTGTTGACTCATAGGGAATCAAAACACAGGGGCTCTAACTGCCCGGGTGAGTGGTAAAATCATACTTTATCGAGGGAACATTGTACCTGAGAAGGTGGATCAGAGAGAGGAGACCGTTTTGGCGACCTTTTCACCCTAAATGTGTCACTGGAAATAAAATGGAAAATGTCAACACAATAGACAGTGGCACAGAACAGTCCAGAACTCCACAGAGCTCCAAGCCCAGACCCACCCTCCGGCCCACGCTACCCCACGCCGCAGTCCTGCCTATGATTAATTCCAACTTAACAACAGATACCGCTGCTGCCCCGAGGGAAAACGTCCTCAAGCTGGAAATCTTTAGAGAGATGCCATTTTGGAGAGCTGGCCCAGAAAATGAAGCTAAGTTTAGCCAAATGTTCTTATTTTAAAAAGGAGATTTTGGTGAGATTAATGTATTCAGATTCATCCAAGAATGTCTGAGCCAAATGAGGCAGGGGCAGAGATCTGGGCTCCGGACCCCAGTTAGCAGGAACCATTTTACTGACTGGCAAGACGACACAGCACGTAATGAACAGCTGACGGAGCTGGGCACAAACACGAAGGAACGTTCTGGGTTTTCAGGGAGAATTCCTTGCCACTCCCTGGAACTCTGCACCTCAGAACCACGTGACATTCTGACCAGAGACAGGGCCAGGGTTGAGACGATTCTTTTTAAAACTACGGTAGAATCCCCCTAACACACCATTTATCATCTTGAATACTCAAGTTCAGTGGCGTAAAGTACGTTCACATTGTACAACCCATCTCCAGAACTCTTTTCAGGGATGAGGTGATTTCTCTAACGTCGGTTCCCCACCATGGTTAACAACTCTTTTTTCTTTCTTTCTCGTTTATATAAGTAATTGGGGGCGGGATCGGATCACTAGAGGCAAAGGAAACATCAGATCAGACGTGCGAAGGGGTCAGAAGGAAAGCACTTTTGGCAAACACGGTTCCCCTGAGTCCACTGAGAGGTCTGGGCAGGGAGGGTCATTTCCCAGACAGAATGGAAGCCTCCCCACCTGCAGACCGGGCCCTGGTCTCAGGCCCCTCGGTGTTGTGGTCCTGCCTCCAAAGCAGTGGCTCTGGGGCAGGGGAGGGCATCCCCTGACCTTAGACCCCACTACCTTTCCCCACTCTAAATATTAACCAGATGGGGGCGCCCAGTGGCTCAGTCAGGTAAGCGTCTAACTCTTGATTTCGGCTCAGGGTCATGAGATCAAGCCCTGAATCAGGCTCTGTACTGAGCGTGGAGCCTGCTTGGGATTCTCTCTCCCCCCCTCTGCCCTCTCCCCTGTTCATGCTCTCTCTTAATAAATAAATAAATAAATTAACGAATAACTGGATGGACAAAGCAATTTGGCACTCAAGTTCCTTCCTTGTGTTCCCTTCAATAAAACACTCCAATAATGGCATTCAGTCATGGAAAAAAAAATACTAGAAATGGTTATTTCCAGCACTTACAGCATTTGCCGTATGAGCAATACAGTCACAGCTTGAAGCATATATTTATTCATGCATATAAATATATAACTATATCTTTCAGAGTTGCTAACTGCCTCTATAACACTAAAGAAATCCCTGGGCCAGAAGCAAGACTGGGAGAGTCCACCCTACCCCAGGGCTGCTGGACGCCTGGGACCTGGCCAGCTTCCCTTGTAAAGACAGGGAGGCAGGAAAGGTATCTATCCTTGGGCCCCTGAGGGCCGCCTGGAATATCCCTCCCGGCCGTAGGGGCAGAGCCGGGTGTCCCCGGAGACGGTCTGCTCTGTCTGCACCGACGCCCAGCAGGGCGACCTGCACACAGACGGCGTGCAGACACCCAGCCTGGTCCTGGGTGACCAAGGCCGCAGGCCCGGAGTAGGCTGGCGGTGGCTCTCACAGCCACGTCTCCATTCCAGGTCAACCTTGTACTTTAGGGGGCTCCCCCAGGTCTCCATGCAAAACAGCCCAGAGATTTCTGCTTCCCATGTTAGCAGGGACAAATGACCTCAGTCGCCTCCTGCAGTTGGCTGGATGCTTATTTCGACGTGAAGCCATAGTACTTAGCAAGCAATCGGTCACTCATCCAATTTGAAATGAAAGAATGGCATGAGAGCTTTAAAAAAAAATGCATGGGTTTCAGATGAAGACATCCAATATGCAAGGGGGACAGTTCCATTCCTGACAAGCAGGCAGATGTTGGGAAATCACATTTTCACAGCCAAGCAGTTTCACGTATGCTAATCGGGACGAAACAGAAAAGTAACCTCTGCTCTGGGGAGCCCCATGCCCCGCCTCCCCGTCCCCAGGCCCAACACAGAGATAAGTAGGCGGCAGCCATGGAGAAGAAATAAACGGAGCTTGAAAGCAAAAACAAAAGGCGGGCAAACAAAAGCACATTTAGTGTAAGAGACAGATGCCACTAAATTTACTTACAACAGAGAACACACAGACATCACATCTTCAACCATCCTAAGACAAGAAGACAAGAAAAAAGAGAGACAGACAGAAGGAACTGACAAAAAAGATACATCTGCAGACAACTGGTTACTAATGCTCTGGGACACAAGAGTGATCCACTGTGGGGTCTGCCTGGGAGGGTGGGCAACAAACCCTCTGGCTTTTTGGAGAGGGGCTGTCCGACAGCACCTTCCTCGCAGGCTTCCAATCACCCCGTGAACTGCCGGTGCCCAAAGAGCTTTGTCACATCGTGCTTGGATTCCAAGCCACCTGCGCTAGAGGTGAGAACAAGAGGTGGGTGGGCTTCCCTGACCTGTTGGATCTGATGACAGGACAGACTGTAACCAAGCTATCTGTGGGGAAGGAGGAGCTGCCTCGTGGCTACTGGTTGGCTCTCGTCCCCAAAATGAGGGAACGTGGCCTTGTTGCCTGACCATTTCAGAGTTCTGTCTGAGGCTTAAAATGAAGCGTCGAACACAGATTCGATGGAGTCTCTAGGAAGGGCCTGGGTGGGGAGCTGATCTCCAGGCTCCTGGTTGGGGAGCCTTGGATCCCAAGACTCATATCTGCTTAGAGAACCTCTTCTCAGGGAGCCCCAAGTTCTCGAGATAACTCCTCAGGGAGCCCAGAATGGGAGGCAAGAAGGTCTACCCTGTCTCCATTCACACCAGACAGAGTCGGAGTGGCCAGCAGCTGCGGTCTGCTCTGCTGAGTTGGTGCCGGAAGCCTGGACTCCGGCAGTACTGTGGTGGCTGCGTTCAAGTACTGACCGTACTCTGCGTGAGGGCAGGAGAAAGGCTCTAAGTACCATCCCCGCTACCCCGGGACCCGAGTCCTGGAAACGGACCCGCAGCCATCCAGGGGAGAGCTGCCTCTGGGGACGAATTCCAATAGTATTTAAAGGCACTCTACTGGGACGCCTGGGTGGCTCAGTCGGTTAAGCCTCTGACTTCAGCTCAGGTCATGATCTTGCAGTCTGTGAGTTCAAGCCCTGCATCGGGCTCTGTGCTGACAGCTGAGAGCCTGGAGCCTGTTTCAGAGTCTGTGTCTCCCTCTCTCTCTGCCCCTCCCCTGCTCAGTTCTGTCTCTCTCTCTCAAAATTAAATAAACATTAAAAAAAAAATAAAGGCACTCTACTTGGCAAGTGTTTAAGGACCGCTGAGCCAATTATTGATGGCCTCCTGGGGATCACAGGGATTTCGGGGATTGTTTCTTCCTTTTGAGTTCCCCTGATCTTTCTGGACCTATAGGGCCTTGGACTCTTGTCCAAAAAAGAGGGCTAGGAAAAGGGATGAAGACAAAGAAGGTGCATCTGACAGGCCGGCTGGGGTGCAGGGAAGGGCCCAGGCCGGACCTCTCGTGCATGGGCCTCCCAGAGACTACTGGGTCTGGCTCCTGGAGAACACGTTAGTGGGCAGACACAAACACTGTCAATTCTAACAACATTTGAAGGTCAATCTCCTAGCTTTTAGGCCACGCCAAAAAGGAATCCCTGTGCCACACAGGGAAAAGGCTAAGTCACCCAAGGGAGGCTGAGCAGGTCTCTAGCAGACCAGTTCCCTCTCTGCGAGATCTCCCACACTCCCCTGGAGTCAAGTGTCAGGCCCTCTGCTAAAAAAGTAAAGCTTACATTAAAAAAAATAAACTCTTACAAAAAAAGGGAGGGGCGCCTGGGGGGCTCAGTCGTTTAAGCGGCCGACTTCGGCTCAGGTCACGATCTCACAGTTTGTGGGTTCGAGCCCCGCGTCGGGCTCTGTGCTGACAGCTCGGAGCCTGGAGCCTGCTTTGATTCTGTGACTCCCCCTCTCTCTGCCCCTCCCCTGCTCCCACCCTGTGTCTCTCTCTCTCAAAAATAAATCAAAAATAAATAAATAAACTCTTAAAAGTAAAGCCTTACACCACTGATGTAATGTGGCAAAAATCAAAGACGCCAGCCCCAGAGGGATCTGGGCACGGGACACGTGCCACCGCGGTGGGCGCAGAGAGGAAGGGAAACAGGGATCGGGCTGCGAAGCTGGAGGCATTTCGGCCGACGGCAGGAGGGTGAGGGCAGCCGCGTCCATCCGGGCACACGCCCCGGGCTCACAGCCCCGCCTCGGAGCTTACCACCTGCACCCCTGAACTTACGTCTTCAGGGGCGTCTTCTTCTTCTTGGCGGGCTTGTTGAGCCCATCCCCGTCCACTCCATTGGCTTCGATGGCACTGGCTGGGATCTCAAAGGAGGCCGGGGATTTGGAAGGCGAGGCCGGGGTTTTAGAAGACGTCTTAAAGGGGTCAACGGACTCGTCGCAGGCGTCCGCGTCAAAGTTGTAGGACTGCTGGGGCAGTTTGGGGGACTCTTGCATTTTTGAGGTGGAAGAAAAAGGGTTAAAATTGGGGTCGTCCCACTTGTCAATATCAAAGGTGTAGGTACCTTTCGCCATAGGGAGGTCAGCGGGCTCATCGGGGGACCGGGTCGGTGAGGCAGGAGTGTTGTCGAGTTTCTCGGGTGTTTTTTTCATCTTTGGCCTCCTTAGGGGCATTTTGGCAACCGGCTTTTTGCCGAGCTTTTTGGTGGGAGGGGGGTTTTCCTGCTGGGGGTCCCAACTACCCCTGTCCTCAGAATAGTCAAACTCCAGCCGCACCGAGAGCCCTTTGACCGGGGAGCCCTCCTGCCCCCCGCTATCCGACGGGGTTACCTCCACGGCCTCCGGGGCCGTGGCAAGAGGCAACGTTTTCCTTCCAACGGGGGGCGAGTTCTGCACTCTGCCGCTTCCGGGAGCGGGGGGCACAGCCCCTTCAGCACCCTCTGGGTCCAGAGGGCAGGCGGCCTTGGGCACAGCAGCAGGCTTCGGGGGCGCTTCCTCTGACGGCGCCGGCGTCGAAGGTTCTGTCCTGGCCCCTTCCGTCTTGGTCTGGACGGCTCTGTTCTCCTCAGTGGGGACGGGACTCTCTTCGACTGGCTCTTGCTGGGTCTCTTTCACTGGGGGGGTTTCCGTGGATTTCTTGGTGGCCTGCTTCTTTTTCAAGGAAGGCGGCCTTGGTTTTTTAGTTCGCTTAAGGGTACTGGAGGCACTGCTTGAGCCTGCGCTGTATGCATCTGGGGCCACGGCCACGGCCTCGGCGCTGCCTGAGCAGGACGCACCGTCAAAGTCACTGGCTTGCAGGCTGAGAGATCGGGAGAGCGTGGACTTGGAGACGGGGACAGAATCTGTGGACTTCCTCCGCGTGCTCACTTTGCACTCCTGACTCTTAGCGTCCGAGCAGCGGGGCTCCAAGGTCTGGAAATCATCCACCAGCTCGATGGTGTCAAAGTCTAAGTTGTAAGTCCCGCTGCTGGCTATAGGCTTGTCTTCATCGAAGACGGCAGAGAAGGAGTGTGACGGGGGGCGGAAGGGGCTCCCCTCCACCGAGCTGCTGCGTGGGCCATCAGGGACACAGGCTGTCTCCGAACCGCATCCTGAGGAAAAGGAGACAAAGCAGTCACCGAAGGACGAAGGACCCAAGACACTGGACTGCTCTCATCTCGGGCCAGACCACCACCCTCTAAACAGAGTCCCCAGGTCTCCCGGGCCCCCGCTGGGTGGGCACCAAGCCTGCGCTCGTGCCTTATCAACTGCAGACCCCAGGTAGGCTGACCCTCTGGTCCCTCATCTGTCAAATGGGAGTGACGCAGGCTGTTTGGGGAACGGCTCAAATCATTCAGTCCTTCCAAAAATGTTTACCGAGTTCCCAGTCAGGGCTAGGCACCATTCCATTCTGGGGGTTGGAGATTCAACAATGAACAAAACAGACAAAATCCTTGCCCTTCTGGAAGGTACATTTTTCAGGGAGAAGAGAGTTAAGAAACAAATAAGCAAGCAGGGATCACCTGGGGGTCAGTCAGTTAAGCGTCCAACTTCGGCTCAGGTCATGATCTCACGGTTTGTGGGTTCGAGCCCGCGTCGGGCTCTGTGCTGACAGCTCAGAGCCTGGAGCCTCCTTCGGATTCTGTCTCCCTCGCTCTCTGCCCCTCCCCCGCTCGCACTATCTCTCTCATAAAAATAAATAAACATAAAAAAAAGAAACAAACAAGCAATATGTACAGACTGCCAGATGGCGGTAGGTACTATGGAGAAAAAAAAAGCCACGGTAGGGGTGATGCAGTTTTAAAATAAAGGAGTTGGCAAAGCTCTCCAGGGAGGAAACACTTAAGCAAAGATGAGAACCATGGTAAAGGCGTGAACCAGGAGCATATCTGGTGGGGGTGTGAGGGGGAGCATCGCAGGCAAAAGGAACAGCAAGTGGAAAGGTCCTGGGGTAGACACACACCTAGTGTGTTAAAGAAGCCTCAGAGGCCAGGGTGGGAGAGGAAGTGACAGGAAGACAGCCATTAGCATCATCAACCCTGTTTTTGCCTACTCGGAGCCAGTCGAGGAACAACACGGAGCTTTTCTGTGGAGGCCCCCCCGGGACCACTGCCGCAGGACTGAGGATGCCTTGCTTTGCCACCTGTCCTTACGCCAGGCGTCTCCGGGCATACTCCACGTGTTGGCCACGGGATGCTCCGTCACCTCATGACCCCGCCGTTCCGTGGGGATCTGGCCAGCCTGGCCTTGGCTTGGCTGCCCTGGGCTCTGCCCGTGCCAGGTGGTGCCTTTCATGCATTTCTGGGTTCACAGCTGTCCTGGGCAGTCGGGAGGACAGAAAGCTAACAATATGTCACTGGACAAAGGAGGGCAAAGAGGTTGCAAAGAGATCTGCCGAAGAAGGGATCGGAGAGTCGGCGCAGCTATGGCCTGGGATGGCGTCCCCAAAGTCGAGTTTCACCGATGGGAGTCAGGCCCCCAGCCCCCACGCCATGCCTGGCTGGGACGCCTGCCACGTAAAATCCAGGACGCTCAGTTAAATCCGAACGTCAGATAACTGAATGAGGTTTTCACTATAAATGTGTCTCAGTAATTGCTTGTGTATCTGGGATTCAGGTTCAACTGGGTGCCCTCTATTTTTATTTGCTGAATCCGGCAGCCCCTCTGCCTCATCCCAGCAAACGAACAAGGTTTGGGACACGCTCAGCTAAAACGGAACTGGCCTCCTGCTGCATATTTTCCCAGAGCAATACACGCTCACTATTGCAAGCGCCCAGGGGGTGAGTATTCTGTACGGTGCTTCTGGAACGTTGCCCACAAGCAGATCTTTCTCTTGGAGCACCTGGGAGAGGAAGTGCTGCCCCACGGGGGTGGGGAGGGGGATGACATCGCAAGGAAAGTCCAAGCCTCCCGAGTTCAGGGGCTGGTCTGGTCATCTTTGCTCTCCCTGGACTTGTCCCACTTTCTCTTGCAGGCTCAAAAAAACACCCCTAGGGGCGCCTGGGTGGCTCAGTCGGTTAAGCATCGGACTTCGGCTCAGGTCATGGTCTCGCGGTTTGAGTTCGAGCCCCGCGTCGGGCTCTGTGCTGACAGCTCGGAGCCTGGAGCTGCTTCGGATGCTGTGTCTCCCTCTCTCTCTGCCCCTTCCCTGCTTATGCTCTGTCTCTCTCTCTCTCTCTCTCTCAAAAATAAATAACATTTAAAAAAAATGCCTCTAAAACTGAAAGCACCTTCTGGAAGCACATCTATTCGTGGTTCAAAACTTTTTCATCTCTTCGGTGCCCAAGGCCACCCAGGCCCTACATGGAGCAGATGTCCTGGACGACGGAGCACTTTCTTGAAACCTCACAGTTCTTTCCACCGAAAGATTCCTCCCTTACCTCAAAACACTCCTGCTTCCTTTCCATCTCAAAAGAAGAAGATTCCTCCCTGCTTCTTCTTCTTCTTTTTTTAATGTTTACTTATTTTAAGAAGCGGGGGAGGGCAGGAAAGAGGGAGAGAGAGGATCCCAAGCAGGCTCTGCGCTGTCAGCAAGGAGCCTGACACGGGGGCTCCAACCGCGAGAGATCATGACCTGAGCGAAGTCAAGAGTCTGGCGCTGAACTGACTGAGCCACCCAGGCGCCCCCTGCTCTTTTCTTAAACCAACTCCCTCCTACTTCCTCCAGGGCCCGGCACCCTCTCCTGCCCAGACACACAGCACAAAGGGCGCAGAAGGCCCAGGGGACCCAGCAGAACAGGTGCTTTCAAGTGGGCCTTGCAGGAGAAAGAGCCTCAGCCCATCTCATTGTTCCCAGAGCAAGATCCACAACTGGCAGCCCCTTCTCTCGTCTGGCTGCCTCGCGCCTTCCGACGTCAGGAGTCCCCCGGAATCATGCAACACGCAGCAGATATTCAGCTTAACCATCTGCTCACTGTTTGACTCAGAAGAAAAGCTCCCTGCCTGCTCGACACTCTTTCCTCTTCAGAACCGACTTCCCCTAATTAAATCATCACAGACGGGGAAAGCTAATCTTGCTGCGGGGTTTCTCGGCCTTGCCACTGTGGCCATTTCAGGATGGTTAGGATGGGAAGTGGCCACCCTGTTCGCCAGAGGATGTGTGCAATGTCTTTGGCCTCTACCCACTAGATGCCACGGGCACCCCAACCCCAGTTGTGACAACCAAAAATGTTTCTCGAGATGGCCAAATGGCCCCGTGAGGGGCACAAGAGCCCCTGGGTGAGAACTGCCGTCCTACTGTGTGGTATTCAAGCAGGTCGCTCTACAGGGCCCACTACAGGGCTGGGGAGGGGGTGGGAGCCTTCCAAGTGCTCTTCAGAGGAATCCTGGACCCGAGAAAAGGTCACTGCCATGTGCGGCCCTGATTTTCCAAAGCAAGTGTGGTCCGATCGGGTTCCCAGCTCCTCCCACTGGATTTCTGAATTCCACTCGCTGTATCTGCATGGAGACCATTCATTCATTCACTCCACAAATAATCTGGGTGCCTCCTATGCGTCAGCACTGCGGGTGTGCGGTGGACACAGAGGCAAGGAAAGACGAGCCCTCGGATGGATCCATCCACGGGAATAGGTCTCCACCTTGTGGACCCCATCAGTGTAGACCCCATCAATGTCTGCCCAGGCTCCAGGCTTGGGATCAGTCTGATAACGAAAAAAAAAAAAAAAAAGGCATCTCTGGTTCATCGTAGGGAGGCTTGCTGGGGGGTCCCGGGGCGTCACTCAGCTTGGGCCACCGTAACAAAGTACCACAGCCCTCTCGATGGCAGCGGTGTGTCCTCTGTGTCCTCGAACAGCCTTTCCTCTGTGTGCACTCACCCCGAGGCCCCACCTTTATGACCTTAACCTTAATCACCTCCTTAAAGGTCCTATCACACTGGGGGTTAGGGCCTCAACATATGGATTTGGGGGAACACAATGTCGTCTGTTAACACAGGTGCAGGGCAGTCAAATCCTCAAGCTCAGGTTAAAAACAAATGTTTGGAAACAAGAGGGATTTCTAAGGAAAGAGAGAAAGCCAGTAAGGGACAACTGACGTCACTCAACTGATGTCACCCTACCATCTCCAAAGGCCACATTTCCTAACCTTGTGGGGACTGTTTCTTTCCTTCTTTTTTTAATGTTTATGTTTGAAGAAGAGAGAGACAGAGCGCAAGCAGGGGAAGAGCAGAGAGAGAGGGAAACACAGAATCCGAAGCAGGCTTCAGGCTGTGAGCTGTCAGCACAGAGCTCTTGGTGATCCTCTGTCCCCCTCTCTCTCTGCCCCTCCCCTCCTCTCCAAAACAAATACATATTTTAAAAGAGGATCTATAACAGGAAAACATATATGGAGCCCAGCTTATACCCCATCCCAGTAGACAGGGAGCCACCTGGGTGTGTGGGGCCCATGAGCATCCTGAGATACTTTTGTGACTCACTGGGCCGTCAGGGGCCACTGAGCTGGACAGAGTGCAGTAAGGTCCCTTGTTGAGGTCATTAAGGGAAGTCAGTGCTCGTCCAGAGGCTCAGGGCCCCTCCAGGTTCTCCGTGTGTCCACCCTCCTCCCATTCGTGACTCCTCTGAGCCTCAGCAGTAAGTCAGGCATTCTTGGGAGGATGAAAAGGGAGAACCACAGAAATACCTAGCACAGGGCATAGCAGCACTTGGACATGGCAGCCGGGGGCCCCCAACTCCTGCACGTGCCACAGTGACCCCACCCCCCGGGCCCCTGCCCCAGGCTGGGCTCCCAGCTGCCTTCCTGTCTCTCTGCGGGGACACCCCCACACAGCAACCTCAGGGGGAGGAAGGCAAGTGACAATGAGTATGGAGACATGGTCCCCTGTGGGGGCAGAAGCCACTCGGTGTGCTGAGCTCCTTTCTGAGTCAATCTGAAGACAGTGGCCACGAACCACCGTGTGGAACACAACCAGTGCCTCAGCAAAGGCCACCCTTCCCATGGGGCAGAGAGGAGAGGTCCAAGGCACGCAGGGCACAGCATCTCTAGTCACCTCCAAAGCCTTCCCGGCACTGGGCAGTCTCCCGGCGAGGGCAAGAGAACCGGCTTCACCCCAGGGGGAAGCAGTGTCCCCAGAGGGAGGACAACCATGGAAAGCATCCATTCTGGCATCCTGGAAGAGCCTCCTTCACTGGCCATCTGCCTGCTGCCCCCGGGACAACTGCTTGCCCATCCCCCGCCTCAGGGTACTTAGAGGAACCAGCTCACTCTACCCGCAGAGAGCAGCCCTGTTCCCAAACAGAAGGGAGTCAAGAGGTCTGGGTTCCGATCCCAGAGCCCCCCCCCCCCCCATGTGTGGTGTGATGGAGGGCGCGGTCTGGAAGCCCCGCATCTCACTGGGGAAGCAGGTGATGTTACCGGACGTGCAGGGGTGCTGTGAGCATGGGCGATGACTCTCGGCTGAGTTGGAGATGAAATGCACAAAGAACCCAGCGTCGGCCCAGCACACGGTGGACGCTGAAGCAGGAGCTATTACTTAATTATGTGACATTGACTTATGTCCCTCATTGACCGGCTTTGAGCTCTCATAATAGGGCCAACATACAGCAGCCACGCACTGTCATCTCAGAACCAGGGAAGGTCAGAGAGGGAAGGAGGAGCTCAGAGGACTGGTAGGTTGCCCTCTTCATTTTACGGACAAGAACACTGGGCTGAGACAGGCTGCACCCTGGCCCGGCCCCGACGAGGGCCAGGGGAGGCACACAGCATCTCATCTTCCTGTCCCGGGGGGCACAAACAGCTGGCAGGACCAGGGTATGGCAGCTGATTGTTTTGTACAACGTGGGTTTCCAGAAGGGCAAATCATGTCTTTATTCACAGCCGAGGGTCTAGTCTGTTATTCCGTGTGGCTCTTCCGGCCCCTTGAGCAATATCCCAGGCACTGCGCAGAAGAAAACCAAACAACAGATACCCCCCCTCTGCCCTTTCTTTCCTGGGGTTCCCCGAAGGAACCTTTCTTCCCCTCTAGCCACCTCTGAAAGCAGGCACGCCGTCCTCTCTGCTGTGCCCCATGCTGTCTGCAGAATGGATGAGCAGACGTTTCTAACAAGTGCGGCAAATCAAATGGAAATCTGTATGGCTGAAGCCAGGGGGGCGTTAAGCAGTCACAATCCCAACCGTAAGAGTCCGCATTGTGTGATCCACATATATTTAGCTTCACTGGAGTTTTCCGAAACCGAGAAGCGTAAAGTCCCTGTTCAAAGACTCCAACTGGTGTAATCAGAAGTTTCGTGGGGCTGTGACTTGTGGCAATGACCAGCTCCAACCCCTTCCCTTCTGAATCCCTCACAATGCTCCTTCTTTCAGAAACTGCCGTCTAAGAAAGAGGCGGGTGCTGTGTGCGTGTTTGTTTTTAGGGATGGAGACTGTTCTTTGCTTTGTTGGAAAGCAAGTCAGGCAGAAGCAACAAGGGCAGGCCACAGAAAGAAGCGGCAAACCGTCCCCAGACACAGGACACGTGGCCGGAAATCCTAGAAAGTACACATTTGCTCACAGCAATGGCCTTCCCCCATCACTCCTTGGTGCGTGGGGATGGACTGGACACCGTAATACACCGTTATTTTCTCCCAAACTCTTTCCTAAAGTACCCCACACATTTGTGGGCATGAACTTGTAGCCACACAAAAAAAGAAGAATTTATGCCTTCGCACATGTTTGACCTAGGAATTACAACCTGTCATCCACTTTCCATTAAACCTAAGGGTGATTTTTTTTTTTTTTTTTACAATACTATAGGAAGAGAATTTGAAAATGCTTTACACTAGGAAAGAAAACATGTTAACGCTGAAGACTCTCAGCAGGCCTTCTGGCTCCTTCTCCACCTCAAAATCAAATAAATTGCCAGAATTCCCCTCTCCGGGGCCAGCACCCAGACTGGCCATGCAGAATCAAGACAGTACTAGCTGATGAGCTGTCCAAGACAGGAGAATCTGAAAACTGTACTTGTCAGATACCAGCAAAGACATCTGCCCTCCCTAAAAACGGTCCTAACCCTTTCCCCCCAGGGCAAGGGAGTGTATTTGCTTGGGGGATCAGCCCACGAGTATCTACCCTTTGTAAAGTAACGGCCTGTTTGAACCCAGGGCAGGTAAAAAGAACTCTACCCATTTCGTTGTAAAACCAACGTCAAGATCAAAATGTCATTGCATTTTACAGTTCGCCTGGCTCCCAGCCAGGGCAAGAGTATGAGTGGAGGCCCGGCCGTCAGCCTGTTCCTTCTCCACTCACCTGGGGTGGCCTTGAGCATAAGTGTGTGGACACCCCACCCGTAGGCCCCAGACCTGTCCTTGGCTCCTCCTTGGCCGAGAGGTACAAACAGGGGTATGGTCAGCCCTGGGAAGATGGGCCTGAGAAGGGGACTAGGTGGGCCCAGGAAGTGGCTGCCCCCAGGCATCCAGAGTGTGGTCTAAGAGGAGATTGGCCTGCAGCCCCACCACATAGCAAGGGCTGTGGCTGGAGGAGAGCAGAGTGGGGCCCTCTAAACTACAGGGGCCAAAGCAGGTGGGTAGTCCAGGTTTGAGGACGGTACCACCTGGCCCCCTGACCAGCCTGCTGGGCCATTTCTGGAACCACCTGACTTCCTGACCAGCCTGTAGAGTCATTTCTGGGACCCCCGGCCCCTGGCTGGCCTGTGGGGCCACTTCTGGCAGTCCCCATCTCCTTCCGGGTGTCATGTTAAACCTTCAGGCTGGAGGTGGTCCCACCCCTGCGGGTGTAACTGGAAGATTCGAGTGGAGAGCACCAGCAGGTGGGGAGGCCGGGACTGAGCGCTGTCCCACCCCTCCCTCCACCACCTCCGGGAGCCACCACATCCGAAAGGAAAGGTCTGTGTTTTAATTCACACTCGGGGAGAAAGTGATATGCAATCAGGTAACTTGTGGTTAAGGAGGAATAAGGAACCAACCATGCGTGCTTTTGGCTGTCTACGGCTTTCTCTTCTTTCCCATTTATCACTTATCTCCGTTCCCAAGCCCACGGGGGCTACGGTCTTTAAGAAAAATGCTGATTCATGTGGGCTGTCCAGACAGAAACCAGTGTTCTTACGGGACCCAAGGACCCAATGCTAGAATCCAAGATAGAATCGCGAACAGAAACCTCCCAGACCCACTTGCCCCCTCGAACTCAATTCTGGATGCCGAGTGGTTTCTCCACAGGCCTCCCCAGCCGTCTTCAAAGCAAACAGAATAATCCACTCTACCTGCTCACTCTTAGTTTGCATTCACAAAACACAGCCCAGAGCAGAGGCCCCGGAGGCTGGGGAGTGCCTAAGGAGCTCAGGGACGGCCCCCGGGAGTGGGTGCCCTCCTCCAGCTGCCCCCGCCCAGGGCTGCCCCCTCACTCCCCTGGGGAGCACCTGACCTTGGGTACCTGCTTCTTCCAGGGGAGGCTGCGCGCTGGTCTCGGGTTCTGGCGTGATCTCGGGGGGCAGCGGAGGTGGGGCTGGTGGGGCTTTGACAGGAGTCGTCGACTCGGGGGTCTCGAATGCTTCTTCAGAGTCAGAACTCCTGGTGGAGACAGAAGGGGAGAAATGCAAGGTTAGGCGGGGGCCAGGGCTGAGTCTGCTCCAGGGGGGCCGGGGGCCAGTGCTGCTGAGGACGTGTGGCCTTTTGACTCCCACCTGGGACCGCTAGAATCAGGCTCGCCCAATTCGACTCTTCGCGGACAGACGTGAGGAAAGTCATTTCCCAGCATGATTCCCAAGAGGGAATCTCATTATCGCCAGCTTTGTGCCCACATGATATAGGCTTTTGAACTCAGCTCTAAGAAAAATTCGTATTTCTGGCCTTAGTGGCAAATACAAACACAGGGGAATCTCTTGGTTAACCTTGGCACCAATTCAGTCAAACAGATAGTCCCAGGAACACGTCTCGATGCCATGATTCCAACACACCACAGGATCCCCACTCCATGAAACCAAATCTCATATGGCCTCTCCCCACCCTGTCGTTCTCTCCCACTGCCCTTCCTTCCCAGAGCTTCTCATAACTTATTATAGATTTATTCACCTTCTAATTGTGTTAATGATCTCTCTCATCTACTCAGCTTCAAGGCCATGATGGGAGCCAGTCCTGTTTATCACAGCATCTCTGAGCCCAAGCCAAAAGGGAGTGAATAAACAGCTGTTGAAAGAAAGAAAGAAAGACAGAAAGAAAGAAAGAAAGAAAGAAAGAAAGAAAGAAAGAAAGAAGGGAGGGAGGAGGAAGGAAGGAAAGAGAGAGAGAAAGAAAGAAAAGAAAGGAGGGAGAGAGGGAGGAAGGAAAGAAGAAGGAAGGAAGGAAGGAAAGAAAGGAGGGAGGGAGGGAGGAAGGAAGGAAGAGAGGAAGGGAGGGAGGAAGGAAGGAAGGAAGAGAGGGAGGGAGGGAGGGAGGGAGAGAGATAGAGAAAGCAAGCAAGCTAGCTCACTGGAGGATGTGCCAGACTGAGACATAAAACACAGCCTGCGGACCCCCATGATATAATGACCCTCACTGCCCTGCAGGCTGGTCTGCCCTCTGCCCTGGAAAAGATCCTTCACCCAGAGAACTGGCCCCAAATTCCACCCAGACGACACCCCTCCCAGGAACAAGGGGGAGGCAGCTCAATGAAGCCTTGTCCTGGGCTCCAGAAAACCCCTGAGCAGACGGCCTTCTTCATCACCCTCCTTCTCCCGGGGGCTCAGTTTTAAGCCACAAAGAAAGAGGCCTCCTCAGATCGTGGAGCCTGGCATGTGACCTGAGGCCGGGGGACAGCTCATCCCTTGCTCCAGATGCCCAGTGGTCCCCGGGCCTGGCCCAAGCTCACTCTGAGGATGCCAGAGCGCAAGCAGCACCAGCAGCACCTGGGCGGACGCCCATCTCAGGACCTAAAAGGCCACTTACTCAACTTACTCATTTGCAACAAGGTAATGATCAAGAGGGCGGCTACTTAGTTCCGGGCTGGCCCAGTGGCCCAGAGGGCAAATCTGGGAGAAGACGTCTAGGATCAGAGGGTAATGGGCCAGGTGAGCACTGGAGTATGAGGTGCTCACACTGCTGGGCTCTCGCCGGGGTCAGAGGACCAGTGACCTCAGCAGACGGCAGCGTCTTCCGAAGACCATCTGTCAGCGGCAGAGAGAGCCAGGAACCCAGCCAATCCCTCCAGTCAGCCGGCCCAGGAAAAAAGAGCCATTTGGTGAGTTCCCCTTCAGAAAAATCTACATTGATGTTTTTACAACTCGTTAGTGACTCATTTTATCAGTGCCAAAGACCCCCCCATCCCCAAGAACCCTGGCCCCTCCAGCAAGCCACAAAGCCCTCGGAGGACCCGAAGAGACGAACAGAAACGTAAGATCTGCTTTTGATGAGCTCCAATGCGCCGAAGCCTGCACACTATCAGATTTCCTGAGTGAAGACTTGCTCCACGCAAACGGGACGGGGCCACGCTGACTCTTTACAAACACACATTAATATTTAAAGGCCTTTGCTTTTGTCTAGGGAGGGGAAGATACACACTCGGACAACAGCAGATCGAGGTATCTGAGTTTTGCCGAGTCTGTTAACCGGCGTGAAAAACACAAGGAAGTTACACAATGGAGCATCAAAGAGGAGGAAGAGTTTGGATCACCCTGCTGGGTCCTGGAAGTCACCCTACCCCCCAGCACGGAATGCGTCAGGGGCAGCATTGACAAGACACACAAAGCCAACTTGCCTCTTTCCAGAACTTTCTTGGAGGGCCATCAGACTGGAGTCTGCGCTGCTAGTCACTGCTGTCCACATCCACTGGGCCCATTCCACCAGGGGCCACATCCGCCAGGAGGCAGAAGCCATCTCTGCTGAAGGACAGCCTCCGTCCCCTAAATTCCCACCCCTGATTCCCTGGCCCTTGTCTCAGGGATCTAAATCTGTCCAAGATGCCAGGAAGAAGTTAGCAGCACCGCCAGCCACGGATGCCGTGAGCTTCTCCAGAGTGCAGGGGAGACAAGGGGGGAGAGGCTGCGAGCTCTTCCCGTGGCTTCTGCAACCCTGGGCCCCGGCGATGTGCGGCTTCAGAGTGCAAAGGGCCCCAGCTCTTTCCTAACAGCATGAGCAAGCGACAAGGGGCAGGGAGGGCCGGATGCTCTTGGGCTGAATTCCAATGAGGTCTCTCCCTGCTGCAGCTGCCCGGCCGGCCGGCACACCTGCTCAGAAGGATCCACCATTCGCCACTGCCCTGCGAGGGAGGCAGAGGGCACACCGAGCCCCTTTGTGATTCCCTGCCCGTCTGCCACGAACCATTTCTGCATCAAAACACCACAGGGCGACCGAGCACCACAAGAATGGCATTCACTTCCGGTGATGGCCTGTGTTGTGTTCATATTTCCGAACCCTCTCCCAGGAGCAGAGAGCAAGTTAATTAGAGGAGGCGGATGGCAGCGTTTTTAATTAGCTCTTTTTTCCCTGTTCAGTTTCCCAGAGGGCTCAGAAACATTTCCAAGAACAGGGATTTCTGCAGTCCACCCACAAAGAGCCTGTACATAAAAATAAAGCGGCATTTTGGAGCCCCAGTGCATAAGAGCAGTTCCCATCGGTTGTTTTTTTTTTTTTTTTTCCTACTAGAACAAACTAAAGTACAATAAATTCTTCTGTTAAGGCTCCACGCGCTTTCAAAATGAAAGAAAAGGAAATTAACTTAATGCATCGGAAAGAATGCGCCACTCCAGTCTGCTAAAACATCTCTAAATTGTATGAAAATGCATTCCAGGATATGCATACACTATGTTCACCGTATAAGCAAATATGCAAATACTTGCAAATAAACTGAGAGAGATGTCTTTTCACAGTGTAAAAAGGTAGCTCTTAATGGCCAGGCATGAAATATGGGGACTTTAATTCCCAGCATGAAAAGCTTTATAACAGGTTATCATACGTGGAACTTTTTGTTATGCATCAGGCCCTGGGTTAGGGCCATTTGTACATTTCTCTGTAATCTTCAAAAATATCCTGCCTGGTGGCGAGCAGGCCCCATTTACAGATGGCATTACTCTGGGAAGCAAATCCCTTTGCCCTTGGCCATCTCGTTAGCAAACTATGGAAGTTGGGCTCAAATCTAGAACTGTCTGCCTATAAAATCTGCACTCTTTTCACTGTCTCAGTGGCTTCCAAATATTTTCAACAGAACTGTTCTTCCCAATGAATCCTATACACAGAGAAAAGTAGTGTTTATCTTATAAACTCAAGTTATACTATATTCTCACTACACAGTCGATCGTTGGGAACAACAAAGCTATTTGACAAACCTGCAAACTTGACACTAGGGGTTGGGGATGCTAATTGCAGCATCAGATCTGCTGATATATCCCTGGTTGCACATTACCAGGAAAAGTCCTGATGCAAACTGATGAGTGATTACAAACAGCACCTGTTTTTTAACAGCTTGCCCGCGGATCCCACGGTATTCCTTAATAGGGCAGACAGGGCAGAAGAGCTACCTAAGAACAAAACGAAACGAATCCATCAGCACAAGGCAATATGCTGGTAATCTCCAATGCCACACAGTGTGGTGTGCACAGAAGGGAAGGAAAGACACAAACAGGTGATCCCAAGTACAGAGAGACCGTGCGAGCCACCGAAACTAAGCTGTCAAGCTCCCCGGGTGTGTGTTAGTAAAGTTTTAAAGTATTTTTTCAAATATTTTCTCAGATTTCAGAGACTCTCTGTATCGTTCCGAAGTCCCAAGGAGCAGAGTTTGAAAATCTCTGCTCCACACAGTGAAGAAATCAGTCCCTCCAACAGATGACACAGCGAGTTAAAACAGAGCACTTATGGAAACTGTCCCCAAAGCAGGACAGCGGGTAAATGTAGAGCCCCAGGGCTTGTTGATCTCTCTTTTTACTTTAAATATTTTCATGTTTTACTTCTATGAACTATAACAACAAAATAGTAAAAAAGATCGGCACCCACACACAAATTCGTTTACTTAATATAGGTGAGTACAATATATAATGAAGTTAGTTTAATATAATAACACATACATACATATATACACAAAAGTATGTGTGAATGTGTAGGCGTATAAATAAAACACGGGTGCGTCTTAATAAAGAGGTGCTATGAACGTAGTTTTTCAGCTTATTAAGTGCTTATGTTTTGCTCAAGTTTTACTGGAGGTAATTCAAGGGTCTGGGGACATAAATCTCAAATAACACAGACGGAATCTTCCAACTCTGCAGATGGAAGAAGATTTCTCATTCCGACACGCTTATCACGTCCTTTGAAACAGGCGATGAGGGGCGCCTGGGTGGCGTCTGACTCTTGATTTCAGCTCAGGTCGTGATCTCATGGTTTGTGAGTTCGAGCCCCACGTCAGGCTCTGTGCCGACAACACAGAACCTGCTTGGGATTCTCGGTGCCTCGCTCTCTCTGCCCGCCCCTCCCCGACTTGCATGCATGCTCTCTCTATGAAAAGTAAACTTTAAAAAATAAAATAAAATAAACAGGCAAGGAAACTGAGGCCAGGAGAGCTGCAGTGACTTCCCAAAGTAACCAGCCCTTTCCAGCGAGGCCACAGGGAAACAGAGCCTCCAAATAAGAGCCTCCCTCCTAAGAGCCTGCCCGCCCCCCACCTGGAAATCTAAACTTACCTATGCTTACATGTTATCTGATTATCAAGAAACAGTTCATTCTTTTATTTTATGTTTATTTATTTTTGAGAGAGAGAGAGAGAGAGAGAGAGAGACAGAGCATAGTGAGGTGAGAGAGGGGCAGAGAGAGAGACACACACACAGAATCCGAAGCAGGCTCCAGCCTCCGAGCTGTCAGCACAGAGCTCGACGCGGCACTCGAACCCATGAACCGTGAGATCACGACCTGAGCCGAAGTCAGACGCTCAACCAACTGAGCCACCCAGGCAACCCAAGAAACAGTTCATTCTTAAGCACTGCTAAAGGAAAGTTCTCTTTCTAGAAAGTTTTCCATTTCTACAGCAGTTTCTCAGGATTCTGGTGAAGGTGAGCGTGGGGATAGAGGATCTTGGGACCAGCCAGCAAGAGGGGACGGTCCCAGCGCAGGCACTCTAGAGGTGGGGGCTTCCTGTGACACAAGCCCCACCCTCTCAGGTCCTGGGGGTCCCCTTCAAGCCAGCGGTACACGTGCCCCCCGGCCTCCCTCCCCTTGACCAAACCCAGAGAGAGGCTACAGTGCTGGCCCAAAGACCACATGCCAACCCTGCAGGGAGGGAGACCTTCCAGAAATAAAAACGGAGCTCTCGGCAGATCAGATCATCCCCTTCATCTCTGCATCTAAGAGTTTGAGGGATTTGTGAGTGAGAGCGTGTTTGTGAAACTGCTTTGTGCTAAATTCTATTCATCAAAATATTCCACTTTAGACAGGCTTGTCAAGAAATGGTGGTCCTTGCAGGAACACATGTGCATACTCTCTCTCTCTCTCTCTCTCTCTCTCTCTCTCATACACACACACACACACACACACACACACACTTCCCTCCTGCCTAAAACAACTTGACTGGTGATTTTTTGAGGCTGACTGAAAAGGGTCTTTCACTTTCATGTGCCCATCATGCGTCCAGAAAAGGCATTTGTGGGGCACTGGGGTGGCTCCGTCAGTTAAGCATCCAGCTTCGGCTCAGATCATGAACTCGCGTTTCTTGAGTTCGAGCCGCGTCAGGCTCTGTGCTCACAGCTCAGAGCCTGGAACCTGCTTCAGATTCTGTATGTCCCTCTCTCTCTGCCCCTCCCCTGCTGCACTCTCTCTCTCAAAAATTAATAAATAGTTAAAAAAGAAAGAAAGAAAAGGAATTTGCTCTGCAATGTCACCCCTTAACATTTAAGTCAAGGGAGAACATGACTTCAACATGACCAAGAGCTAAGACCCTTCTTGGACGGTCAGGTGACCGAGGAGGCCACGGTCACGCACCACCCTCCATGAACACAGCGCTAGTTCTGGCAAGCTAGGCTGCTGCCAGAGTTTTCCAGGCTTACGCTCCAGGGAAAACCAAAGCAGGTGACATCACACTTTTCCCAAGATTCCCAGCACGTAGCATCTGTCGGGTTTAGGAGGCAGCTCCCGCTTTCAGATTCAAGTGGCTGTCACTTGGCTACTTGGAGATACCATCAGGGCTCAAGGGACAGCGGCGATCAACACACTGGCCGTTTCGAGGTTTGGTGGCATCCCCAGTGACAGAAGTGGCATGGTGAAGGCATGAAAGCACACATAAATAAGCTACCCACCCAGATCCAATGGAATAAACAGGGGAGACAGAACCCCCCCCCAAAAGGCGATCAGAAGACGGGATGGACGGTCCCCAAGCAATGAACGTCTACCAAAGAATTCCTTCCGGCTACATCACTCGCTGTAGTGAACAGGTGAACAGGTCCCTTGACCGCCTGGGCCCTTGGACTGTTTGTCCAATTAAGTGGGAAAAATAACTGTACGAATAGTCCCCTCCCCTTATTACTCCAATTCTGCCCTTGGCCTTCAGCCATTAGAGATTTGGGGAAATGGGAGCACCTGGGTGGCTCAGTCCGTTAAGCCTCCAAACTTGGTTTCAGTTCAGGTCATGATCTCACCATTCGTGGGTTCGAGCCCTGCAATAGGCTCTGTGCTGACGGCACAGAACCTGCCTGGGATTCCGTCTCCCTCTCTCTCTGCCCCTCCCCTGCTCACTCTCTCTCTCTTTCTCTCCCTTACAAATAAACAAACATTGAAAAAAGAAAATTTGGGGAAATGTAATTTGTTAGCCAACTAAGTCTTCTCTCTTATTTCATCCCAACTACTGATTTGGGCATGAGGGGGAATCTGGAGCTTACGCACGACGTGGGAGGGCTGTCCTGCCAGATCGTCTGTGAGCAGAAATGTGTCCCGGAGGACGCAGGGACCCTCAGACTCACACCGATCTTGACTTTCTCCTTCCCTCGAGGTCAGGGCCATAAACGCCAGGGTCAGGGGAGTGTTTCCAGAATGGAGGAGGCTCGGTGTCACGTTGTGCATGTGTGGGTGCGTACACATGTGCCCAGTGAAACATCCCATCCCCACACACTTAGTTTTGAAACTGACTTATTTGCAACACCACCAGGCACTTAGCAAACGAGGCTCTCCAGTGGCTGAGTGCCTTACTGCAGGCAGTGTAGAATCAAGGCTGAGTCCGCAGCCCTGGGCTCAGGATTCCACCTGTTTGTAAATGGGTCCTGGAGAGATGCCAGAATGCCACTCAAGTCTCAGGAGAAATAAAGAAGGGACTCGACTGCCCTTTAATTCCCTTGCCTTCCGCAACGATATCCCTGAAATCTCATCTTTGTAGCTGAACTTCTTTGCTTGAGTGACTTAAGTTGGAATCTTTAAACTCAGATTCTGAAAAATCTAACTGGAAATAAGATATTTATGGAGGCTAGCTAGAAAAGAATAGAACACACAGAATTGAGGGAGCCTCTGAGGGGTGCCTGGGTGGCTCAGTCGGTTAAGCGTCCGACTCTTGATTTCGGCTCAGGGCATGGTCTCATGGTTCGTGGGTTCGAGCTCCACATCCGGCTCTGTGTGGACTGTGCAGAGCCTGCCTGGGATCCTCTCTCACCTTCTCTCTCTGCCCCTCCCCTGCTTGCTCTCTCTCTCTCTCTCTCTCTCTCTCTCTCAAAAATTAATAATAAAAAAAAAAGGAGCTTCTAGTAGACCATCACTAAGAGTCCTTCTCTTTTCTCTAGGGACAAGTCCAGACCATCGTACCTAGTCAGACCGTTAACAAGCAAACAGCATCTCACCCGGGTGAGACACAACTAGCACCCAAGTAAACACAAAAATATCTCTGCGCTACCAAGCGTGCTGAAGATCCTATACAGTACTCCGTGAAAAGCTCTTCTGGTCTTGTCTGAAAACATACTTGTCCTTCTTTTATAAATAGTATCCTAACAGGTTTGTGCCATGACCCAGCGTGTGTGTGTCCCCAAATTCATGTTGAAACCTAATTCCCGAGGTGATGGGGGGATTAGGGCATGAGTAGGGCCCTTGTGAAGCGTAAGAGTGCTCTTATAAAAAGAAGCCCCTAGGAACTGCCTTGCCCCCTTTGGCCGTGGGAGGACACAGAACATGACTGTCTATGAACAAGGAATCAGGCTCTGGCCAGACACCAAATCTGCTGGGGCCTCGATCGTGGATTTCCCAGCCTCCAGGACTGTGGGGAAGAAATGTGTGCTGTTTCAAAGCCACCTCATCTGAGTGCTTTTGTTCTATCAGCCTAAACAGACTAAGACAGTTTGGTACCTAGTTTCTGAAACCAAAGCAAGTCAGAAGGGGCAGAGAAGATGCAAGAACTCAGAAGGGACAGTAATGTTTGGTCAACCCCTAGGAACGGTTCCCTCAGCCCCTGGCACGCAACAGCCCCTCCCTCAGCACCACACCCTGTGGAGGTGGGCGTGGTGGGCTCACATGCACAGTCAGGAGAGCTCCAACTTAAGTAATAAGTAGGCAAAACAGCAAATTAAGGAATTACATATAGTGGGAGCTGATTTGGGATATAACAGTTATATATAAACATAAAGAAATACACATAAACACATAGGCACATCTACATAACACATATATACCTGTGTAGAGACAGAAATATATGCACACCATAGGCAACAGATATATTGTTTTCGGATTCAGAAAAAGGTATCTCAGCACAAGTATGTGTTTGCCCTGGAAGAGGGAAGAGCCCAACCACGAGGCCGGGGACCCCTGGGGCCTTCCCAGGTCCATTCGGCATGTTCTCCCCAAGCCCATCTAGGTCCAGGATGCAAAGAACAGGAATGCGGTGGGTACCTGATCAGCTGGACTATGTCCAGGGAGACACGGTGTAAGGGAAGGAGCCAACAAGGAGTTTGGAAAAAGCGCGGCAACGGGAATATAGCCTTCTCCCCACACAGCACAGGGCAGACGCACCCGCCCGGGACCTGCCCCTCGACGTGCTCCCACACCAGGCAAGAAGCCTCCCTGGCTCACCTCCCCCACGCCACAAGCAGCCTTCTGATTTCAGGGTGGTTTCCCAGGCAGCACCGAGGCCCCACCATGGGGCACCTCGATCAGGACTGCCCACCCCAGGCAATTTTACAGTTGGTTCCTCAGCTTCCTCACCCCTCCTCCCATCTGACCCTCACAACAGGTGAGGCACACCGACACCATTCTATGACAATTCCAGCAGGACTTGTCACCTATCCCAGGCCGAGCTCCTGGGCAGCCAAGTCAGACACACCAGCTCCCCGCTCACAAGACGCTCACATCCTTCTGGGTCCCGAGGAAGATAATCCGGAGCCAAAGGGCCCAGTGACTCAAGGAGGGGCTCAGAGCCCTGCAGGGCCAGAGAGCACGTCTTGTGCCCCCTGTCCCAAACTAAGTGGCTTCCTCTGCGTCCCAGAAGCTCCTGGAGGTTGGCAGGCTGGTCTGCAAAGCAGTGTCCAGTATATTTGGGGGCTGTCGGTTTCCTGGGCATCCTCAGCTCTGGGGCGATGGACCAAACGGGGTTTCCGCATCTAGACTCGCGACCATCCCGTGGGGGCAGCCAGGCAGGTCAGCCTGGGCCTCCTGCCCTCCTCACTCCTGCCCCCCTGCTCCTCAGCCACACCTTAACCTGTCCCCTCATTCAACCACCAAATGCACATCCAAGAGGCTCCAGCCCTGCCCTCCTGACTATAACCGTTTGAGGTTCCTACGATCTACCATGAGTGACAGGGGAGGCTGTGGGCCACCCAGACCCCTGGGGTCGGCCACATCCCCCTGCAGGGGGTTGGGTCAGCCACTGGATTCTGCTACCCTCACTGATTCACATCTTGGACCAAAGGCAATATCACCATAGGGTCAAGGGAGGCTCAAATGCTGACTAAGCTCAAAGCAGTCTTTCAAAGGGGCCCCGGATTTCCACTCAGCAGAGCAAGGGTGGCTCTGGCCTTAGCATTCCCGGCTCCTAAGTTCTTCACGTCTAAAGTGGCCTCGCCTAAGTCTCTGTCTGTCTCTGTGTCCATCTCTGTGTGCCTCTGTCTCAGACTCTGCCATCAGGCTGGGCCTCCATCCGTCTGGAGTCTTATTTCGGTGTCTCCCTTGCTCTCTGCCCCTCCCCCACTCACGCTCTGTCTCTCTCTCTCAAAAAATGAATAAACATCAAAAAATCTTTTTTAAAAATTTAAAAAAAGCTTTGCAAATTCCTAATGATAGCAATCGAGGGGTACCTGGGTGGCTCAATCGGTTAAGTATCCGACTCGTGCTTTTGGCACAGGTCACGATCTTGCAGCTCATGGGTTTAAGCCCCACATCGGGCTCTGCATGCACAGTGCAGAGCCGGCGTGGGATTCTCTCTCACCTTCTCTCCCTGCCTCTCTCCCCCTTCTCCCCCCACCTCAAAAAAAACTTAAAAGGAAAAAGCATGCTGCTTATTTAAAAGAAATAAATAATAGCAATGGAGAAAGGATTTGAGGGCTTTTGCTACATTGGACATTAACATCCTTACATTCATCTCTTCCTAATTACGCTCTTCCAGCGTAAATTCATTACTGAGTCACACCAAGGTCATTGCTTTTAACAAATATATACAGTTGACCCTTGAACAATGCAGGCATTAGGGGCACCGACCCCCCATGTGCGGTCAAAATCCAAGAATAACTTCTGACTCTCCAAAAACTTGACCACTAATAGCCTACTGTTGACAGGGAGGCTTACTGGTAACATAAACAGTTGGTTATCGCATATTTTGTACGTTACATGTATTACATACCATACTCTTACAGGAAAGTAGACCAGAGGAAAGAAAACATTAAGAAAATCATAAAGAAGAGGAAATATATTTATAGTACTGAACTGCATCCAAAAACAAACAAAAAACAAAAACCCACATGGATGTGGAGCCACGTAGCACAAACCCGTGTTGTTCTAGGATTAACGGATTAACCGTACACAACTTACAGGTAGATTTCAACCCCTTTGTTAAACCCTGAGCAGCGCAGAGAGCCTTGTGAGCTCCTTGTGAGCTCCAAGCAGCTGGGATTATAAATCACAGCATCACACCCTCCTGCTGAGACGGCTGACTTTGAGCGAGCCTTCAGAGACCCTGACGCTTTGCTAACTAAGAGGACTAAACCCAGAGAGGGTTTAGTTATTGTGAGATTTCATTTATCTAAAAATCAGTAATTCTCTGGGCCCTGCCCGGAGGTGATGCTCGACCAATACCCCCCACAGCTTCTCTCCGCTAATCACAAAGACAAACTCTCCCGAAATAAATAAATGGCAACGTGCAGTCTCAACCCTGATGTTGCAGCTAGAAACAAAATGTATAAACCTGGACTTGGGGTGGCTACAGTATTTTAGTAAAAAGTCCGACACTCAGAAAGTTTTAAAAGCTCTTTTTCTACCAATGTCTGCAAACAGTGCTTTTGTACAGTAAAAAAGGAGCACTTAAATCTTTTGTCCCTTTCCTTCCAATCGCTTTGCAGGACCCAAGGCAAAAGAATGGCTTGCAAACAGCATACCAGTTACAGAGAATAAGCATTGTTCAACGCCTTGCACACATGCATCCTTTTCACGCCATTCTCTTACACGTAAGGCAGCAAGAACGCTGTCTCTGACACGCTTATTAAAGAAATCCTGAACAGATAAAGTCCGAAGTAAAGCACGCCCTTCGTGTATAATACCTGAATTATCTGATTCTGATAATTTTGTAGTAGAAAACAGCACAATATTTACAAACTATACAAATGAGCATTTACAGGTCTGGCTCCAAACTTCATGCTCTGCCACCGGTGAGGTGAGCAACTTCGGACAGGTTCCTTCACACAACCTTGACCGTGGGCCCATTCCTCCTCCATGCAATGGAAGTACCGCCGGCCACATGAGGTCGCTATATGTGAGTCTGTACTCACACAACGCCAGGCATCTAGAAGGCGTTCATTCTCTCCAGTCCTTAACGGGTTAAAACTGCTGAAACTGTAACCAAGATGACTGTACTCGTCACCTGAACAGAACCAGAGAAACGTAAAGCACAGCCCTATTTTCTTTAAAGCCCCCTGTACTCAGCTATACAATGATTCATGAGTTGACACAGAAAGGAGAAAAGATTGTGATTTTCTTGCTCTTCCCACACACCCAACACTCCCCTCCCCCAGCTCACACACACACACACACACACACACACACACACACACACAGGCTGCTAAAATGGCTGTGGGTGAGGAATAGTAAAATCAAGCAATAGATTTCACTCGAGTATTTACCGAATTAATTCACAGCCACTCTGGCAGAAAGTGTAATGGGCAAAGTAGATGGGGAGTGCTGACTTGGTTTGTTCTGGCTCTGGGGTGCACCTGGAGTTTCTCTCTCCTGCGTACCATGAAAGGAAGACACACAGGAAGGCAGACATGAAGAAGGAAGGAGGAGCCTGTCATCACAGAGCTGGAGAAAGAAGGTTCCAGGCAGAGGCAACCGCAAGATGAAGGGCTTTGAGGTGGGAAGGAACTTGCCAGGTGCACAAGGCAGGCTTAGTTATGGCCCCCGGGGGAGGAGAGACCCAGCAGCTGGAGAGCCAGCGGGGGGCTTCACTCGGGGAAGGACTCCCCCAGACGTATGGTCCTCAAGGGCCACCGTGACTGCTCTCACAACAGCATTAGGGCAGCAGGGGGGGCCTGGGGCGCAGCCCAGCAGATCAGCAAGGGCCCCGGAGTCCAGGGACAGAAGGTGGGGCCGTGCACTAGACCGGCAGCAGCAGTCAAGGTGAGGAGTGGTCAGACTGGAAACGCATGTGGAAGGTGAAGGAAAAAGCTGAGATCCCAAGTGTGCTTTCAAAAAGTTTTGGCTAAAATAATAAGCATTTACTTTTACTTCCAGTATTATGGATGCAAGAAAGAAAATCGTTTTTCTGGACCCCAAGAGTCCTCAAATTATCTCTTACCCGGTTGATTCAATGACGAAAGTATCGGAGCCATAACCAGTGGCTTAAATATGACAAGGCTGATATAAGGAACCTCAGATTTCAATTACATATGACGACGCTCCAACGAATGGATACAATTTCCCACATCAAACAAGCAAACTGTCTCAAACTCAAGGTTAAGAGTTTGGTGACAATAACCCAATTGAGTTAAAATAGACGCTCAGAGCTGACCTTGCTGCCATCACTCAATGTGATGATAAAAGGAACAGAATAAGGTATAAATCGGACAAGGGCACCTGACTCTTTCTATTCCTCAGGCCTTCGAGCCCTCTGACTTCTAAACCAGGGCCAGCCTTCTCTCTTATTTTCAGGACAAGGGCAGCTTTGTGCTTTGTTTTCTCGAATCTCTTGCATCAAAGGCTCAAAGTTTTCCATTATCTCAACGTTCCTACTATTTTAAAAGTCATGCTTCTGGATTCAGTTGGAATCTTAATGAGAGTTGACTTAAATAATCAGGGGTTTATCTCTTCTTTATTTGTCACAGGCCATGCTGGACAGAACAAGCCTTAGAAGAAAAGGAAGGAATCCAGGATTTCACCTCAGTTTTGGCTCACACAACCGGAAGGAGGTGGTACTGGTGAGCACATGTGCTCTATACAAATGGAGAAGCTGACAATTTTTGTCCTAAATTAAGCTGGAAAAGCTCTGACTCTTGACATTTCCACATCACACTTCCTTCAAAAGCCAACACCAGAGGGGCGGGGGGTGGGGTTCATTTGCTTGGCTCAGGTGGTAAAGTTCAGCACAACCACTGAATGGATTGGCCAGGTCAAGATCGGACTCGATGATGGAAATCCATCCACCAAATCATCATTCCACAGCCTCTAAACTCAGGTAAATGGAAAACCCGAGGCAAAGACATCAGGGACGGAAAACTGGCATTTCTACCAATGCAAAAATACTCAGATACAGAAAAATAACCAGCCACTCCCTAGGTGCCATTTTAAGACGAAGGTCCCACAAATCCTCGGTTTTGTCGCTCAGACACCAATTTTCACCCCGGGATGTGGAAGCAATGCCTCAGAAAGAGAGGGAAGGAGAAAGACGAGGAGAGAACCCATGTCACTCAGAGCAAGGCACTCTGTGGGCACAGACACAACACTCTCAACAGGTAGTGGGTGCTCACCTCCAGAGGTGAGCCAATCCCTCCTACCGCCGAGCATCAACTTTTCCAGCTTAGCTCTTTCCGGGTCCCAGACAAGAGAAAATGCAAACTGCATCCTGCCACGTGTGCCCCAAGGAAAGGCAGGGCTTGGGGGCCTCTCAAAGTCTGAGATGCTGCTCCTTCATTTCCTCGGAGAAATCCAAGTGTGCCGTCAGGGTCTAGAGCTCCCGTGGGAACCTGGAGCCTGGACACCCCCAAATCCACACCGCCTCCCAAATCCTCTCTTCCTGCTGCAGAATAATGCCATTGGCTTGGGCACAGCCCGCCAGGCCTGGGCCTTATCCCTTCCCCATTTCATTGTCCTCTCGGCGTAGAAAACCTCACCTGGGAGCCTCCCGTCCCTTTCTAGTTTTGGAGAGGCTCTGCGCACAGCCCCTTCATCACCTCCAAGAGCTGCATCTCCCTCTCAGAGCTGCCTTTCTCTCCCTTCCAGCCTCCCAACACGCTGCTCCTTCTGAAATCCTTCAGTTTCTGGGGCGCCCGGGTGGCTCAGTCCGTTGAGGTTCCAACTTCTGCTCAGGTCATGATCTCACAGTTCACGAGTTCAAGCCCCGCATCAGGCTCTGTGCTGACAGTGTAGACCCCACTTCGGATCCTCTGTCTCCATCTCTCTGCCCCTCCCCCCACTCTAAAAAATAAACAGACATAAAAAATTAAAAAAAAAAAAAAACAGGGGCGCCTGTGTGGCTCAGTTTGGTTAAAGTTCCAAATTCGGCTCAGGTCACAATGTCACAGTTCACGAGTTTGAGCCCCGCGTCGGGCTCTGTGCTGACAGCTCAGAGCCTGGAGCCTGCTTCGGATTCTGTGTCTCCCTCTTTCTCTGCTCCTCTCCCACTCATGCTCTGTCTCTTTCCCTCAAAAATAAATAAACATTAAAAATATAATAATAAAATATAAAAAACAAAATTCTTATATTCCTGCTGCCTTCCTTGTTAGCGACCGGCCCCACTTAACCGCATACGCATTCTGGCCTCCTAGAGTCAGACCTGCCCTGTCAGCAGCTCTAATCTGCATGGCGGGCTAGGAGGCCCTACATTTTTCAGGAAAGTGGCGAAAAACACAAAAAACAAACAAACAAAACTATTTCTGTCTACACGTACAATGAGATGCAAGTCAAATGACGCTGTTACAATCTGCTTAGTCGGGAGGAAGTTCGGGCACTGGGACGTGTGTCCTCTGGTCCCTGAAGAACAGCTCCGCCTCTTCCACACAAGCCCCCCTGGTGGGCAAGCCTCAGAGGCACCAAACCACCCCCTATGGGGCATAAGACTTGGGAATTCCTTATTAACTAGGAAGGGCCTCAGGAAGGCCAGTGTCCAGACAATCCTGAAGAAGAAGGCAGGCTCTTAATTCTACGAAGAAGGACCCACATCGAGGCCGCCCAAACCTGAAAACTCAGAATTCCAGTCACTTGTGTGACACAGAGCAAGATAAAGACACAAAGGTGGGCTGTTTTCGCCTTTTCTCCTTGAAGCCCAAATCTGGTCACATGACTCCCCCTCTTAACTCCTTCAAAGGCTGTCCAGATTCCTTAGCGCCACTCAGAATGCTCGGCCCCTGACGTTTTCCTCTGATCCCGCCTCCTGTTCTTGCTCTGTGTACTCCAGCCAACCCCCACACCCTGCCCTCCACCAGTCCTCCAGGCCTTCCCAGCTCCTCTGCGCTTTCTCTTGCTGCTCCTTCCTGCCCGGCAGACAGCTGCTCAGAAAGGCTCAGCAGAAGTGTCCCCTCCTCCATGCAGCCCTCCATGATTTTACCCCCACTGAACACTGAAGTGTCCACCCCAGTGCCTACAACACTCACGCGCATGTTTGGGGTGTATAACACCGGCCTGCCCTCAGCAGACCGTGAGCTCTGGACCTCACCATGGCCTGCAGGCTACAAAGGACCCAGCCATCATTCTGCCTCTTTGGCCTTTTCTAATCTTACAACTTGACTGGTCCAGTTTCATCCAATATATATTTTACCAACGAACTCTTACTTCTGCGTATGAGGGAAGTACTTCCCAGGGCCCCTGGAGTGGGGCAATTTATACCGTCTCTAGGAAAGCCTGTGCCCAATCACGCCCTTACCCCTGCTTCCCTTCCACACACCATGCCAGGAATTTAAGCCCTGAGTTTTAGAAGAGGTGGTTTCATCTGGAGAGATTGGAGAAAAACAGTATTCAGGAGATTAGGAATATAACAGAACATAGTGTAGCGTAGGGTGACACAATATAATAGAACACGATATGACACAATATAATATAATATGACATAATATAATATAATATATACGTTGAGCATAAATTGGGAAATGCACAGTGTAAAGCCAGGAGAGAACGCACAGGGCGGAAAGGGCATTATTCGAGAAAGCCCATCGGAGCAGGCTGGTCTCTGAGCTTTGGCACCTTCCCCACTTCACAGGCACTAAGGGGTTTCCTTGAAGAGTAACACTAATGCATCCTTTGGCGCAAAGTAGCAACATTTCAGGGTTTCCTCACCAGACTTTCACTAGGAATGATGTTACATTAAAAAAACGAAAACGAAAACGAAAATGAAAAGCCACAAGCACAGTACTTAAACATCTTACTTGTCATTTCTTCTCCAGAGGCCCCAACGTGAGCACGCATCCTCTTTTTTATCCTCAGAATCTGTCAGCAATAGAGAGGGGGATGGGTATTGGCCCCATTTCACGGATGTCGTAACTGAGGCTCCAAGTGCACTGTGTGAGCACGCAATGCCACGTGCCCAGGAACCTAGGACAGCTCGGCACTGAGCCAGGGCCACGGTCCACTAGTGGAGGTCAGTGGTGACCTGAAATGCTCCCCCCACTTTTTCTTAGGAGCAGTAGGTCAGTACATCGGGCACCCCCATCAGTCCAATGCCACCCAGCTGTCTGGTGCATGTAAAATATGCTGGTCGCAGACATGGACCCACGGTCACACAGTCTTCCAGGAAGGAGACAGAACCCTCTTCTCGGCCACTGAGGTCACGTGAAGGGCCAGGGCTCACGGCCTACATGAGGGAGGGCGAAAGAGGTCAGAAGAACGCTGCTGGCTCCAGTCTCCGCTCAGCCCCCTGCTCACTGCCCTGTGCACGGGAGCAGGTGGCTGGTGACTATAGGGCCCTGGCTCGACCTCGAGGTGGCTCTGGAGTCCGGGGGCAGCCCCAGGACTGTGCAGTCAGGCTGGGTGCTAAGAGCTATGCCCATGAGAGGGGTTGGCTCCAATAAGCTCTTCCCTCATCTGTTACTAGAACAACTGGACATGGCAGGCGTCAGGAATAAACACCTCTCCACTTCTAAAGTCCTTTCCCTCGTCCTCATAGACAGCACCTCCAGGCACCACCTCCCACCAAAGTACGTCTTGTCCTTTCTCACCTGGAGCCCTTTCCCACCGACCCCACTCCTGTCAAACATCAGATACCATCAACAGCAAAAATCCTGGGAGAACATTGCTGGGAGCTTCCAGCCAGGTGTGACTGCCCTCCCCCTGCCCCCGCCCCCCCCGCCCCTTCCCTCTGCTTCAGGTCACTTATCTCCAGCCGGGTAACTAAAGATATTCACTATAGGTGTCAAAACACCTAAGAGTTGTCCCAGGAGCAGGCCCGCCTCCCATGATGCCCCAGTGAGGTCAGGAGACCCGAGCTGAGCGGTTCAAGTCCAGTTCAGAGGCCAGCCAAGCACCCCAGTGCTCCCCAGCCTCATCACCTCCCGGACGCGGCTCCGGGTCCGTGCAGACAGTCCCAGAGGCCGTGGCCCGCAGCTCCCCCGGCAGCGGAAGCGTCAGGTCAGAGGGGAGGCCTACCAGCCCCAGGAATAGGTCCCCTGTTGTACATCAAAGAAAGTGATTCTAAAGGCCACCAACTCTTGCTCGAGGTTATTCTGGGGTTTTTCCCCAGTTTGTTTTTGTCGGGGAGAAGGGTCCTTTGTTCCAAAGCCATCCTGATAATCACCGCTGGAAGAACCCTACCTGTCAGTCATGAGACATACGTTCTCTCGTCTTTAAGTTACCCTGAATGGTTTGTTTCTGCGCCTTCAACCAAAGGTGCCTGGCTAAGTCCACAGGCAAAGCCCTTCTGAGAAAGGAACATTCTGGGTGCACCTCTGCCCCGGGACAGCCCCTCAGACTCTGGGCTCCTGGTCATAAAACTTTCCGTTCAGACTTACACACTTTGCCAGTCACTGGTTTCGGAGGAATCACAACTCGATGCCCACCAGGCTCAGGCCGTAGTGCCACAGGGGCCGGGCTGGCATCGCGCTCCCGCACCGCTGCCTCACACACACTCTGCGCTCCGGCCCCTCTTCCTCCTTCCCCGGGAGCAGAGGCCCTTGGACACTGATGCCGTGACGGCCTCTTCCCCCCAGTGTCCTGGGGCCACTCTCTCTCCCCTCGACCATTCAGGGAAATGAACACAGTCCTAGGACCCTCTTCCGCACGAGGCTGGGCCGAGAAACTCCACGCACGACCTACAAGTGGACAGATGTTTTCCCTAAGGTCAAGCCAGCCTCTTAATCCTTCTTGCTGGAAGATACCCACCGAGCACGCGAAGTACAACAGTGAGCAACTAGCAACTTCCACCGGGGCCCTGAGGAACCGCAGAGGAGTAACTCTCGGAAGCTGGTGCCCCTTTATCAGACTGCTCCTAAAGGCCCAGAGACCCAGACCTGACCCCCATTCAAGACGGTGCTTGCATGGGGGAGCCACGGGGGACTCGGCGAGCTGCCACTCACAGGGTGGCACGTCTCACGGCGACATTCTCTCCCACGGGACACCCTCCCCCAGCCCCGACAAAGACCTGCTGTGGCTTGAACAGGTATCAAGGCTCAACCTCGACAAAGGCAGCCACCTTGCTTGGAAACTGCTCTTTAGAACATCCCTGAGATGAAAGGAATCAGAGGGAAAAAAGGACAGTTTAGAGCAAAGACACAAGCTAAGACTCAAGGGAAGGCCAGGACCACGGCCGACGGTCCATCACTTTTATCCCCAAAGAAACTATCCACTCGTTCCTTAAAGGAGGGAGAATTTGCCATCTAAGCTACTTCCACGCCCTGGGAGAAAGCCCCGACCCTTGCGTATCAAACGACACAGTTCATCTAAACGTGTATTTTTTAGGGGCACCTGGGTGGCTCAGTCAGTTGAGCGTCCAACTTCAGGTCAGGTCATGATCTATGGTTTGTGAGTTCGAGCCCCGCGTCGGGCTCTGTACTGACAGCTCAGAGCCTGGAGCCTGCTTCTGTGTCTCCCTCTCTCTCTCTCTGCCCCTCCCTCACTCCCACTCTGTCTCTCTCTCAAAAATAAACATTAAAAATATTAATAATAAAAAGATATTTTTTTAGCAAATTGGAAGTTAACAGGAAGAGATTAAAATGACTACCTGAGTCACTCTAATAAAGACCAGCAGGAGGGACCCCTAGGTGGCTCAGTCAGTTAAGCGTCAGATTCCTAATTTCCGCTCAGGTCATTATCTCGGGGTTCGGGAGATCGAGCTCCGAGTCAGGAACCGTTTCTCTCTCTCTCTCTCCCTCTCTCTCTCTCTCTGCCCCTCCCTGGCATGGACACACCGGCACTCAATCTCTCAAAAAAAAAAAAAAAAAAAACCCAGCAAGAAAGGCCTGAGTGGTGTTTCACAAATGATGTGCTTGCGGGATTTGAGACAAGGTTCCATTAAGAACAAGCCCCCTGTGACTTCTAAGACCCTGACGTTTCAGCCCTAAAGTTCTCAGACTCTGGTCTCCACAAACACGCTGGACTAAGTGAAGCCCGGATGCGACAGCAAACGACCCAACAGTTGGCCCGAGTCATCAGCTCGGCTGGACAAGGACACAGAGCAAACTGAGGGTGGGGGCACCCCACCCCAGCCCCACCTCTGCCCTCACCCTCATCCCTACCTGCAACCCCCACCCCTGCCCCCACCCCTACCTGCAGCCCCCACCCCGAGCCCCCACCTCCAGCCCCCATCCCTGCCCCCACCCCTACCCGCAACCCCCACCCCTGTCCCCGCCCCCACCCCTGCCCCCTCACTCCCAGCTCTGCCCAGAGCCAGAGGCTGCTGCTGCTTCCATTTAAGGACAAAGCAGAGGAACAACCGTTCGGGGCAAGGAGCTCGGGCAGGTGCAAAACGTGCTGAGAAGCCCGCTGCCCCCTCAGGCCCTTCGCTGCCCAGCGGCAGGGGCGGGGGGCACGCACCTTCCTGGCCGCCCAGCTCTCCTCCGCAAGGGCGAAGAACGTGGAAGCAAAGGTGACGCGCTGCCGACCCCCCAGGCCTCCTTACAAGCCTGGGCGGCAGCCGCCCCGACCCCCTGGCGAGGAACAGCATCCTCAGGTAGCAGGAGATGAAGGCAGCAACGCCAGGCCATGGCCAGGAGACGCTGCGGAGCAGAGGGCGAGGTCCTCTAGGAAGAGCAAACCATCCAGGCGGAAGGAGGGGGAGTCGGCAGGGCCGCGACCCGTCACCGGGTGACCTGCCATTGGCTGCAGCCTGCGTCCACTTTCCTGGGATGCTACCGGCAGGGGTGTCGGGACAGAGGACCGAACGGCTGCGCCCGTGGCAGTGGGTCCGGTGCTCACAGGGGGGCCCACAGAGCCTTAACACCCGAGGTCGAGCCAGGCCTCTCCCTGCCCCTCCAAGTCTCCAGCTGCTGGGCCCCTAGCATTGTTTCCGCCAGCAAGACCCATTTCTTCATGCATTTATTCATTCAACAAGCTATTTACTGAGTCCGTACTATGCGCTCAGCACTGTGCTAGAAACCGGGGACAAGCATAACAAACACAACGCTCTCGGGCTGGTTCCATTCTGATGACAACAGTTCAAGGAGACCAATCAGGGGCACATGGGTGGCTCAGTCCGTTAAGTGTCCAACTCTTGGTTTCGGCTCAGGTCATGATCTCAACGGTTCGCGAGTTCGAGCCCCGCATCGGGCTCTGTGCTGACAGCTCAGAGCCTGGAGTTGCTTCAGGTTCTGTGTTTCCCTCTCTCTGCCCCTCCCCCGCTCACACTCTGTCTCTCTCTCTCTCCTGTCTCAAAAATAAATAAACATTTTTTAAAAATTAAAAATAAATAAATAACATTCAATTTCTTGGGGGGTACCTGGGTGGCTCAGTCGGTTAATTACCCAACTCCTGATTTCAGCTCAGGCCATGATCTCACAGTTCATGAGATCAGGCCCCACATCGAGCTCTGTGCTGACAGCATGGAGCTGGCTTGGGTCTCTCTCGGTCTCTCTCTCTCTCTCTCTCTCTCTCTCTCCCTGCGGGAAGCAGACACCGGGAAGGGCCCTGATCGGTCTGTTTAAGGAAGAAGAGGAAAGCAGACTTCACTACCAGGTTTCTGGGTGGAGCAGCTGACTGGCTGGGGTGCCACGTGCTGATATGGGGAGCTGGGGGCGAGTTGGTGTGTATGTAGATTTGTTTGTGCTTGAAGGAAGGAAGGCCATGAGTTCAGTTTTGGACACATTAAGCCTGGGCCCTCCGTCAGAAACCTGAGGGATACGAAGTGAGCAGCTGGGCAAGCGTGGTGCTCAGGGAAAGGGGAAGGGTATCAACCAGGGTGTTCTCAGTACGTGATAGCACTAAGTCCACGAGACAGCTTGCAGACAGCACAGAGCGACGAAGCAGGTGGCCCAGGCCAAAGTCTCGAGGACCCCTGTGCTCTTAAACAGTCGTGAAGGTGGGGGGCTCGGATCCCAGAGCTGTACTGCCCAGCTCTGTGATCAGGGGGTTGGCATGCTATGACCCGCCGCCCTGTTTTTGTCAATAAAGCTTTACTGGGATGCCGGTTTTACTAATTGTCTATGACTGCTTTCACACTTGAACAGTAGAGTTGAGTTCTTGCAACGAAGACCATCTGGCTTGCAAAGTCTAAAATACTTACTACCCAGCCCTTTACAGAAAATGTTTGCTGAGTCCTTGGCGTAAGCCCTCCAGAGGCCTCAGTCTCCTCACCTGTAAAACGGGGGTGGAGGGGCCTGTCTCATAGGATGAGTGGATGTCCTACTTCTCTAATGGAAAACATCCAGCGCGCAAAAGTTTCTGCTAAATCTAGTCTACTCAGCAGGGCTGCAGAACTTTGCACTCTTGGCTTCGACACTATAGCACCCAGATGTGTTTCCGTGTTTGGCGATACAAACAGCACACACCTGCTCTCCAGAAACAACGGCTCAAGTGAATCTGTAAATGTAAACAGAATCCGCGTCATCCGAGCGACTGCTTCCGACCCAGGACGGGTGTGTATGAGCAGTTCTGACTAAGCCAGCTCTCTGTGGCCAACGGGTCCCCCCGCTCCCCCCGGCCCCAGACTCCTGTCCAATCTGAAACACAAGCACTAGTCCATGAACAGTTGGTTTTCATGGAGCAACTGTTTACAATGCCTAAGTCTATTCATTAATCTTAAGGGGAAAGGATGGAATTATTCAACATCCTCTGCTTACCCAGGGACCTGCCCCGGCTCAGGCAATCCATCTGGCAAGAACAGCCAATCGTATTTCAGGCTCAAGTAGGTCCTAGGCAACCAAAGATATAGCCACAGAAACAGGCCATAGATGGTGGAAAGAACCAGGCAGGGTGGGGGCAGAGGGTCTATGGGGAGAGACTGGCCCAGACTCCACCAACCCAGATGTAACACTTACCCATGCTCACTCCATAAATATGCCAGTCCTGGCTGCTCACCCTAGAACAAGTGGGAGCTCCATCCCAGTGCCCCAGCAAAAAGGGACAGCACCTGGACACCTGGCTACATAGAGGGCCCCGGAATGTTCCTGCCTTCAGCTCACCTTCATGAAAACCTACAAGTCCCACACACAGAGAAAGCAGTAAAGGGCCACAGGGGCCATGCTGGGATACCTAGGAATGACAGCACAGGAAAAGCACTTGCTTTCGCACTCAATGTTTGTGTCCCTCCAAAATCTGTATGTTGAAACTCTAATCCCCAGTGTGGTGGTATCAGGAGGTGGGGCCTTTGGGAAGTAATCAGGTCATGAGGGTGGAGCCCCCGTGAATGGGATCAGTGCCCTTAAAAGAAGACACAAGGGCATCTGGGGGGCTCAGTCAGTTAAGCGTCTGACTCTTGATTTCAGCTCAGGTCGTGATCTCGTGGTTTCGTGAGTTTGAGCCCCGCATCAGGCTCTGCACTGACAGTGTGGAGCCTGCTTGGGATTCTCTCTCTCCTTTCTCTCTGCACTGTCCCCACTTGTGTGTACCTTCTCTCTCTCTCAAAATAAATGAACTTAAAAAAAAATAAAGACACAGGGGCACCTGGGTGGTTCAGTGGATTGAGCTCAGAGCCTGGGACCTGCTTCAGATTCTGTGCCTCTTTCTCTCTCTGCCCCTCCCCTGTTCACGCTCTGTGTCTCTCTGTTTCTCAAAAATAAATAAATGTAAAATAAATAAATAAATAATAAAATAAAATAAAAATGAAGACACAGATCTCTCTCTCTCTCTCTCTCTCCTCCTACCCCCATAGTCCCTTCTCCCTCCTCCTCCCTCTCCTCCACCACGAAAGGATCAGATCCCTACTTTCTCTCTATGGCCAGGGACGCATGGAGAAGACAACCATCCCTAAACCTGGAAGTTGGTCCTCACCAGACACCAACTCTGTCAGCACCATGATGTGGGACTTGCAGCCTGCAGAAGTGTCTGGAGAGAAATGTCCGTTGCTTCAGCACCCCCATCCGTGGTGTTTTTGTCACAGCAACCTGAACCAAGTCAGCACCCCAGTGGCCCCCTCAGGACGGAGGCAACTCCCACTGTCCACCTAGCTTTGCAGCTTACTCCATTTTAGCGGGCACAGAACTCCACTAATTCTGTCCAACGATACTATGCAAAGTGAAGTCTGCTTCCTGGAACCGAGAAGCGGTGTGCAGCCCACATCAGGGATGCTGTCGTGTGAGATAGTGACTTAGCCAAGGGTCGCCTCAAGAAACAAGGCTTTGAAAGAGATCCAGTGAGCTCTGAAGTAAGGTAGATGCCTACCAGCGGCTCTGGCAGCCCTTCTGGCCTTCTGAGCTACTGAAATGCCGGCAATTTTGGGGCACACGGTGTACCCCACTTTTGCCACGGACCGGTGCTTTTGTCTTCTGAGTCTTTTTTTTTTTTAATTTTTTATTACATGCATTTATTTTTGAGAAACAGAGTGAGACAGAGAGCAAGCAGGGGAGGGGCAGAGAGAGAAGGAGACAGAGAATCCGAAGCAGGCTCGAGGCTCTGAGTAAGCATTCAGCACAGAGGCCGATGCGGGGCCTGAACCCACAAACTGTGAGATCATGACCTGAGCCGAAGTTGGACGCTCAACCGACTGAGCCACCCAGGCACCCCTTGTCTTCTGAGTCTTTACGACGTGGTACCTGGCCTGGGGTGAGGTGGGGCAGAACTAGAGTCACAGCACCCTCAGATCGAAAGAGAGGATCAGGAGCCACAGGAGAGTGCTTCTTTCTCACAAGAAGCACTTCTCAAAAGAAGCCAAATATCTGCTTCTTTCTCGCCTGTGACACAGATGCGTGCAGAGGCCCCCCTGGCTGGTGAGGGGGCGCCCATGATTTCTCTCTGGCCTCGGCCACTCTCTCAACTACCAATCTTGTCCCACCTGATTGTCAAATCTCGACCCAAGCCCATCAACTTCCCCCCGGTGCGCTCCCAATCCAGTTCTCTCCCCCGGCAAATGCCACAACCTTCTCTTAGTGTGAGCGGAAAACATCCATTGTGAATCCGCCACCTGCCTTAACCTTCCCTCCCTTCCCCCCCCCCCCCCAAACCACCAGGGCCACCTGCTTCTTGCTTCACCACCCAGCCTGGCCTTTCCACTTTGATCTACGGGAGCATGGGTTCCCCTAGCTGATCCGGAGCCCCCGGAACGGGGGGGGGGCTCCAATTAAACATAAGATAAAGGACCTCATGCCGCTTCATTTCGCAGAAGCAGAACCACAAGGGGCTGCTGCGGAAGGAAGGCACAGGCAGGAACGGCAAGTCTGATCAATAGCCGAGACCACACTTACTCTAGCACTTCCTGTCCTTTCCCTGCACTTCCCAGCGTGGAGCGCTGGTTGGTGAGTGTTCTCTGCAGCGGATTTCTCCTCTCCGGCCACCCCTGTTCTGTTTGCACACGGTGGCTCCGGTGGCTACTGGAACTTCTTTCCCACGCAGGAAAGCAGTAGCCAGAGAGGCGGCCAGAGTTCTCCCGGACCCGGATGGAGAGACTTAGCTAGCTCAGGGCTTCTCACACTTTCCTGTCTGCAGCTCCCTGGGGCATCTTTACAAATCTCTGGTTCCAATGGAGAGTCTGACTCCCCCAGCCTGGGGAGGGACCGAGGCTGTGCATTTGTTAAATAAGCCCCTAGGAGAAGCTGATGCAGCAGTCTGGGGACCACCCTGGGAGGAGCAAGGGGAAGGGTCAATGCTTGAGCAGCCACCCCCCTGCGCCAACTTCCAGCCCCCCCACCCCCCCGCCCCGTGCCTTCCTGCCCCTCCAGCATTTAAACTTCTACCAGCCAAGTGGGAGACCCAGGATTCTGGGTGTTACCCACCCCACCCCACCCGAGCACCCTACTGCACTCTGTACAGAGTGAAGCTACTGGCCAGGGCTACAAAATCTGCCCCAAGCACCCCCCCCCGCCCCCCTGACATCAGAAGGAAAGAAATCCTGAAGGTAAAAAAAATTCCTGCAGGGACTTCCAAATCGTCCTGCCTTCCTGTCTTTGGGTCTCACTCTTCCGCGTGGGCCCAACTCAGGCCCATCTTTCAGCAGAGGAAACAAGAGAAATGGTTACTCTAGATTCCAGTTGTCACAGATGGTCCATCGGCAGCAGGCCACCCCCAAGACCATCTCCACCCCGGCAGCCCTGACATCAGGGCAGCCTCCTCGCCATGGACCATGTGCCACACCGTCTTGTGTAGCAAGACGGTCACGTGCATGCGTTTTGAGGCGCGTGGAAATACACACTATCGTGAAAGGCTTGAGTCCGTACCGAAAAGGGGCGCTCTCTTAATACATTTTTTAAAACATCTACACTGGAAACGAGCAACTCTGAGATGGCCAAAGAGGCCCTCGTTATTCAGACAGCAGAGATGGGGGGGTTAGAGAAGAATAGCTGCTGGGAATGGTACCAGCCCCCACGATGCCCCCTCTTTTCATTTTTAGAAACAAAGAAAGGTGAGGGGGTGGAGGAGGGTGGCATCTGTGAATGCGTAAACATATCATCCTGAAGATCTCTAGTTAGAGACCCTGCAGAAGTAGCAGTTCCAGGGAGAGACGCCTCAGGCCAGCGCACAGGGACGAACTGAACCATGCAACATCGATAAGCAGGTTTCAGCACAATGTGGCCAATCAGCCTGGAGTTTCGCCAAACCGCCACTATCCCCACAGGGCAGAACCTGTGGGGCTTTATCCAAAAGCAGCTCCTGCCTAACAGAATCTCCCCAAACTCAGCCCTCAGCCAACAGAATACTGGTCGTTTATTAACTCAACAGCGGGGCAGGGGAGGGGGGAGAGGGCGGGGATGTTGGGGACCTGCGAGCTGAATTTCCAGTGGCTGAGGCGCATATTTTCCCAAGCACGCGGTCACATTGTCTTTTCCAAGCCTCTTAAGCTCTTTGACAGGCGTGAGCCCTGATACCAGCTAGCTAATGATTAGCACTGAGGAACTGATTTCCAATTTAAAGACTTTTTAAAAAATAGGATGAAATTGTTCTTTTCTGCCTAGGCTGGAGTCTTTCTCGGTGACATGTATTTCTAAGCATCTAACAATACTACACAGGGACAAAAAGCAGGGTAGGCGTAGTACAAGGCTCATGGCATTTAAAAAAAAAAAAAAAAGAGTCTCCAGCTTGACGTGCCTCCCGTTGTGAGAAGACGCTTTCCCAGGCTACAAGGAGGAAGACAAATGACCGGCGCACACCTGCTCCTAAGTATGGTTCGCTGCTCAAGAGACGGAGCCTTAGAAAACCACGAGGCTCAGCCTAGCATTACATCACCGCGCTGAGCCAGCTTCCCATTGAAGCCCAGGCGTGGGGACCAGTGAGGAAGCCCCACATGGCACCCTGTCCCTACTACAACCCACAGACCAATCCCTGCTAATCTTTTAATCTACACATCAATGGCTCTCGGGAAGCGATCGCCTTACCTACCGCCCCACCCCCAGGTGCCCAGAAAATACTCTTTCCTGAAACACATTCTTCTCTTTGGGAAAGCAGAGCAGGTAAGGCTGGGATGTGGCGGCCCACCTTGGACGCCAGCCTGACCTGCCGAAATATGCCCCAGTAGCCAGGTCTGCTCAATAAGCCCCATCCTCCAGCCATGCCTGGGGAGGAAATGGATGTGACCATACAGAAATGGCAATGCTAAGGATTCCAGGATAAAGGCCACTTCTGAGCACATCGGCTCTGTGGCTTGGAGAAAAGATTGGATTCCTGAATCAATGCAGTCAAGCCCTGCCGCGACCAATGGACAGATGACAAGACTTCCTCTGGCTTCACTAATAATAGCAAGCAGCCTTGTCCTCACAGCGCTCACCAGAGTATACGGATGCTTAAGCTAACAGGACCGAATGTCTACCAGTCACGATCCACACCATTGGCCCGGCCACACGACTGGCTGCCCCTAAACTGGTCTGTCTCCATGGGCACCAAGCTGCCACACTCAAGGTTCTTCCCAAGAGGCCCTTGTTGATGCCCGGCTGTTCCGTTGCAGGAAATACCACTGTGCTGGGGGCGCAGAGTTAAGATGCTCACGGCAGGAGCCCCGGAACATGCACGGGGGGGGGGGCGCTGAACGACTGAAATCGAATGACCGAGGGTCATTTCTGCCGGGGGGGGGGGGGGCAGTATCCTGGAGCTGCCGGATGCTCGTTTCAGAGGGAGCATCAAATGCTAAAAGGAGCAGCCACCAGAGGCAAAGCCGTGCAAGGCTGCCGAGAACGCTGGGCCAGCCCGGGCTCCAGGCTGCACGGGCACCTATAGAGGCGACACTAACAAAGCCCAGGCAGCCTCTCCTCCTCCTCCCCCGGGGGTGGGGGGAGGGCTCCGGGCGGCCCCGCGGAGCACTTACATTGCCTCGGAAGCCTCCAGGTTCGGGTCGCTGGCTGGGACTGGCTGCAGGGACTGCGACCCTCCCATCCTCGCTGCGCCCTGGCGAGCAGACTAGCCGCGAGCGGGGCCAGCGTCCTGGCGCGATTCCTCCAGCCGGGAGCCGGGGCGGACCGGCCGGCGGCCGGGGCTGCTGCACTGCAGATGGGAGCAGCTGCTGGCATCCGTGGCGGCGGCGGGGAGCTGCGGCTTAGGGCCCGAGCCGGAGCCCGGGGAGCGAGCGCCGCGGAAGTGTGCGCGCGAGGGCGGCCGGCGCGCGCCTAAGAGTGCGCGCGAGGGTGGCCGGCGCGCGCCGCTCGGCCCGGGGCGCGCAAGTGTGAGCGTGAGCGCCGGTGTGGTCCGAGTGGAACTGCTCCTAAACCACCCCCTGGCAGCCCGGCGTCGGTGTGTGACACGGTGATGTCATCATCGCCGAGCGGGCCCCGACGCCTACATCTTCACAAAGCTCCGGCGCAGGCTCCGGAAACGGGGTCGCGGGAGGGAGGGCGAAGACCCTCCCTCCGCATCCACGCCGCCTTCCCCCGCCTCTCCTCGACCGCCCGCATTGTGTGGCTTTGAAATGCAAATGCACTGCGGGCTGGGGAGCCTGGGGCCCCGAGGAGGGAGGGGCGTGGTGGTCTCCGCCGAGCTGACCGCAGGGAGAAGTGGGGGTGTTCTCCCCCCGCCCCTTGCTGGCTCATCCCTCCAGAAGGAAGGGAATGGACTTTCCCGCACCAGTGTGTGCGCGGAGGGAGAGAGGGCAGGTAAACAGGCTGCCGCGGGAAATGTGCAAGATGTGTGCGGTTTCCAACTGTTCCCTTCTGCCTCCTTCAGGCCGGTGGCCGCACCGGAGCCGGATGAGCCTTGTGCGAGGGAGATTCCAGGGCCCGGCTCCCTGCTCACAGCCAACCCGTCCGGCCTCCCATTCGCTCCCACAGTTGGTGGTGGGCAAGGTGGAGAGAAAGAAGCCCATGGCCTGCGACCAGGTCTGCAACCCCACCTTTGGCCACCAGGTGAGTTCTCCACAGAGAAGCTCTGAGCAGGTGCTCCTAACCAGAGGCCAGGTAAGCTGAGAGGCTGGCGTCAGGCCCCAGAGCCACAGGATGTCCAGGGAAAAGACAGCTTGCTGTGACCTGCAACCAAAGGGCCCAACTCTATGATTCTAAACACACCCCATCACCGCGGCCCCCGCCCTGCGCCCCATGCCCTGGCTAGGGCAACAGTGCCCAGCTAGCCAGGTCCCCCGCCTGGCCCCGGCTAGCTCAGAAAGGCTCAAGGCTTGGGCTCTGGAGCCTTCTCCCCAAAAGCTACTAAAGAAAGGTTCCATCCCTCACAGGTTCGAAGGTTCGGGGCACCCCTGGAAGCCCAACCATTTGCCCCTGCTCCACTTTCAGTGCAACGGCACCGTGCGCTCCACACACAGGCTGGCAACAGAATTAAAGCGACCCCCTGATGGTAAACTGAACCCCCTTGTACACTTCCCCGGCATGTCGTCACCCCATGGCACCGGAAGCTTAAAATGCATCTAAACTGTGGCCAAAAGAAAAATAAAACGAACACAGAATGCTCAAAGCATTTAGAAATTTCCCGCAACACACTGAGTGTTTTCTGAAAACTGTGGCAAGGATGTTTGGCCGGGGACTTTTGAGGTTGCCACGCATAACGTCAGGATAGTTCTAGACTTCGTGGCCGGCTGGCTTTCTTCTGTGCCTGGTTAAGATTAGTGTCAACCAAAACGCCAGAGAATCAAGACTGTTTCCCAGGGCACAACGAGATGAAGTTTCCACGAAACACGGGGAAGGTTTACTTTTGCGTTTCGATGAGGACAGCTAGTGACCGTGTCAGTCTTGCAGGCAGCCAGGGTCACTGTGCGGGTGGCCTGATCCAGGCTGCTCTGGAAAAGCACGTGCTGGGCAGCCGTCACCCACTGTCGGCACAGGGTGTCATCTAGGGGCGAAGATCCCACAAGTTGTTCGCCTCCGGCACCCCGAGGGTTTGTTTCCTGCCAGAAAGCAGATCTCTTGGGCCCCATGTACACTCAGGAGTCCAAGCAACCTTACTTACTGCTTGGAGCTGAAGATTTCATAAGCACTAAGCTAGACTTAAGATTTTGAGGAAAGCGACCCCTTCCCTGGGCACCAAGGGCATGGCTTTCGGCCAAACTCGGCACTACAAAAATGAAGAACCACAGTCAGAACTCATCAGGTTTTTGGTTCATGACACATGAAAGCACAGAACCATCCAAAGGTCCTCACCCTCAGCAGGTGAGGGTTTGTGCCAATAACAGGAGAGGCCTTTGAAATGAGACCAGAAGTCAAATCCTGACATCTCTTTCATTTGCGATATAGCCTGGAGCCACCCCTTAGTCATCCTGAGTCTCTGCTTCCTGAGTTGGTAGAAGAGAGAAAGCATTGACTTTGCAAGGTATTGGAAAATTAAAGAAAATTATATATACTTATATATATATATATATATATATATAGTCCCAGGACCCTATATATATAATAATGTAATTATATATATATATATATATATATATATATATATATATAGGGTCCCAGGACCAGGCCCTTAACCGGTGCCAAGCAGTGTTAATTTTGTTTCCTTCTTGATGAGAAGCATCTTTCCCTAAGTGAGCGCCCTTAAAGGGAATAAGGAGACAATAAAATTAGATGCTTTTATGTAGAATCCCAACAACGCAGATGTCATGAGGCAATGACACTTCACTAAGCAGGCTGCCACCAACTCAGTGATGCCAAAAACGCCACCAAGAACCAGGGGAAAAACAAATACAACGTGGGCACCGGCGGGGTCAACACTACAGAGACCCACGCATTACGAGTCTGTGTAGTGCGCCTACAGAAGGACTTCTCACACCCTCATCTAGGGCCTCTTGATGCTCAGTTGGGACATAATTAAACAAATTTGGTTCTCTAGTAACTCAGCTGACAGAAAATGTAAAACTGAAAAAGCAAGGCAGGGAGAGTGATGCCAGAGGACAAGGGCCAGCTGTGGGCGGCAGGTGCGCCCCAAGGTCAGGCGCTCGCGCTCTCCTCTCTCCCTCTCTCTCTCCTTCTCCATCTCTGCCCCGTGAGGACACAGCAAGAAGGCTGCCCTCTGTGGACTAGGAACACGGCTCTCCCGGAGGACCCGGCCATGCTGGCACCCTGCCGGCCGCCAGAACTGTGAGCCATACATGTTTTCATTAGAGCCACCCAGTCCAGCAGCCCAAGATGACCAAGACAAGCAGCTTTAACATACGCTGATAGGACCAAGAAGAATAGCGAACAGGGAGTGAAAAGATATGGGGCGCCTGGGTGGCTCAATCGGTTAAGTGCCCGACTCTTGATTTCGGTTCAGGTCATGGGTTCACAGTGAGTTCGAGCCCCACGTCGGGCTCTGTGCAGGCAGTGCAGAACCTACTCGGGATTCTCTCTCTCCGCCCCTCCCACATGCTCTCTCTGTCTCTCTCAAAAATAAATAAATAAACTTTAAAAAACTGCAAAAAGATAGACAAACCATTCAAGCCAGACTAAGGAAACTAAAACAACAGCCGTCCAGAGCCATCTGACCCGGCGTAAATGCTCTATAGACCCAGGTCGTGGTTAATCACAAGAACTGCGTAGAACACAGACACCCCCCCACACCCCACTCCTGCCTCTCCCTCCTCCCCCCCTCACCCGTCCCACCCCAAATCATCTTGCAAAGGTTAAATCATGGGTTCGTACAGCGAGAATTCTATCTGAGAATTACTGAAATGCCAGCAGTTAGCACTCTAAGCACCCACGCCCTCAGCTACCCACACCTGCACTGAGCACCCGCTTGGGCCAGGCTCTCATCTGCAGCTGAGGCTACAGACGCCATGCATGGCTCCCCTCTGCTTACTCCTGACCTTTCTCCTGGGAGGTGCTGCCTGCCTTCCCATCTCTTCATTCCCAGCTGGTTCTCCAGACTTTACCCTGCGCCAAGCAGAGCATGTCCCCGCCAGAGCAAACCAGGGATCCCTGAAGCTCCCAACAGTGGCTGCAATGATACCCTGAACTCAGCCAGCCCCTCCTGGGGCCTGTGGATCATGGCACACATATTCCGGCACCCCGATGGCAGGCCAAGCCCACGTAGACAGACCCCACAGCCAACCCTCCTACTGATGTCCCCAAGACACCCTAGAAACCTGGACAAATCAAGGGAGGCACCCATGATTTCTAAAACAATTAGCAACTCAACACATTAACGCCCTTGCCACGTTCCTGGCCTATAAACGTTGACTTAAGGCAAGTCTCTCCTCATGTTACTTACGGACGCATACCAGAAAGATCAGTACGCCTGCCAAATCCCTGCACCTGAGAGATGAGCTATAGGGTAGAGACTTTTAAATCCCACTGAGCTCCAAGGGACTGAGCCACAGTCATGAGAGGCGAGCAAGTTGAAGCACCTCTGATACTGCAAGAGAAACGAACTTGAGCCGCTCAGTTCGCCTGTGGCCTCGGAGCAGCCTCCAGTTGCTATAGCAGCCATGCTCTCCAAACAGGGCCGGTGGCCCCCTGCACTGCTAATTAGCCCAAGCGCACACACTCAAGAAAAGTAGGTCAGATCACAGAAAATTCCACCTGGAGAGAGTGAAGAATGTCAACATGGATGGAGAAGGCCCAGGTCCTGTTTCTTCAAGTCGAGGGCTTTCACCACCAGCCAGCACACGGTGGTGGGGACTGCGGGGCGGCGGGCTGCCTCAAACCATGTGAACCTTCTCTTTAGGGAGCCGGCCTGCAGACAGGCGCCAGCTCTGACCGTTACCATCACCGCCTGCTTGCCTTGCACCTTGCTTCTCCGTCTGAGGCCCCCAAAATCCAACCCATGTCACAGGACTCTGTGCTCACTGCCATCCCCCCTAAGGTTCCAGTTGCTGGAATCTGTTCCATTTCAGCCCTCACGTGTGGCCTGAGTTCAGTGACCACAGGTGAACGTGAGCCCGAGACCAGCAGATCCGGCCAGCACACAGGACCAGGCACGGGCACGAGTGGCACACTGCTGGAACATTCCCCCCTGGGTCTTACAGGTCTGGGATCCTCGTCTCTGGGCATTGGAGTCACAGTTTGGATGTCACACACAACCGTGCCACAAAAGCTGACTTCGGGAAGAAGTCCCAATTCCATATCCTGGCCTTGATCCTGTGACTCACTCTACCCTGTACTTGAGTAGGGCCAGGGTCTTCCCTGTGGCCTTGCTGCCAAGAAGGCAGGTGCCCTCCCCACCTTCCCCAGCTCTCTCAATGCCTCCCAGGTATCAAGCCCCAGCCCCGCTCCTGGGAGCGTCGGTCCCAGCCGGCCCTCAGACTTCTCTCCACGGCTGGCAGGCAGGATCCTTGGCGAATCCTTGTCCCCCGCCCCCACTTTATCCATGTGTCTGCCCCTGCACTCCGTTCTCCAGCCACCCAGCATGCCCCACGCACAGCCAGGCTCCATAAACACATGCGGTGTGACACCTCAGAGGGCGTGGGCAAAGGTCCTGGCAAACGTCTTCAATCGTCTGATGAACAGAGCAAGGGGCGAAGACTGATGGGTTCTTCCTATCAATCTTCTAGACTCCGACAGTCAACCTCACATGCTCACCCTCGGGAGCCTGAGTGGTGTTCTTGGGCTGAAGCACAAGCTCAGGTAAAATCCCATCCCTTCCAGAAAGTTCTCTTGCTTTCTTTGTGGAAAGGGCTAATCTACTATATGTCTTCCTCACCATCTTCATCATATCTACGTGAGGACTTCCAGAGTTCGTTTCAAACAAAGACAGCCCCAAAGACTACTCTTCTTGGGGAAAATTTCCTCAATTCTGTCACGATAGAAAATGGAGGCTGAGGGTTTTACAGTTATACCCAAAGAGGCAACCCAAGATGTGCTAGAAATCAGTAAAGAGAGAGGGGACTCACTTTTATTTCTAAATGAAGAATGCAGGTTACGATTTTAATCTTTGATTCCTACAAGAAGAAAGGCAGGCTGATGGGGAAAACTCTGGGGCTATGAAAAACTTAAGTTATTGCCAAGAAGTCTCATCACGTGAGGAAGGAAACAGTAACACAAACAGCGCACATTCAAGAAGACAGACGAAGAGCCTCAACATCTGTCTTTCCATATCAAATTCATTCAGCTCTTTTGAGATGGAAGTTGTAGGAGACCCTCCTGAGATAACCTTTTTAGAAAATATACCCTACCTAATTTTTAATTTTTTTTAAGTTTATTTATTTATTTTGAGAGAGAGAGAACACAAGCCGGGAGGAACAGAGAGGGAGAGAGAAGATCCCAAGTAGGCTCTGCACCGTTAGCACAAAGCCGGCCAGATGCAGGAGTCGAATTCACAAACAGCGAGACTGTGACCTGAGCTGAAGTCAAGAGTCAGACACTTAACCAACTGAGCCGCCCAGGTGCCCCTACCCTACCTAATTTTAAAAGGGATATAAGCTTCCAATTCAAGAGAACAAAAAAAGAGGGGCACCTGGGTGGCTCAGTGGGTTAAGCGTCCAACTCTTGGTCTCCTCTTAGGTCATGAACTCACAGTTCATGGGTTTGAGCCCCACATGGTGCTCCATGCTGGCGGCGCAGGGCCTGCTTGAGATTCTCTCCTCCCTCTGCCCTTCCCCTGCTCCCCACACTCAAGAAAGAAAGAAAGAAAAGGGAAGGAGGGAGGAAGAAGAAATCCAGGTAGAAAAGGTGTGTAAAAGCCACAGGGAATATGGTTGTTCCAGAAGCCCTTGTTGGAATAAGCTGCAAGTCTGGCCCTAAGTCTCCCAACAGCCAAAGCAAAAAGGGAAACGATCAAGATCAGTTACATAATTCCCGTGAAATGTGAAATATGGTGGCCCACGCCTTCAGCAATACCCTTCCACCAAGACAACATTCAATTCCAAAGGCTGCTTCCACAAGCAAAACAACAGCTTCTCCCTCATCCACCACCACACCCCCAGCAATCGTTAAAACCAGAAAGCGAAGAAGTTCGCAGAGGATGTATTTCAAGTTGCCCCATCCCTCGGAGAGGGGCTCCGCCATCCATGTTGTCCCAGCAACACGGTTCTAGAAGAGGAAGCGAAGGTCGGCGCTAGGAGGATGTTCGGCAACGACGCAATGACTTAGAGCCTCAGTCCTCCCTCAGAGAGGGAAGGGAGCCCTCCCGGCTGTCTCTCGGTGACTGTCGGGGCAAACACGATGCCACCAACTGCAAAGGAAGCCGTACACTTAGCAGAACACGCAGGACACCATGAAGTCACCGAACCTGATTCTGCCGAAGTGCGCAAAGGCCGCCTGAAGCCGTGACAAACGGCATTCTGTGAACAACTGAAGAAGAGACACTCAGGAAGGTGAAGAGGAAGATGGCTTCCAAGAGGCAATGTCAAGATCAAGGAGCTGAGAGAAGCCCTTCCGAAAACCGTGTAAGCCCCTGTGTATTCACAGAGAAGGGTCTCTGCGTGAGCCTCGAGGGTCAGATGTGAGGCGAGGCAAACACAGCACTGGAAATGTGTCAGAATAATAGAGGCAGAACTCTGTTCATTCTAAATATTATTGTATGGCTGTCATTAAAGCCTACACCTTGTTAAATATAAAATAAACCACTTTCATAATTTCTCATGTTTTTTTTTCAAGGTAAACTCTCAATTAAACCTTTTCCCTCTGCTATTCCCGTAAACCTTTGACTTATTAAGTGGATTTATTTTATGTGGCCTTTCTCAGGTAACAGTTGTCTTTAGATAATCCAGATTGTTCCTAAAACGACTGGTATACAATACGTTTAAGATCATAGGCGAAAACATGGGGCGCCTGGGTGGTTCAGCTGGTTGAGCATCTGACTTTGGCTCAGGTCATGAGCTCGCCATTCGTGAGTTTGAGACCCGCATCGGGCTCTGTGCTGACAGTTCAGAGCCTGGAGCCTGCTTCGGATTCTGTGTCTCCTTCTCTTTCTTCCCCTCCCCTGCTTGTGCTTTGTCTCTCTCTCTCTCTTTCTCTCTCTGTCTCTTAAAAATAAATTAAAAATTTTTTTAAATGAAAAAAAAAAGATCGTAGGCAAAAACAAGCAGGGTGGCCCAAGGTGGACGCTGGGCCAAATAAAACTCTGACCTCCAAAGTCCAAGCCCGTACTTAGAAATAAAGTCAAGTTTCACTGAGACCTGGGAAGAGAGAAACGGCGGACTTGCCCAGACCAGAGCTAACTGCCTGTGTTTCGGATCAAGAGCATCACCAGGGTCGCCCGTCTTTCTTCTGGGGGAAATATTTTCCAAGAACAGAAAATTCCACAAGCGCTTTTCAGTGCCTGTTAAGAGAGATTAAATACTGTATTTGGTTTGCATGTTGATGTGTTAATCCAGTGAGTTCCTCTGGAGCTTACGCTTCCTGGTTTTAGAGGCTACTTGGTACCATGGAAAAGAGGCCTTTTAAGAAAAACATTCCGGGGGGCGCCTGGGGGGCTCAGTCGGTGAAGCGTCCAGCTTCGGCCCAGGTCATGATCTCGTGGTTCGTGAGTTCGAGCCCCGAATCGGGCTCTGTGCTGACAGCTGGGGGCCTGGAACCTGCTTCCGATTCTGTGTCCCTCTCTCTCTCTGTCCCTCCCCCGCTCATGCTCTGTTTCTCTGTCTCCATAAGAAATAAACATTAAAATTTTTTTTTAAAAAAGGAAAACATTCCATTGTAAACGGAGACGGGATCTCCCAGCCGCCAGGAGGGAGGACGAAGTTGAGAACTCTGGGCTCCGTCATCTGCGGCGGGAGAGGGCTCCCACCCGTGGCTCCCAAGAGGCTGGTCAGGGGGCAAGTGCTTCCAAGATGAAAACACGAATAGGCGCAGTCAGAAGCTCCAAGTGTCTTGCTCCTTCCCTCACCATGAGCAGAGCGGGTCCCCGTGGCGTCCCCAGCAGCGCCCCCTCACTAGCAGGGCACAGGGCAGCTGGTCTGGGGGGCATGACTTTCCAGGCCTGAGCAGCAGCGACACAGAGCCTCACATGGGGCTGCCCCCGTTGTGAGCGGTGCAGCGAGAGCCAGGCGCCGGGGCCCAGAACTGCTGACTCAAGGCTCCGGTGACAGAACAGATTCCAGAGCGGCTGGGCCAGAAATAGCATCGTGAGCACCTACTGATCGCATAATTAGCATAACGGCTGAGGAGAGAATGAACGAGTGTGTGTGTGCGCTTGTGCGTGTGTGCATGTGTGCGTTACCAAGCCCTAAAAATATTTCCCTCTTCCCGGCGGGCCTGCCTAATTCCCTCTGCACCCTGTCTAGTCGTCACTGGATGCAATTAGCCTGTAACTGTGTCTGAAGATAAGGGATTATTTGCCCGAAATGCTCAGATTTTCAGGAACTGATTTGTCCACGTGAAGACAATCTTTCCATGACAACAGACTGACCCAGTTCCTGCCTCATCCCGCTGACTTTAGGAAGCACGTGAGAGGTACCGCCAGGTTTCCTAGTCGCCTTCAGAGGCTGGTCCTTCTCGGTTTTGACGCAGAGTAAGCGCCTGGTGTATTTACCTGGTTTTGCATCTCTCTGAGTTATAATTTTTTTTTTAATTTTTTAATGTTTATTCATTTTTGAAAGAGAGACAGAGCATGAGCAGGGGAGGGGCAGAGAGAGAGAGAGAGGGAGACACAGAACCCAAAGCAGGCTCCAGGCTCCGAGCTGTCAGCACAGAGCCCGATGTGGGGCCTGAACCCACAAACCGTGAAATCATGACCTGAGCCGAAGTCGGCCGCCCAACCGACTGAGCCACCCAGGCGCTCCGTGCATCTCTCTAAGTTATTAATCCAGAAAGAGACGCAGGTTCCTGTTTCGCATGACCGTTTCCACGGTGCAGTGATCGCCTGGCCTGGGAACACGCCTCCGGTCCCCCACACGGGTGGCTCCTTTGTTTCTGGGAGGTCAGCATCTCCCTCCAGGGGGGGCCCGCTCTCACCCCTTCATTCCCAGGGTGGCACCCGCCAGCATCCCTAGCATCCAGTGTCTCCTTAGGAAACAAGTTCGTGCAGGGTGGGCTCCTGGAGGGCTGAGGCCACGCCTCCCATATGCCCCTCGGAATGCCCAGTCGGAATGCCCAGTGCTCAGCCCAGAGCCGGGCACATGGAGGCTCTTGACGACTATGTGGACAGAGGGATGGGTGGGTATCCGGGTGGACAGACCTGTAATTAGGGGCACAGAGGAGAGAGGCCAAAACCGAAATTCTTTCCAACTGAAGCCAGAGCTTACGGAGAATCATGGAAATGATCCTAGGTCTTCCCACCACTGTCACATGCAAAGGCCAGAGCCATGCCCCCTCCCACCCCCATCCCCGGCTTCCCCGACCTCAACACCACCCCCCATCGACAAGTCTGGCTTTTTGTGAGTGTGATTTTGGTGGGGAAGGGAAGGCTGGGTGCCCAGGAATGAGGTTTGAATTAAACTCTCTTCCTCACTCGCCTAATTCAGGAAGATTAATGGATAATGGGGCAATGTCTCATTTACCTGAATCCTTAAACTGACTCGAGGAAGTTACTGAACCCCTCTGATCCTCAGTTTCCTCATTTGTGCAATAAAGATCAATAGGACCTTCCCACCAACAAGGACACTGCAAGGTTCAAATGAAGTAACATACAAAATGTTCTCAGTACAGCAATGCCAGGCATACAGCAAGCGCTCAATACATGTCAGCTGCGGCTGTGCTGTTCCATGGAACAGCGAGAAGTCACTCTGTCCTGGGGAGGACTCAGCGTCCCCACCTCACTGACCCTCACAGCATCCCAGGGACACCAAGCCCAGAGCTCCTCATTCAGGAGGAGGAGTTAGAAGCTGGCGGGCTTCCTGGAGGCATCTGCTGAGACACCCAACCCAAACGGTTCGGTTTGTACCACAGCTTTGCCCTCAGAGCCTGTGACGTCAGGCAAGGTCCTGACTTCACTGGGCCGCAGTTTTCCCATCTTTAAAATGGAGACAATAAAAATGGGGAGGAAGGGGAGCCCCATTTTTCTAAACCTGAGAAAGGCCACAGGATCCTATGGTTTGCAAAGCCACCAGGCAAGGATGCTCAGAGATGGATTTTTAAAGTCAGGAGAAGGGGCACTTATTCAGGGCACAAAGTGGGCAAGCCGTCCCCAAAGAGCCGGCCGGCCTCTGCCTCGTAGCCAGAACAGAAAGCGCTAGGACGGATGCTGGCTAGAACGACGTGGGGAATTACACGCCTGCCCCCAGAGCCCCAGCCGCGGGCTGCATGGCGAGGAGGTGCCGGTGCCGAACCCAAGGTCCTGGGGGGCTCGTCCTGGGAGCCCCCGCCTGGAATCACAGCCCAGCCCAGGAATCGCTGTCCCTGCAGAGTCCCCTCAGATGTGTGGCCCATGTCTGCGGGGTCACTGCTGTGTTCCCAGCCAGAGCCTGCGAGGCCGGCACAGGACAGAAGTGCTCCAAAGCCAGCAACGTGCAGCTTCCGGACACGCCTGCCCAGCAGCCCAAACGCCAGCTCCCATCACGAGATGGACCGGCAGCCCGAAGCCCCACAGCAGATGGCCTGTGCTGGTCCCACCAGGAGGGGGACACTGTACAGCATATCCGGGCCCCGTCTGCCCCGTGAGAAGTGGGTCCTTCAGGCAGGAGAATGACTGTAGTGACAGGTGGCTTATGTAACTAAGGAGCGAGCAGGGTCAGACCCGAGTCCACTTGGCGCAGCTCAGCAGCAGCCCCAGCAGCCCGACATCCTTAAGACAGAGAGGATGGTCCCGGCCCCACCTACAGGATTACGCACTGAGCTGTGAGCGGGCAGGGGTGCTGGCTCCGAGTGCGAGGGTGCGGAGCACTTAGCAAGGGGCTCACTCTCTAACCTGGGGGCGGGGGAGAAGAGGGTACCACCCAGGGTGGGGTGAGGGAGGCACGCAGCCCATCCCCCCGCCAGGAAAATCTCTCAGGGCCGGGGGAAGTGGGGAGCAATCTGGGGCTGCCCAATGCAGGCAGGGCCCCGGGGGACATCTCACCACCCGGTGAGCCAAGGCCACCCGCCTGCCCCCCAGTCCCAGGCTGCAGTTCGGGCTGGCATTTCTCAGGGGTGTTGCGCCCTGGGCCTCCTGCATCAGCACAGAACCACTCCTCCTTCCAAGAAGCTGCTTCTTGATCTCATTTCTTCCAGGTCTTTCCAGGCAGCCCCTTGGCCAGGCTTCCAAGTTACCAATTCCTGTGGGACGGCTGTCCCCAGCCGGCCGGTCGGCAGGTCGGTCAGTTCTGAACAGGGGTGTTGTTTGCTCAGGTTCACACCCACCCGGCCCAGGTGCCAACACACCAGGCTCTTTGCCACAAGCCTCCAGAGGCTCCAAAAACCCGTGGTCAGCTGCGGCTGCCTTGGCACGAGTGAGGGCTTTGGACTTGCGTTGCTAGACGTCCTTTGCATGACTCTCTGCCCGGCTGCAGCCTCTTAGAGCTCCATTCACCCCGATACACTGCTCTCTAGACCGCTCTCGTGGGTCAGGGGGGCTGCTGAGCATGAAGGCTGCAGAGGGTGGGGCTGGAGGCGAAGGGAAGGACGGAAGCCCGGCCACCGCAGTGGACAGAATCCCTCCCCGGATGCGCCCTCTGCTTCGGGCGGGGGTGCACATGTAAGGCTCTCTCTTCCCCATGGCCTCTCTCAGAGTCACATCTGTTCTCCCAAAGGCTTGTGCCCTAAGGATTACCAATGAGGATGGGGGAAGGGAGGGGGTGTGAAAACTCCCCGAGAAAAGCCATTTGCGCTGGAAATGTGGGGCTGTGTCATCATTGCCACAGCAGCCATTAGAAGCGGGATGAGGCAGCAGGAAGTCGCCCAGCACGCTTGCAAGAACAGAACATGTGTCAGTGTGCCCCAGGCCTTCTTTGTCAAGACACCAGGCCTCACTGCCGCGCCGCTCCCCTCCAAGACTGTAGAGGGGAAGACAAAACCACAGGGGTGAGGGAGGGGGACTGCACCACGCCTGTGCACGGTGGAAACACAAAGAAGGCGTGCCGGCTCCAGCCGGGGGACGCCTGGCCGCAAATGGGAACAGATGCAGGACGGACCTCCTAACAGTGAGGGCAAGGAGGACCGCAGAGTCTCCGGCCCAGGCGCGGCAAACAACTTCCATTTCGGCAAATGAAATTTTCATCGGTGCGTTTTTGAAACTTAGCCGGAGGACCTCCGGGGACCCGCACCAGAGGGGAAAAGACAAGTTTTATTTGGATCCCTGGATCTAGGCCACAGCCCCATGGCTCAAAGCAGCCAGGGAGAGAGAGGACTTAGCGACAGTCTGCAGGTGCAGTGGGACGGTGTTCTTAAGGCAATGTCACCACTGCTACGCCTGGTCTTGTCCTGGCCCTGGGCCCTGGGCAGGACGCAGAGCCTCAGCCCAGAAACCAGTCCCGCCCTGCCAGGCAGCTAGAGAGAGATCCTTTAAAAACGCAAATCTGGGGCGCCTGGGTGGCTCAGTCAGTTTGAGTGTCTGATTTCGGCTCAGGTCACCATCTCACGGTTCATGAGTTCGAGCCCCGCGTCCGGCTTGCTGTTGTCAGCACAGAGTCCGCTTTGACTCCGGTCTCCCTCTTTCTGTCTCTCTGCCCCTCCCCCACTCACACACTCTCTCTCTCAAAAATAAATAAACAGGAAAAAAAAAATAAAAATAAAAATGCAAGTCTGATTGTATCTCTATCCTGCCCCCAACATAAAGCCCTGGGAGCCCATGGCCCGACGGCCAAAAAGCTAAGACAATTTGGGCCAAAAAAGTGAGTAAAGTATTATTTTATTCTAACCCGAAGTATAAAATAGAAAACCACGAGTCCATATTGAGAGAAATAAATGAGTGAATAAATCAACCAATGGGAACTGAGGTCCCCCCAGGAAGAGGGACTCTGCCAGCACACGGCCTTCAGACTCGGCTACAGCCTCGGCTCTTCCCCGGCCTCCAGCCTGCCGGCCTCCCCTGAAGAATTTAGCCTTGCCAGTCCCAGACTCACATGAGCCCCGTGCTTAACATACATTTCTCTGTCTGTATTTATGCATCCCCTGGGATCTGCGTCTCCGGAGAGCCCCGATAATGCACTCGCTCCCACAGGGCATCTCCGTGGTGACACGGACACCTGCCTGCAAGGTTAAACTTCAAATCAGCTGCAGCCCAAATGACCGTTGGTGGCATCACAGATCCCAACTGTCAACACCTTGCTGATGCCATCTGCAGTGCAGATCAGTCCAAGGCCTCGGGGGGCAGAGACCACCAGGCACCCCTCCTCTCCAGCAACCAGGGAGGGCAAGCTTTTACAATACCTGCTCAAGTCCTTGGCCGGGGCCCGGCAGGAGACAGCGGAAGCCTCTACTCCGTCAGCAGCTGGGGCAGAAGGCAAAGACACATGTCCTGAGGCTCGGGGAGCGAGATCCGCACGGGCAGCAGCGGGGGAGGGGCTGGGGGCACAAAGAGAGAAGGATTCCCGGTGGAACTCGGCTCATTAATGGCACATTCATCAGGCCCCCCGACCCCACCCAATCCACCCCACACACGTGGAATGGGCTGTTTAAAGACCCAGCACGTGGCCTCCCTCAATCCCCGACCCAGGTGCCCGGGGCCTTTGCTTAGACACAGCGGAGGCACCCTCCGTTGCTGCAGGCCCCTGGCCACGCATGGATGCCACGTGTGTCAGGTTCCAGCATTTCTTTGACGGAGGCAGTGCGGGTGCTCAGGACCCCCTGTGAGTTGTCCTGTGTGATTCTTGTTTCCGGGAGGGGACTTTTGAATCATCATTTCTAACCATTTTTTATGGGCAATGAACTCTGTGAATTATGAACTACTTTGCAAACTCCCTGGGATACACCCCTAACATCTGAGGCTGAGGAAAGCCAAGGCCAAAAGGCTGACAGGTAACCAAGGAACCTGTTGGTGGGGATCCCTTGAGAGGTGGAGGGCGGGGGGGCGGCACTCAGAGAGCTACAGCAGAGCGACATTCCACATTCAGTGGGTGAGTGCCCCCTGCTGGACATCCACGGGAATACCCGGAGCGCAGAGAGGGCCCCTGACCTCCACCTGCAAACACACTCTCCAGCAAAGAGCTCAAAACAGGTTTGATTTTCAACTTTGGCAAAAAGCAAGGCGCGCTGTGCCGTCCACAGACGAAAGCTTGGGCACAGTTTTCAGGGTGGGCCGGCCCTCCCGGCCTCTCCCCAGCTGCTCGCTCTGCTGCCCACAGGGAAGCTGGCAGGGCCCAAGGCGGCCCAGGTAGAGTTATGTGACTCAGCACCGAGAGCCTGAAACCAGGCCCGAGGCTGAAGCCGGGGTCTGAGGTTTCCGGGCCTCTTGGAGAGGACTCATTTCTCTCCTCGGGGCGTGAACCCTGGCAGGAAAGCCCCCAGGCGGCAGACATGCAGGACCCCCGGGTTTCAGGGTCAAGGATGTTCCGCTCCTGTCCACCCATCTCCCCCAGCTCCACCTACATGGTTGGCCTCTTGGTCTGGAGGACAGCGGCCGGCCTGGTTCTGTGCACCCTACCCTGGTGCCTGGTGTCCTGTGCCCAGTCCCGTGCGCCTATCCCATGTGCCCCACCCCAGTGCCCGGTGTCGTGTGCCTGGTCCCATGCACCCTGCCCTGGTGCCCAGTGTCCTGTGCCCGGTCCTGTGCACCCCACCCACGCCCGGTGTCATGTGCCGGGTCCCGTGCACCCTGCCCTGGTGCCCGGTCCCATGCACCCTGTCCCGGGTACCTTATGGTAGGTGGCCGGTCCAGCATGACCAGTGCTGGGTACCCAGTCCTGTGTCAAGCACTTAACACATATGACCTCAAACAACTCTCACTACCACCCTCTGAGGCAAATGTCACCATCCCCACTTTACAACGGAAACTGAGGCTCAGAGAGTTGAGGTCACCCAGCCCAAGTCATGTAATCCCAACATCTAGCCGGGCCGCCCACAGTGTGCACTCAATGTGACAGGCAGAGGGAGAGGTGGAGTGTCCCAACTGGCCATGGCCAGGCTGGGTGTCAGGAGCAGCGGCAGAGTGAGAGCCCGCGATGCCTTCCTCCCCGAACCCCGAGGAAATGAGGAGAAAAACAGAGGCCGGAGCAAGGCCAATGCGCAAGTGGACAAAAACTACAGCCCGCGCTTGGACGGAACTCGCAAAAGTGCCAAGTGGGCTTACAGATGGAGCAACACCTCGCCTGTTCACACTGTTACTTAGAACAACTGCACGGTGGCTGAAAGAATGTATTTTTATAAAGAAATGACTCAAAATGCATAATGCAAACTACTGGGGGCTTTCAAGCTCCTTGGAGAGCCATTGTCACAGGTTGGAAGCCTCCACTTGCTCCTATTCCTCGGCAGTGAACAGGCCGCTTACACACCCCCACTACTTACTAGTTCACGATTTCAGTTCCTAAAGAAGTGACGGTGGCCGCGCTCCGTCCTTGGGAAGCCCCATGAGGATCTGGTTTGATTTAATGTGAGCTGGAGGAAGGCGGTATAGACCGTGGTTCTGCTGCTTCCAGAAAACTCTACCAAAGGTCAGGGGAAGATTTCCGTCTTTGAAAACCCCGGTGGAGAGGGTGGGAGACACTGCCTGGGGTCTGTGGCCTCAGAGCAAAGCCAAATCCACGGGGCGAAGCACAGTGACAGTTACACTCCACTGAGGAACGTGCCCACAGGTGACAGGTCCATCCCTGCCCTGGGAACACTGGGGGTCCCCTCGGCTCCAGCCTGGAGGCCATGGTGCCTGCGTCCCTCGCCCTCCCTCCTGCTGGCCCCACCACCAGGGCCACACCCTTCCTGCACCAGGCTCTCTGAGCCAAAGGTACCAAACAAATGAATCAACTGCTCCATTAAGAACGGAGCCCCCCTACCTCCTCCCCTCCCAGCCTCCAGGCAGCTGCTGGGCCATCGCCAGGGGCCGGAGGGGTCAGGCCCCAAGAGGGAAACGCTCGGTGACTCAGACCAGCACCAGAAGCTGGGATTGTCCTCACCTCTCCATCACCCCTTCCTGCTGAGTCACCCCCTTCTCCTTCCGGAACCTCTCTGTCCCGGCCACCTCTGCTGGGGACAATGGCAACAACCTCTCTGAGCAGGGCTCCTGCACATCCGCTCTGCCTGCCTCCTCTGTCCCCTCACACCGACCCCCACGGACACCAGGATAACCCAGCTCGAGTTCTGATAAAGTCCTTGCCTTGCCTGAAAGCCTCCCCAACTTTCTGCAGCTTCAGGAACCCAGGTGAAAGAACTCCCTGGCCTCCCACACCCCATCTCTGTCCCTGTCCCCTCCTGGGTTTGTCCTCTCCCTCTCTCTGCTCCAACCCTACCAAGCTGGTCCCCTGATGCTCTGGGCTGCTTCTGTGCCTTGGCTCAAGCAGACCATGCCCCTGAATGCCTACGTCTCTCGCCCCCTCCCAGCCCACCCCATAATCATCCTGAGGTGACACCAAACTACCCCCTCCCCAGGTGGGGGTAACATGCCACCCCGCCGGCCAGCCTGGGTCCCAATTTCAGCTAAGGTGTCCTGCTCCCCTACTAAAGTATCACCCACTGGCCCCTCCGGCCCCAGCACAGAGCCTGGCACATGAAAAGTGTTCAACACAGGACAGTTCCTTCCCCGCATCCCCAACACATAGGCCAGTGACAGCAGGGACAACTGTGCCATCTTCTTGGAATCCCAGTCTGAGGCAGGACCAGTAACCTGATTCAAGGGCAAAATTGAAAATGAAAGTGCAGAGCCCCGCGTGCCGGAAGGTTGGAGAACCTCAGGACGCTGACAGCACCCCACTGAAATAAGCACAGGGCCCTGGGTTTATGTCTGGGTGGCATGCCCACAGGGCCCGCCCTGGTTCTAGACCCCAAGTAGGAGCTTACACAGGGTCCCTGTACCGCCCACCCCCCTCCCCGAGCCTGAGCCGCCCGGGGGTCAGTGGGGACAGTTCAGCCCCTCTGTGCCAGCCCGTCTCTACCCCTCCCTCCCTGACCAGCAGGGGCTCATCCTTAGATGTCACTCTCGGGGAGCTGAGCCCTTGGCAATGCCCAGCACCCGCCAGCCCCCAGCAGGAGCTCCTGGACGGCCACCGAGACAGCCCAGAGGAGGCCAGGGCTCGGAGATGTGGGCCCCACACTTCATTTCTCCGAGGTGCTTACTTTCTCTCGCCTTGATTTCTTCTCCTATAAAATGGGCCGCCAGGGGTAGGGCGTCTGAAGGCCCTTTTACTAAAACTCCAAGATCCCTTTTCCCATGTAAGGAATTAATCAATGTTTTCCAAGCCTTAGCGGAATAACAAAGAAGCCGAATTCAAATTCACAGCGTGTTTATATTTTTGGAAGATGAAGGAAGTGTTGATGTAATTTAAGCCTGTTCTGTTAAAGGGAAGAGTTAACAGAAAGAGGGCACATAAGCCACCAGACTTCCTTCCAGCGGACAGACAGACTTCTTGATCATGGTACTCTTTCCTGCTAGTTCCAGGTGGACAAGACCTTAGAATCCTTCCTAACGCAGATCCCTAGGGAGCCATGGCTAATGGTCAGTTTGCCATCTCCGATTCAGTACCTCACCAAGGTCCCCACAGACAACGACTGGTCCCACTAACCATTCGGATGCAGTTTCCACCCACACAGGACCTGAGACACACGGACCATGCCCGGTCAGGGCTCGCATTCAGCCGGAGTCCAGCCCTGGTGAGATGCTGTCCGTAACTGTTACATTTCGATTTGCCTGTTCAGGGCTCTTGAGTCCTTCCTGGCAGATCCCCAACTGGATAGCAAATTGCATTTCAGAGATGGACCGGAGCTGCCACGGTAAGCCCCTGTCCAAAGGCAGACACCAGAGTGGCCTGGCTGTCACGGAGGGTGACAACATCCCAGGCAGAACACACCACGTCCTATCGGGCCAGATGGGCGACAGCATCTTATCTCCCAGTTCATGTCGCCATCTGGAAGGTATTAGCACAACAGTCTTTCCTCGCAGGCTCTTGGTTTTTCCTTCTTGAATCCCCAAGCGCACACAATCACGTAACAGGGCAAGGGCTGAGGCCAGAGACTCAGCTCAGATGCAAAGTCAGATGCAAGCCAGGGGAAGAAAGAACTTCGACACTGTCGCTCTGGAGAAGCTAAGCTCGGCTGGTCAGGGCCCTGGACAGCCGGCCAGCAGAGGCCTGCGCTTAGAGAAGACGGTCTCAGCAGTGGGAGATCCGCTGCTCGGGGACGCAGCTGCTGCAAAGCCTGAATCCGAAGGTGCCCAGACAGGCTTGCAAATTGGCTGGAAACTCCAAGGCAGGCCCTTCGAGCTATTCCTAGTCTCCCTCGAGACAAACCAGCATGTGAAACCCAGCCGCGCGAGAGTGTGAACAGGCCCCAAACATCCTGACCTTCACACGTTCAACTGGGGGCTGGCTCCACACAGTGAACCCTGACCAGGCTTATCAGTTCCTTCCCAGAACATTCTTACCCCGTTTCCCTCCACAAAGCAAACCAATGCTCAGAGAAGGGAAATCACTTTTAAGCTTGACCCAAGCAGAACTTAGTCTAGTTAATAAACTCAAGGAAAGGTCATAAACACCACCCCAGAACTATCCGAGGGCCTTTGATCTGGGTCATTAATTCCCGCCAGTCGCCAGTGGCTCTGTGGTTAGAGACTCCAGAGAGGGGCCGCAGACGACAGAACAAACCCGATCTCAGATCGCCAAGATGTAGCGATTTATTCAAGAAGGGAAAAATCTACCTACACGGGTCAAGTTGCTCAAGATCCATGAAAAACCAAGACAAGGACAAAAATCATGCATTCGTCTGATATGAAATTGGCATTATTGGAACACTGCCAACGTGGCAAGTTGTGTGGGAACTCAAAGACCCAGACCAAGCATATAGATGCACCCCAGTTTACTCAGCCAACTGGGTACTAGTTACATGAACTGGATTTGTAAACGTTTACCTTTAACATATCATTTATCTATTTATTTATTTATGAGAGAGAGTGCGAGTGTGTGAGGGGGCACAAGGGGAGAGAGGGAGGGAGGGGGGAGGGAGAGAGAGAGAGAGAGAGATTGAGAATCTTAAGCAGGCTCCACGTTCAGCATGGAGCCCAACACAGGGCCTGATCCCACGACCTGGGATCATGACCTGAGCCGAAATCAAAAATCGGATGCTTAACCTACTGAGCCACAAAGTGCCCCAACACATACCTTTTAAATGGCATAAAGGAATTTGGTCATTTATTTTATTTATTTATTTATTTTTTGGAATTCTGTTATTTAGAGAAGATCTTTGGGTGATCCCTATTCTAAATTAAAAAAAAAATAGGGGACGCCTGGGTGGCTCAGTCGGTTAAGCGTCATGCTTCAGCTCAGGTCATGATATCACCGCTCTGAGCTTGAGCCCCGCATCCAGCTCTGTGCTGACAGCTCAGAGCCTGGAGCCTGCTTCGGATTCTGTGTCTCTCTCTCTCTCTTCCCCTTCTCCTGCTCGCGCGCGCGCTCTCTCTCAAAAATAAACATTAAAAAAAAACCCAATAATGTTTTCACTTTGTCATGCAGTTTTTACAATAAGGTGCTTGCTTAAATAAAGGTTCAGCTAGACTTTGCTAGGCAGTTGAATCCACGCGTGCCTACCCACAGCTGAAAATCTTTTGGTGCAAACGGCTGCCATCAAAATACACCGAGTGACTCGGGAGCAAGAGGAAAAAGAAGCTGTAAGTCGGCAGGAATTCCCTGTACTTTCTACTTCAGAAAATTCTGAAGTTTCTGAATATGGTAACTCTCTAGTGAGGCCATGACACTGGCTGGAGCTATGCCCGCTCCTGGCTCTCCTGTCCGATGCCGGAAACCAGAAACTCGGGCCACCAGCGGCTGGGGCAGATGTCTCTGGTCCTGGGGACCTGCGGATAGCCAGACAGGTGAGGACAACGGCCCTGCCTTACCTCGTGGTTCTCCAGGTGTGGACCCCAGACCAGCAGCGCCATCGCCTGGGATCTTTCTAGAATGCAGAGTCTTGAGCTCCTCCCCAGGCCTCCCAAGTCAGAAACCCTAGGGGGCAGGGCAGCAACGCGTGCCGTAACTGGGTTATTTGGGTGCACAATAGAGTCTGGCCTCCAAGGACAGGTGTCAGGTGAGTGGCTTTCCAGCTGTGTCCAAGGGAGCCTTCAAGGTCTAAAGAGACCCCTCTGCTTGGATTCCTGGCTAATGGAAAAGCACAGAACCTCCAGGATGGAACCAGAGTGCCCCATTTTACTCTGATTAGTAGGTGTGATACAGCTGGAAGGCTTTATTTAAAAAACAATCCTGCTGCTTTAAAAACGTTCTTGAAAATACTGAACAGATGGGCCAGGGACAACGTAGTCATTTGCAGAATGTTCTCGAAGGTCTGAGGCTCCACCAGGTTCGAGCAGGTTCAGAGGCCCTTCCCTGGGGAAGAAGCACGTTTCGATGTGGAGAGCGGGTGTGTGCAAATCCCTTTCACTGTATTTGAGAACTGCCTCAGAGGGGAGGGAGCCTCTTTTTTCCAGTTCAGAAAGAAGACGCCTAGTCGGGGGAGGCTGCGGCACCGAAGAATTGATAGGTCATCGAGAGGGAGGGAGGAAGGTGGCTTCGAGCAAACCCTCCAGTTCCAGGTTAAAAAAATAGTTTTTTAATTTAAATTTAAGTTTAATTGTTAAATAAGTACCAACGCTACTCCTAGGAGGAGCAAAGCTCTAGAGCGCACTGTCTCAGCCTTCCCCCTGCCCTGCGTTCTCCCCCTCTGCCTCTCCTGTCCCCACCCTACGAGGGCCACGCTCCGAGGGCGGTGCTATGGTTTGAATATGTGTGTCCCCCTCAATTCACATGTTGGAATCCTAACCCCCGATGTGCTGGAAGTAGGAGGTGGGGCCTTTGGGAGTGACTGGGTCCTGGGAGCCTCCACCAACGGGATTCATGCCCTGATAAAAGAGACCCCACAGGGGGTGCCTGAGTGGCTCATTTGGTTGAACACCAGGCTCTTGATTTCAGCTCAGGTCGTGATCTGCCGGGTCACGTGTTCGGGCCCCGAGACTGTCTCCTAGCTGATGGTGCGGGGCCTGCTTGAGATTCATTCCCCCTCTCTCTCTCTCTCTCTCTCAAAATAATTGATTAAAAGAGACCCCGCAGAGCTCTGCAGCACCCTCCCGGACACAAGGATACAGCAGGGAGAAGTCTGCAGCAGGGAAGGGGGTCCTCACCCAACCACCCTGACAGACGTCCAGGCTCCAAAACTGTGACCAACACATTCCTGCTGTTTATAAGGCCCTCGGTCTGTGGTCCTTTGTTACAGGAGCCCCAGCAGGTGAGACAGGTGGGTGGGGAGGCAGGGCCCACCCAGAATGCTCTTGGGTGGTTAGTCCCTGGGCTCGGCAAGGTCAGGTCCAGCTGATTCTCGTTACTCACAGTAGTTACAGTCTATCAAGTTGGCACGAGCTGAATTCTGAACCAAGTTCCCAGCAGGCTAAGCTGGGTTAGGTTCCCCTGAGTCTCCGGTCACAGCATTTTTGTCAACCCGTCACTATGTAACCTTGTTTTATGTGTGTTTCTGTGTGAAAACATCTTATTTAATAGATATCATTGATTCATTAACATTGAATTTAGAGCCAATAGCATTATAACTTACCACGGAATGAAGCTCGTCTAACATGAATATTTTCTATGGAAGGCACACCACAGCCTTCTTGCACTTAACTACACTACATAGCACCTTCAGCACTACCTTGGGGCCATTTAAAAAAAAATTTTTTTTTTAATCTTTATTTTTTATTTTTGAAAGCGAGACAGAGACAGAGAGCATGAGCTGACTGATGCTTCACCAACTGAGCCACCCAGGCTCCCCCCTTGGGGGCCATTTTAAGCAGCAAGATCATGAACAAAAAGCACAAAGTTACAAAAACTATGGCACTAAACATACTGTGTGGACACCTGTTTACAGCACAAGAACTGCAATAAGAAGACAGGGCAGGGCGCCTGGGGGGCTCAGTCGCTTAAGCATCTGACTTCGGCTCAGGTCATGATCTCAGAGCCTGTGAGTTCAAGCCCCAAGGTCGGACTCTGTGTTGACAGCTCAGAGCCTGGAGCCTGCTTCAGATTCTGTGTCTCCCTCTCTCTGCCCCTCCCCTGCTCATTCTCTCTCTCTCTCTCACTCTCTCTCTCTCTAAGAATAAATAAGCATTAAAAAAAAAGAAGACAGGGCACCTTCCCCCACCCCAGCTGGGAAGATGGGTCCCAGGTGACTCAGATATTTTGCTGCTCTGCACATGTTCACAAATGACCACAAGCGATGCGTGTTGATCTTGGGGTTACAAATAAATCTTAGAAGCAAATTCACAAATATGAATCAGCGAATAATGAATGTTCTGTGGAAGCAGTTGGTGATCGAAGCCAGACCGATCCTTGCTCCTATCAGCACTGCCTCTTTTCTACTGATTTCCAGTAAAACCAAGGCAACGCGACTCCAGACAAATGTTCAATAATGCTGGCAAGGCACCAAAGTTGCTCATTGAACTCTACCTGCATCTTTCTACTGGGAAATAAAGCCAGAAAGCCGGCCATGTTCTCGGCACAGATAAAATCTGTACTTAAGCACTGGTTCCTTCCTGCATCCTGTGATCACTCTTGGTCACGGTCAGAGGTGACACAGCTCTACAATGCGTCATCTTCCTTGGACTTGAAAGAGGCCAGTGATGCAGGTGGAGCCCAATGCATTGTGGGAGGAGGAAACCTGGCTCTCCCAGCTGCTGGTGAAGTTCAGATCACTCACAGGCGTGGCAGGCAGGCTGGACCTGTTTGGAGCCCCAGCTCGGCCACCCTCTAGCTACGTGTCCTTGAACACGGTACTGTACCCGAGCCTCAGTCTGCCCCTGTGTAAAATGGCTAAGGGGCTCCGAACAGAACCCGTCATCTCCAAGGGGTATTTGGAGGATTTACAGAGACACTCAATGCGACAGACTCAGGGCGGGGCCTGGGGCACAGGAGGGGCCTACAGCGCTAGCTTTAAGAGCAGTTATCACGGCCTATTGTATGGTCTGGGACAAATTATTTAAAATGCAGTCTTGGGGGGGGTGCCTGGGGGGCTCAGACGTTTAAGCATCTGACTTCGGCTCAGGTCATGATCTCACTGTTCGTGGGTTCGAGCCCCGCGTCCGGCTCTGTGCTGACAGCTTAGAGCCTGAAGCCTGCTTCGGACTCTGTCTCTCTGCCCCTCCCCTGCTTGTGCTCTGTCTGTCTCTCTAAATAAACATTAAAAAAAAATTAAAAAATTAATAAAAATTAAAAAAATAAAATACAGTCTCAGAGCTGGGAGGGAATTTCTGAAACACTGACAAGACCCGATGACACTTGAGTTCTTCTGGAAGCCACAGAACCACACAGCCACGTCCTCCCACATCCAGTGCTCAGAGAGCTTCCCCTTGCCCCTCTGGGTCCCTCCTGTAAAATGGGGGTGGGTATGTCCCCACAGCTTCCCAGCTCGGGGGCCAGCCTGCTCTCCCTGCTGCCATGCGGTATTGCACACAGGAGCTGCTTCACTGATCAAACATAAATTAAAACACCTGCATATAACACCTTAAACTTAAGCAATGTCATATGTGAATTAAGTAGAAAAATGTGTGTGTGTGTATTAAATAAACCTCTATGTACATACATGGGAGGAGGGTGGAGAGGAGCATGCATATAGAGAAAGATGTGTGTGTGTGTGTGTGTGTGTGTGTGTGTGTGTGTATACTGGCATCTGAGCCAAGTCCTGAGGCTGATTCCGAGCAAGCCCGTTTCAGATAAAGTGGCAGCGAGTTTATGCACAGTGTACTTGGACATCAGCAATTGCCGTGGGGTTGCCGCGGCATGAGGTGCAGGTGAGGGAAGACCCACCCCCCCCACACGGCCACACCTGTCAGTCAAGCAACAGCACAAGGACCTGGTCCCTTTCCCCATGGTGCTGCTGGCCCCTCTCTGCTCCCACCACCACCAGAAGGCCAAGCAAGCAGCTAACCCAGCTGGTGTCCTGGGAGGTCAGAGGCAGCCACTGAGTCATTCCTTGGAGATGTATAAATAGCACATCCTCTCTTCCAGAGGATTTCTATTTTAAATAGGGGCCCCTGAAGATCACAAGGGAACACATCTCTAAATTGCTTATTGGGGCAGGGACTTCTTGGTGTCCCCTTAGGTCCCTAGGCCCCAAGAAGAGGCCCCAGCCCTGTGCAGAGGAGGCGTGCAGGAGAGGGGAGGGGAGAGGAGGGAGGCAGCCTCAGGGACTGGGCCCCAGGATCCCACGGCCAGACGCAGGCCCAGCCCCCACCATACCTCTGGGCCGTCAAATCCCAGGAGGGCTGGCTGATGGCTTCCCTCTGGTGGGGAGAGGCAGCTAACAGCGGGTTTTCCAGGTCCTCGAGGGCAGCTGGCTGGATGACATCATCTGCTACAGGCGACCTGGGGAGAGGAGAGGAAAACAACCAAGGATCAGAAATGTCCCTTAAAGTTTTCAACGTGTTTGAACAGCACACTTTATCTGGACCCCCAGCAGGGCCTTTCAGGGAAAGTGAAGGATCTGCTGCTATTCCATGTGTGGCCCCCAGGTGGCGCTGGCCCAGGAGGAGAAAACACAGAAACTGAGTGTTCAGAAGCCTGCGGAGCGACTTGATACAGTAATTTTGTCTGTTGAATCTAATAATAAAAATCAGGACGCTGCTAAACATCCTACAATGCACAGGACAGCCCCACCACAAAGAATTTTCTGGCCCAGAGTGTCAATAGTGCTCAAAAATGAGAAATCCTGGCTGTGCATCATAATTTCGTTTTCTAGTAATTCATTTAATTGTATTTTTTAATGTTTTGATTTATATGCCTTAGAAACTTTTAAAAATTGCGCTGGCCCTTCATCCGCTGAGAAGGTGGGCACCAGACAGCCTCCAAGAACTGCTGGCTTTGAAAGTGCAGAGGGACACAGGTCACTGTCACACACTGTCACACACCAGCTCACTCTGCTGGGAACCCCCTTCCGTAATCAGATACATCTTACTAGTTCATCAAGGAGGTCCATGAGTTTTTCTTTCTGATGAACATGGCTCTGGGCAGTGAGGAGCAGGACACTCACTCTTCTTCTGTGCGCAGAACCTGACTGCAGACCGACTCTTAGGTTGTGAACGAGGAAAAGGTGGGTCCTGCCCTCATGGGGTTTACAGTCTTAGGCAAGAGTCAGACATTTATTTATTTTTTAAATTTTTTAATGTTTATTTATTTTTGAGAGAGAGACAGAGAGCAAGCAGGGGAGGGGCAGAGAGAGAGAGGGAGACACAGAATCCAAAGCAGGTTCCAGGCTCCGAGCTGTCAGCACAGAGACCGACGCAGGGCTCGAGATCATGACCTGAGCCGAAGTCGGACGCTCAACGGACTGAGCCACCCAGGCGCCCTGAGTCAGACATTTTTTTAAATGCGTATTTATTTAGTAACAATTGCAGTAACCACCAAGAAGGAAAGATACAGAAGACTGTGTGAGATTAAGCCACGAGGTCCCAGCTGGGAGACAGGGAACATGTCCCTGCAGAGGGGTAAGCTGAGGCCAGCCATCAGCTCAAGGATAATGTTACTGGCATGTACTGTGTGCCAGGAGCTGCTAGTCTCAGTGCTCATAGATATCACCACATATGATCCTCACGACAACCCTGTGAGGTGGGTGCCATCATTACCCTCATGGTAATGGGGTTTCTACAGATATGAGAAGTAAGGCACAGAGAGGCTGAGTAACTTGTCCTCAGTTGCACAGCTGGTAAGGGGCAAACTAGCATACAAGCCCAAGCCTGACTCCAGGGGCCATGTTTTTAACCACCACTCCAGGCCGTGTCCCAGAGGTTGAAGAGTAAGAGAAAGGAAAAGTGCCTACAGGACAGGAAGCCACATTATCTGAAAGCGCTGAACGAGGAAGGAGTCTGGCATTCTGGAGCAATGATTGCAAGAGGTCAGTTTTGTGGGAGTGTGGATGACGGAGACCGGGAGGGGGAGAGGTGGACAGGAGCCAGATCCCAAGGCCAGGTCAAGGGACTGGAACTAGATCCTAAGTCAAAGATTCAGCCCCAAACTTCGATTCAATGCTCAGCCACAAAGTGCGGCCCTTGGCATTGAAATGAATGAGAGGCAGGGAAGCCCAGGGTGAATTTCCTGAAACTCTGTTTTAAATATGATTAGACCAGCTCGTTCGTGCCTGTGCCCACACCTTACTGTTTACTCCCATGGACCCTGTGATGTTCCCTTCCACCTCCACGGCTCCCACCCACCGTTCCAAATCCCCCAGAACTCGATCTCGGAGACCTGTGACCAGGCCGAGGAGTCAGAGAGAAATGGGCACAAGGGGAAAAGGAAGGAGCCAGCTAGGAGGTGGGAGGATGGCAGGGACTCTGGACCACCATTCAGAGAATCCTAAACTACAGGCATTAGCGACTTTCCAAAGTCACTTAAAAAAAAAAAAAAACTGAATGGAAAAACATCATCCAGGAGCTTTGGCGACACATACTGAAAGCCAGAAAAGACTTTGTTTCCTTCGACCCAGCCACTGTACTTCCAAGAATTTCTTTCTGTGAGCAAAAGATGCTGATCACATCTGAGACCATAATAGCAGAAACAAAACAAAACAAAACAAAAAAACCCGGAAATAACCAAAATGTCCCACAGTAGGGGACAGTTAATCATATTCAGGCACAGCTGTAGAACAGAATTACTGGCAGCTGTTTAAAACAATAAGGTAGATCTCCACATACCTAGAGGTAATTCTGTCCATCATTAACTAAAGAAATGTTTTAAAACTGTCAGTAGCATGGGGGGGCCTGGGTGGCTCAGTTGGTTGAGCATCTGACTCTTGATTTTGGCTCAGGTCATGATCTCACGCCTCGTAGGATCGAGCCCCGTGTCAGGCTCTGCGCCGAGCCTGCTTGAGATTCTCTCCCTCCCTCCCTCTTTCTCTCTGCCCCTCCCCCACTCTCAAAATAAATAAATAAATATGTTTAAAAAGCTGTCGGTAGCATGATCCAGATTTCATGTGCATGTGTACGTCGGTGTTTACATACCCATGTGTGTATATGTAGATATGTACACGTATGTATAAACATACACGCGGGAAGCATGCCATGAACGACCACCAAGCAATGAAGAAGGACGTGTGCCAAGGTGCTAACAGTAATTCTCTTTCAGTAGTAAAATTACGAGTGTTTTTTTTTTTAAGGTTTTAAGGAATCTCTGTGTCCAACGTGGGGCTTGAACTCACAGCCCCGAAACCTAGAATCACCGCCCCACCGATGGCACCAGCCAGGTGCTCCGGGAGTGTTTTTCCTGTTGAATTTATCTCTGTTTTCTAGTTCTGTGCTGACCATGCACTGCTTTGACAAGCAAAATAAATAAGAAGACATATTTAAGGACAGGTTTAAGTGCCAGGGAACAACTTCGGTTTGTACGTAACTCAGTGAGTTTTAAGAGATGGGACAATCAGGGCCAAGTCCCCACTTTTGTATTGACATTTTCCACGGGCTTGTCGGCCTCATCCCAAGACACAAATGCAGCCACGCCTCACTCCTCAGGCACCACCGGGGAAAATGAAGGTCCCAGTGGAAGATTGGGGCGGGGGGAGAATATCTGTCTGCATATTCTGTGGGATGGCACTTTTATTTTACCCCTTTGGGAGGAATTATGTTTCAAAGCCTATTGGACACTCCTCTGATTTTTCTGAACAGAGAATCTTGAACATAATGAAATGTTTTCTCAGTGACACACAATCAGCATCTTAAGTCACTATGATGTCAGTGAGGAAGTATGCTGGGGCATTAACAGCACAATTGTACATGAAGTCAAGAGGGCTGGATTCTAGACCGGCCCCACCTTGGGATCTCAGCCAGGTGACTGCTCCATCTGTAAAAGCAAAGGCACTGTGGCCTGCACGGCCACCAAGGACTCTCCCAATTGCGCCTTGCCCCTCACTCGCAGGCTGTCAGCCAGGACCTCTGCTAACCCACTGCTGACTCTTCTCTACTCTCTGCCTTAGGTTCTCTGCTTCTCATGTGCAGACTGAGACACATGGCTCCGGGCGTTAGAATAGTGTGTAAATCAAGAGTTAATAAGCACTGCTAAAGCTCCATACACCTCCCATACAACATAATTATAATAATTTCAAAATAAAGGTGTGTGTGTGTACACATACATACATACGTTAGCTTGAACCTCATGAAATTCCTAAAAAAAACATTTGTCAAATTCAGATTGTACCATCAGCTGGAAGGGCTTTTTGTCTTACATCCTAGTGGCCCAGTTATGTTCCGGATGGCTGAGAATGGGGGAGAGCTGCCTTCTGGGTAAGTGGAGGGATATTCTCATGAAGCAGCTCTTCTTGGACCAACTGCAAGAGGCTATAAATGGCTTCTAAATTCTCCCCACGGTGGTGCTGAGTTGAGAGTGACAGAAATATTTTTCGGAGGGAAAAAAAAAATCTGTCAGAGATTTTAACCACCAGCTGCTGTCACCAGCTGCCACGACCAGCCCATTATAAATTTAGTCAGGCCAGCAAAGGGTTGATTTCCTGCTGGAATGTCAGGGAGGGGCCCTGGCATCAACAAGTGCTCCTCCAAAGGGCCATGAGTCACCCGCCCTTTAGACACTGAGACAGAGAGGACTCTGCTTCGGAAAGGAAGACAGTCACATTCTGGTCTAAAAAGCCAGCACCTCAGCTCCACACACGGGACCTGTTCCCCCAGGAAGGGCCCCAGGCTGAATCTAATGGGGATCACTAAATAATAACAATAATTAATACTAATAAGGCACTGTGGCCTGCACGGCCACCAAGGACTCTCCCAATTGCGCCTTGCCCCTCACTCGCAGGCTGTCAGCCAGGACCTCTGCTAACCCACTGCTGACTCTTCTCTACTCTCTGCCTTCGGTTCTCTGCTTCTCATGTGCCGACTGAGACACATGAGGGTGGAAGGAAACTTTGGGAGGTGATGGCCATGTTTGCCCCTTGATGGTGATGAGGGCTTTCCAAGCGTGTACTCATCCCCAAACGCAGCGAGTCGCGGACATTCCATACGGACAGCTGTTTATACGTCAATCATACCTCAATAAAGGGGTTTCAAAAAGAAATGGGGATAGTACACTCCGGAGTTGATAGGCTGATCAAGAGCGTGGGAAGTTCAATGTCTAAGCTAAGGAGAACCGTGAAGGGTGGTAATGGGACAAACTGTTGTTGAAAAACAGGGTTCTCTCAGGCGGGGCCATCTGGAAGGCTCCCTGGGGGACGGGGCAAGCAACGTGCTTAACAGACAGAGGATTTCCAGATTTAAAAAAAAAAAAAATCTCCCTCTTCTCTGTCTCTGATGGTTTGGAAGGAAAGCCACGAGGCTTCTCTTCCCTTCCCTTGGACAGGGCAAGGAAGGTCACAGGACAAGGGACAGGGGGAGCAGCAGAAAAATAACCACACCAAGGGCACTGGGAGCCAGGTTCTCACAGAGGATCTGCGTATCCAAAAGGTGATTAGGCTCTAAAGCACTCTTGAGTAGTGTTGCAATCAGAGGTACAAGATAAACACAGAACTGGGTGTAGCAGTGAGTGTGTGTGTGTGTGCGCGCGTGTGTGTGCGTGCGCACATTCACATACCTCTACTTCCCAGCTCCCTCTGCCCAGAGAGGCCAAAAGGACATTAAGAATCACCTCCAAGGGGCCGCCACTGGTCAAATCTGGGAGTACTGGGGCATAAGAAATACAGATACTAACGGGTTCTAGCCATCCGGTAAAGTAGTGATCCACGAGTCACACAGATACAAAGACATAAACAAATGCAAAAAAGGGAGAGAAGGGAAAGTCCCTCCTTCCAGAACAAGACCAACTTGTCAATAGCTTGGGGGAAGGACGGAAGCAAAATCACCAACGCAGAACCATCAGGGCGGTGGTCAATTAAGGCAGCCATCGAAGGCGGGAGGGTGGTTTAAAGAAGTAAAGGACATGGGGCGCCTGGGTGGCTCAGTCGGTTGAGCGTCTGACTTCGGCTCCGGTCATGATCTTGTGGTCTGTGAGTTCGAGCCCCGCGTCGGGCTCTGTGCTGACAGCTTGGAGCCTGGAGCCTGCTTCCGATTCTGTGTCTCCCTCTCTCTCTGGCCCTCCCCCACTTGGGCTCAGTCTCTCTCTGTCTCTTAAAAATAAATAAATGTAAAAACAATTTTTTTAAATAAAGGACATTGTGTGGTCTTGGATCCACTCCCTGGTGGAGAAACCTGGTGGGCGCCAACTTGGCCAGGTGTCAACCAGGATCGCCAACCCTGGTGGAGGGACAGTCGTCACGCTGTGCTCTGGGACGTGACCCGCTGGGAAGAGCACAGCATCACTTCCGTGGGATGACTGACCAGAATGGCCGGCCAGAGTCTGGTCATGAGAAAACTACGGGTAGACACAAGTTGGATTTTTCCAGAAGGAAAGACCTGTACTCTTAAAGGTCATAAAAGACCAGGAGAGACTGAGGAATTCTCCCAGACTGAAGAGAGTCCACAAGCTTACGTCGAGTAGGACGCATGCTTTGGGACTGACTTCTGGATCAGAGGGAAAAGGGGATGAGCTGGGGAGTCTGTCTGGGTCCTGACGCCTGGGTGATTTCCCAACTGGATGGCTGCATAGTGTCATGCCGGAGCGTCCTTGTTCTGGGGGAAATGAAGAGCGGAGCGTCTGTTTTGGTTTGTAGTTTGGAAGGCGGCACCTTCATGTTTGCAACCAGCTCTCAAATGATTCAGAAAAAGAGAGGATAATACGGGGGGGGGGGGGGTGACCAAGCACATGTGGTGAAGTGTCAATAGTTGAGGCATCTGGGCAAAGGGAATATGGGAGTTTTCTACTCTTCCTGCGGCTCTTCTGTAAGTTGGAAGTTATTTCAGTAACGACAACTTCTTGGACAAAGGCATGCGGGCAAATGGCCACACCCCAGTGTCCCCAAACTCTGTTTGAGTCCTAGAGGACACAGCGTGGCATGTGATGGTGCCGCCCAGGAGGGAACCGCGGACGCACACCTGGGCAGCCGGGGCCCAGGCCAGCTTGGAGAAGGCCTCAAAAGTCAGGCCAGGAATCTGTTGTCTGGGGGGGCGATGAGAAACGTCTGAGATTTATGAGCAGGGGAGCAGAATATTCGGGAGGTGGTGCTACGTGCCAGCGTGGGAGTAAGTCGGAGGAAGAAGAAATAAATGCAAGCGAAGCCGTGGAGAGGTGCGGGTGCCGGGTCAACATTGGATGGAATCCCGGCGCCTGCAGAGGAGCGGGGGTCCCCCGTGTGACCGGCTTCATGACGTCTGCCCGGCCCCAGGCGTGTGCGGGCGCCGCAGGGAGAACTCAAAAGTGATCCGGATCCTGAGTATCTAATTGGCTGGAAAACCACGTTATTAACTTCACACCTCACACATAGTACCTTAGACCTCCTGTACTATTATGTACTTAAGACGCATCTTCCAATGAAGTCAGTTGTTCAGTTTAAAAGAAAATATTCTGGGGCACCTGGGTGGCTCAGTCAGTTAAGCATCTGACTCTTGATTTCTGCTCAGGTCATGCATGCTCTCACGGTTCGTGAGATCAAGCCCCGTGTCGGGGTCTGCACCGACAGCACGGAGCCTGCTTGGGATTCTCTCTGCCCCTCCCCAGCTCACACTCTCTCTCTCTCTCTCTCTCTCTCAAAATAATAAATAAGCATTGAAAAAAATAAAAGAATATTCATCATGCTGAGTAATAACATCAGTGAGTCTGTGGTTTTGATGTGCTACTTTTTTCTAACACAGAGAAAGTAATATATGAGTCTTAAAATGACCAGGCAGCACCCAAGGTCAGGGCAAGGCCCCTCGGAAGCTGCGCACCACGTTCCGGAAAACATGGGTGCAGGTCTCACCAGCACAGCTAAACTAGAGCCCCGCGTGGCTCACATCTGCTCACTCCTGTTTCAGAAAGAGAAGCAAAGCCTGTCATAAATCAGCAAAATGGAATCTTCTGAAATCTCACATCTTCATGAGCTGCCGGCCCGTTATGCACCGGGCATGACCCAGCTGGTGAAGGCTGGGAGCCATAGTCAAGGCACATAACACATGGCACACACATGCGCATCCTTTTCGGGTCCCCACTTGGCATTCGGAGCCGAACCCTTCGTCCTCTGGCGTGAGGAGCCGGATGCACCTGCTTCTGCTTTAGCTTGAGAAACTGTGTTCACCAGGCACCCAGCACCGTGGTCCCAGCATCTGCCCAGAACGGCCGATGCTTTGCTTTCTTAGTCACTCGGGAGAACAACTTGTCCCTTTTCTGATCTGGCAGACGATGAAGTGAGAAGGATATGGCCTGGCAATCCTGAAGGCCAGGTACAAGAGCGGGGCTGAATAGAGAACAGGATTCCTAAACCCAGAGAGTTCCGCCGTGCCCGGGAGCAGAGGAGGGGCCTGAGACCCTGACAGATGAGGGGCCTGACCAAGGTCTCAAGGGCATCCTGTCGATGATAGTATTTTAGCAGGTACTAAATGTTGTACCAAATTTAAATAATTACAATGAAACGACTGATAACGACAATAAATAATCATAAGAGAGGCTACTAGCATTGTTAAGGGCTCCTATCTGCCTGGGACGAGGAAAGAGCTGTGCACACTCGCCTATCCAGCCCTGAGAAGGGGTGAGGTGGGGTCGGAATTTGAAGCCAAGTCCAAAGGCACAGGATCCAGGCCCTCCGCCCACACACGGCGTGGGGCTCGAGCTAGGGACATGCAGAATCTCCCACACGACTCCAAGAAAGGCAACCTGCCTGAGAAATCCTGGAGCCCACGTCAGGGAGGAGAGAGATTTTCCACTCCCCAAGGTGAAAGTCCAGCAATTTAAAGACTCAGCCTTGGGGCGCCTGGGTGGCTCAGTCGGTTGAGCGTCCGACTTTGGCTCAGGGCATGATCTCACGGTTCGTGGGTTCGAGCCCCGAGTCGGGCTCTGTGCTGACAGCTAGCTCAGAGCCTGGAGCCTGTCTTCGGATTCTATGTCTCCCTGTCTCTCTCTGACCCTCCCTTGCTCGCGCTGTCTCTCTGTCTCTCAAAAATAAATTAAAAACATTAAAAAAAAAGACTCAGCCTTCAGTTAAAAAAAATACTAAAACACTTTTTCAATAACTTAAAAAAAAATACACAGTGACTTACACTTGTCTAGTATCTGAGACTTTCACCGAAGGCTGTGTTTCGTGATTCTCCATCACCCCCAATTGCTGGCAGAAAACTTATTTTCTACAAAAGGAGACTGAGGCTCAAGGAATTAAGTAACTTGGCAAAGAAACACAAGTGGCAAGAACGCAGGCCTTCTGCCGCTGGGCCTGACCCCCTAATAGGAACCCATGCTGTGTCCCAGGCCCTTCCTCCGGTGGGCACTCCACGGTTCAGCCGCATGTGGAGGGGGGTGGAGGCCCCTGGGGTGGCAGGGCCAGCAAGGTAGGGGGGTGTGGTGGGGAGGGGCGCTGTGGGGCAGGAAGAGGGGACAGGCCAGCAGGGGGATCACGGCCCCAGCAACAAGGAAAGGACCCTCTACGTCATTCCCTGCTAGCTTCCCGGCCCAGAGTCAGCAAGGAAAACGCTCACGGGGATGAATGGACCACTAGAGACAGGGCCACAGGGAAGCAAGCCTGCGGCATCAGAGAGGTTAATGGGTTCCAGCAATGCAGGTCATACGGACACTTAAAATTGAACATGTGTCCGTCTCCATTATGAGCTGTGCTTTGCATATTTGGGGATCAAATTTTTAAGGTGTCGAACATTTTGGGCACACCCCGTGTCAGGCAGGCTCTGGGCCTCTGTGGATGAATAAGGCCCCTCCCCCACTTCCCTGGGGGAGGTGGCAGGAGGCCAGAGTCAGGCCGGACGGCAGGAGCTGGACCCACTGCGGCAATACAGGGCTGTGTGACCTTGGGTAAAGCCTCCTTGGAGCCTCAGATTCCCCATCTGTCAAAGCAGGCAGGGGCTGGTCCCTGTCTGAACAGGGAGCGGCCGGGGGTCGAGCCCGGTCACGGAACTTTTCTCTGGCAAAGGACCTGGCCCCTGGGAGGCGTTCTGCAAAGGATGGCATCACAAATACAAACACGACAGGGGGCACGGCCTTCCCCACGGAACACCCTCTTGAGGCACTTTTACGCAGTCCACATGCCCCTCTCCCTGCCCAGGTGCGTGCCCCCAGGTGTGGGTGCTTCCCCTCATGCACCCTGGCTCTGTGTGAACAGCGCCACAAGTCATGGGACAGGAGTCAATCCAGGTGGCAGCAAAGGGAATCGACGTCTATGAGCATCCACTATGTGCCGGGCACCGTGCAGGCCGTTCGTCACTTGAAGCAACGGGACAGCCCATTTCTGGGCCGGGAATTCACTCTACCCAAAGCCACACCGAGCTGAGCACCATCCTGGCTGCTCGGACCCCAGGCCTCACGGGCACACGGGACGCGTGGCCTCAAGGGGCCTCTGTCTCAAGGACGTGCGATGAATAGTGATGGGCAAAGCGGCCTGGTGGGGTCTGCCTCGCCCAGGACAACAGGTGAGCGGCCAGCACGGGCGAGCTGGGCGAAACCCCCCCGCCCGGGGCTCTGGGCGCCTCCTTCATGAGAGGAGGTTTGGACCGTTTGTCCTCTCGCCTCCCTTCCAGCCCCGTGGTTTTTGGATCTGCAAACCCCGAGGCTCTAAAGGTGCAGCCTCGGGGCACCTGGGTGGCTCAGTCAGTTAAGCGTCCGACTTCGGCTCAGGTCATGATCTCTCGGTTTGTGGGTTCGAGCCCCGTGTCGGACTCTGTGGGTTCGAGCCCCGTGTCGCACTCTGTGCTGACAGCTAGCTCAGAGCCTGGAGCCTGTCTTCGGATTCTGTGTCTCCCTCTGTCTCTGACCCTCCCCTGCTCACGCTGTCTCTCTCTCTCTCTCTCTCTCTCTCTCAAAAATAAATAAAACATTAAAAAAATAAAATAAAATAAAATAAAGGTGCAGCCCCTGGCCTGGCTGGAAAAGGGGGGCTCGGGAGAAGCCCTGGGTGGTGGCCCCCACTGGCCGGGTTCCAGGTTCCTGGTTAGGACTTAAGGACGGGAGGGAGGGGGTGACCTGGTGACCCGAGGCTCCAGCTCCCAGGAGACCTGGTGGTAGGGAGGAGGTGCAGAAGGAGACGTTTTTCTCATATACGACTTCATCGTGCCTTACAACCGGGCTGTCATTCCCACACCCCTCGGGGTGGATGAACCCAAGAACCGGGGTTGATGACAAGCTCAAAGGGGAGGAAGTCATTCCAGGGGGACAAAGCAAGGAGGCAGTACCCGCTGTTCTTTTCAAGAGACAATGAAACCACCCCACCCAGGTGCTGGGAAAAGCCACAAGCTCAGGGGAGTGATGGTGCAGCTGTCCCCCGAACAGAGGGACAAGGCCAAGAAAAGACACCTGCCAAATGGGCCAGCACTTCCGGGGTCAAGATCCTGGCCAAGGGCGCCTACTTCTCCCGAAAGCCAGTGCATAGACCCCACAGGGGACTCATCTCCACCAGAACACTGGCACAGAAATCAAACTGAGCCATCCACGGGGCGGGCGGGTGGGTAGCGAGTCTCAGGAACAGAGGGCACAGGCTCTGGAGAGGACAGATCTGAGCCTGAGTCCGGCTCTGCCACTGACTAGCCACGTTAGCCCCGGGCAAGTTCGTTCACCTCTTGGAGCCTCAGTTTCTGACCCTGTGAAATGGGGACAAGTTGCGCAACTTGAAGAGTGCTGAAAGACCTACAAAGCATATGTAAAGCATGGTGTCAGTCTCATCACAGGCGTCAATAAATATTTGTTGACGGTGTGGACGCATGGAAAGGAGCAACAACAGCAGGATGTTAACAGCTGCTGCCACCAGAGTGTCCTCGCTGCCGCTTAATTCAGACCAGGACAGGCTTCCTCTAATTCTTTCAAGCTAAGAGGCGGCATCTCAGCTCGCAAGCTGGAGTCTGAATGAATGCCTTGAGTGTTTTTACACAGACAAGGCCAAAGTTTACTTGCCGGTTTTTGTAAACCTTGCTGAATCCTCGGTTTCCTCCGATGGTCACAGATCTCTTTCCCCTCATTCCAAAACCACACAAGTAGCACAAATACCCGGGACGGCTCTCCCTACACACACAGACTGCCATGAAGCCTAGACCTTGTGCAAGGAACAAAGGCATCTACCCCACAGTGCCAGAGAGGGAAGCCGATGCAGAAGGTCACGGACCCTGGAAGCCAGGAAATGGGCTCTGCCGAGCACGACACTGAGCCCAAGGAGGGCAGGAGACATGAGGCAGGGTCTTATCAGCCCTCGAGGCCAGAGACCCTGGCACAAGGCGGACGCCAGACACCCCGGGAGCTCGTTCCTGGGCCAGGTAACTCACAGGTGAGCGAGCTTCACTGAAGATGATGCAGGATGATACGGGGCCTTTTCCTTTTTTAGTGGGAAGGAGGCAGCTGGAGGGCAGGCAGCCGTGGGAGGCCCAGGGTCAGAGGGATAAAAGAAGGAGGGAAAAGATGCTCCTGACACAGTGTCCCGATGCACACTGACATGAGCCCTCTTCCTGCCTCTTCTCTTCAGAACGGGGCTCCCGTTGGGGGAACCATCCTGATGTGAACCAAGCCCCTGCCCTTGAGAGCTTAACGCCGGGACTGCTGGCCAGAAGTCATGTGCTGGAAATGACACAGACGGCAGGGGGGCCCCACGTGGACACAGGCGCACAGGGAGAGGGATGAGGGGGACTGGAAACAGCCACGCCTGCACGTGAGCCCGTGAAGCAGCTGCTTTTTCTTTCCATTTTTCTCCCCAGATTGGCTCTCTGTGAGTAGAGCTGAAGTGAGTTCCCTATTCTGTTATTTTTTTACTTGTTTTCTGGGCAAAATATAAATGACCAATTAAATGGGAGAGCAGACAAAACCTGAGGCTGGCTGACCGGCTTCCAAATAAGAGAACGGTATTGACTAGCACACCTTCTCATTTCCATCTAAAAATCATGACAATAAAAATAAACTCTCAGAGGGCCACCTGGGTGGTTCAGACAGTTGAGCATCCGACTCTTGATTTCGGCTCAGGTCACAATCTCACAATTCGTGGGCTCAAGCTCCACGTCAGGCTCTGTGCTGACATCGCAGAACCTTCTTGGGATTCTCTCTCACTCTCTCTGCCCCTCCACCACTTGTGCGCCCTCTCTCTCTCCTCTCTCTTTCTCAAATAAATAAATAAACCTTCAAAAAATAAATAAAAATAATACCAATAAACATCAGCTCTCGGCGGTATTAGGGACTGAATTATAACCAGGTGAGACACAGGACCAGGACTTCCTGTTTGCACAGCACATCAGTTTGCCAGGTATTTGCGGGCACATGATGGCACTTGGCCCCCCAGTTCCATGAGCCAGGCGGGCAGGGCTATGTGTCCCCACCGCTAGGAGATGGAAATAGGGACTGAGAAACAGTTAGTGACCTGCCCAAGGGCACACAGCCGGTGAGGGGGAGGCAGAGACTCCAATACAGGAGCTCAGGCTCTAACCTGAGAGCTTTCCCTACACTGCCTTTCCCGTCCCAGGGAAAATCCGACTTGGGAACTTTGCTTTCTCTGAATTGGCAGCACTGAACACCTGTGCCAAGTGACAGACTGAAAGCATGGGCCGGAGGGGACCAGAGAGGAAGAGAAGGGGGACAGAGCTGATACCCAACGTATCTGAGATGAAACTTCTGCCGCAGATCGCGGCTCCTGAGGCCCTGGCAAATTTCGGCGGCCTGTATTTTTAAAGCCACATCCCTACAAATTTTTGTTTCCCCCAGGTCATTTTTTTCCATGCATTTCCTTTCTCCTGAACGGCTCCGTAATCCTTGGGCTGTTTTGTCATCCCAGTGAGTTGCTGTGGAAATGATTACTGAGGTTATAGACAAAGGACTGTGACCTCGGTGGGGGAGAGGCAGACAAAACCCAGCCACCAAGCCAGATTTCACGTGCGTCACAGCGGGCCAGACCAGGGCACCCAGTTCTGCAGCCTCCTCCTTCTTCGATTTGTTCCTCTGCCCAGGGAGAGTCAGAGAGCTCCACCACCAGCTTCCTAGACCTTCTCCTGATGGTGCAAAAGGTCCCAGGGTCTGTAAACCCAAACCATAGTTCATCCAAGAACCATTTGCTTTTGGCTGTGGAACTGAATCTCCAAAGAACACACACACATACACACACACACACACACACACGTGCTCTTAACCCAGCCTTCGGTCTCTCCCAGCCTCATCCACACCTGCAGCCTGGGGCCTCAAAAGCCCATAGACCCCCATCATTCATCTTCCTAATAGAGTTGGTCTCTCCTAATTCCCCAAACCCTTGCAGGGTCCTCTCTAAGGGGTGCTATTGGCATTGTAGATGAGACAGTTCTTGGTTGTATAGGAATATCCTATGCATAGCATCCCGGACCCTTAGCAGAGAGATGTCAGTGGTGGCCTCTCTGGTCACAGTGACAAGCAAAACACCCTCATACATTTCCAGACATCCCCTACTGGGCGCTAGCCTCCTCAGAAAGCCTGCCCAGTGGTGTATGTTCAGGTGTATCTCACGCGTGCACACACACAAACACACACACACACACACACACTCACCGCTCCTTGAAAGCAGGGGCCGTGTCTTACTCACTTCCACCACCACTGAGCCCCCAGGCCCGTGTCACCCCTGCAGAGTGTATCACAAACTAGGTAGGTCCTCCCTCGAGCAGTGTCTGTCTCCATAGTAATGACCAACATAAATAACCACAGTACAAAGCAGGATGGGACCAAAGAAGCCGCAGGACTTGGCCGAAGGAGCACCGCACCAGGTGTCTGGGGTCCTGGGTTTGAGTCCCACCTTCGCATGTGACTCTGGACTTCTCCGAGTCTCCCTTTTGGCATCTGTAAAATGCAACTTTGATCTTCAAGTTTCCTTCCAGCTAAAATATGTCAAGGGCTCAAGCTTCGAGGCAAAGAGGAAGGAGGTGAACAGGGGACCAGGGGCCGCATCTGTCCAGGTGTCCCAGAGGGGGCGCATCTGCTGGGTGGATCTCCATAAGCAGGGTTGTCTGTGGTGGGCGGTGCTCCATGGTGCCTGGCCTCCCTGAGGCCCGGCAAGTACCTTCTGAGGAGGGACTAGGAATAACCCACCAGCCGAGGAAGGGGCACCGGGTAGCTGAGAGTTGACTGTGGCCTCCACACAAGAAGGGCAGTTCCTGACCTATTTCCTGCTCCCGCTCTCCTCTGCAGAGAATGCCTGAGCCCAGGGCAGAGCCTGTGAGAAGGAGCCCCACGGGACTCGCCTGCCCGGCACAACCGGTCCTATTCTCTCCAAGACCTCGACCGGAAAGCCCATGGCTGGGGGCTGGGCAGGAGCCCACCCCCCAATCCCCAGCAAACCCTTTCTTCCAGCTCCTGGACTTCAAAAGGGCCCCTGAAAACAATGGTGAAGACTCGCCTTTGAAACATATAAGTGATTCAGAATGGACGAAACCACGGATGAAACCCAGCCTCGGGACATGGCCCCAGACATTTCCAAAGTCACTTCCAAATACTACAATGAAAACAGCTTTTGAAATATGGCCTCATCGCGAATCCCAGAGAAATAAGAACACAGAGTTCTTTGCCTTCTAACAAATCTCCGCCCTTTTCTGGCATAAAACAGAGAGAAAACAGCACCAGGGCCCTTGAATCTCCAGTACCTTGCTGGTAAGGGCTTGGGACAGCCGTAAGTCCCCCACCCCCACCCCCCTCCCCGCACACAATGTCGCAGCGCTAACCAACCCCCCCCCCCCGGTTGCCCTTCCGGACTCTGCGCCCCTATTTCCACCTCCCCAGTCTACCCTTGCCTGGAGACACATTTTCTCGCACTGTCTCAGTTGTATCTAAGCCACTGCCACAAGGTCCTGTCCCAGCATCTGACAGCGCCAGCAGATAAGAACAACTATGATAACCCCGGGAGGTTGACGACGATGATGATGATGATGCCATTTTAAGGAAAGACCACCCCTGACGAGTACAACAAACACGGTCTGAGCCCGGAGACAACCGCGTGCTGCAGACAGCGCCCTCGGCCAGCGCAGGCAATCAGGACTCGGGAAGTCGCCTTTCCAGGACGTCCAGAGGCCAAGGAAGCCGGGGCCGGGGAGTCAAGGACGCCCGAGGGAAAGCTCCGCGGGTCACGTGCTCGCCGGAGCCCCGAAGTGCGCTCGGCCCCGCTGACGTAACTATTCGAGAATTTAAAAGTCCCCAACTCGGAGGAAATGCAGTGCAGTTTTACGGCTAATCCACGCGCCGCCGTGGCCCGCCGGGGGCAACCCCGCGCCACCGGGTGGCACCGCTCGAACTCGGGAGGAGCCCCCGCGGAGGTGGCGCGGAGCCGGGTCACCGGCGGGGACCCCCCTCCCCCACTGCGGGCGCTGACCCCGGTCCCGGACCCCAACTGCAAGCGGGGACTCCACCTATGGGCGGGGACCGCGGACCCGGGCACGGACCCCAGCAGCGGGCGGGGACCCCCAGCTCGGGCGAGGAGCCGGCCACGCGCGCGCACTCCCACCGCGGGCGGAGACCTCGACCCTGGGCGGGGACCCCGGCCGCGGGCGCGCACCCCGAGCGGCCTCGGCGACGGAGCGCGCCTCCCGGGCACACGCCCGGGACCCGCCGGCCGCCCCGCAGACACACTCCCCTGCCAGCAGGGGCCACAAATGCGTGCCTCGCCTCTTTCCTGCCCTCAGCCAGTGCCTCTTGGGGAAAGATGAGCGAGCTTCGGCCACCACTTCCAGCTCGCCTTTGTCTGGTGGCCAAGGTCCTGGGGACGCCCGTCTCCTCCCTGACCCCGGGCGCCCGCCCGCCCGCGGCGCACTTACCCGCCCCGGGCGATCGCGGATGCCTCGCGCGGAGCCTCGCCTTCCTTCGGGGACGCGACTGCCAAAGAGCCCCGAGCCGCTGAGTTGCCCGAGCCGAGCGGCGGCGCGCGGAGTCCCCACGGCCCGGGCCGGCGACGCAAACTTTCCCGGGGCAACGGCGCGGGGCGGGCGCGGGGGCGGCGCGGCCCCCCGAGGGTCGGGCAAAGTTGCAGCACAAAAGGCCAATGACGGGGAGCGCGGCGGCGGCCGGGCCAGGCTCCTCCCCCAGCTCGCGGCGCTCCGAGCGGCCCGCGCGCGGCCAGCTGCTCGCGCAGGGCGCCCGCCGCGCTCTCCGCCCGGGCCAGGAATGCGCGGGGCCGCCGGCGGCGCGCCCGGGAGCCCCGGGGCCCGGGCGGCCGCAGAGCGCGCCCCGGGGCCGGCTGCAGCCGGCCGGGCGCAGCGCGGCCGGGCCGCGGCTCCCGGACGCACTGCAGGCTCCTTCCAGGAGCCTTTGAGTCATGACCACTTGTTACGGGGCTGAGTTTTTCCACGGCGCTTTCCACTACGCCTGGCAAGGCGGGGAAGGCACCGTGCGAAATGCCCGAGGCCAAGGGCAGGCCCTGCCCGGGTCCCAGCTCTGCGGTCGGCGCACAGCTTGGGAGCGGGGCGCAGGCCCCGGAAATAAGAAGGTGGGGACGAAATGGTGCCTCGCTTGTTCCTTGGGGCCAGATTCCGGCTCTTGGTTCTTCATCTGCGGAGACCTAACCCTCCCTGCTGGGCCGCAGATGCTTAGAGTGCGCTGTGCTCTACAGTTTGCCAAACCTGACGTGCCTTCTCCTGGGCTGCTGCCCTCTGAAGTAGGCAGAGACGGACCCCAAGCCGCTTCCCGGTACCGTATTTCCAGGGAGCCTGTGTTTCTGTTTGCGACGTGTTGGTTGTAATTTTTTCCCTTCTGGATCAACTAGATCTACTCCTGTGCTAACATCGACCTCGTACACAGAAGTGGCCCTTACCTGACTATATCACTCTGAAGTGTCACCCTTCCTCTGGCTATTTCTGCAGCGAGGCAGAAAGAAGCAAAAGAACTAAGAAGAGTCTGTGGCTATATGTGGATGCCAGACTTCCTATTTTAAGTTTGGTTTCAAGAAAGCATTACTATATTTTATATGCAGGGACCAAAGGGCAAGAGACTCACAAATGACTCAACGCTTCCTTTCCTCCTCTTAAAGAAACAGATGCCCGGGGCTTGATGGCCCTAAATGAGAATTCCATGTAGAATAAAGAAATGGACTTTTATTACGTTCCACTAAAAAAAAAAATTTTTTTTTAAACATCATGCTTCTAAGAGCCACATTTCTGATGGAAATTTAGATAGATTCCTTGTTCTGGGCACCCAGGTGACTCAGTCCGTTCAGTGCCTGACTCTTGTTTTTGGCTCAGGTCATGATCTCACAGTTTGTGGGATGGAGCTCCCTGTGGGGCTCTAGGCTGACAGTGCGGAGCCTGCTTGGGATTCTCTCTCTCCCTCTCTCTCTCTCTCTGCTCCTCTTCTGCTCACACTCTCTCTTTCAAAATAAATAAACAACATTTTAAATAGATTCCTTGTTCACAGTGGGTATTAATGTACCCATTTCACAAATGTGATAACCGAGACCAAATCGGGCTAATTTGTTTAAATTTATACCATCAACTGTTGGAAAAGTGGGAATTGTAATGCCCAGTCTTCTGTGTCCTTGTGCCCTAACTCCAGGCCATACCCATTTATGGGAAAGCAAATAAACAAAAAACCCCACTCTCTACCTTGTGAAGCTCAAGCATTCCAATTAGGCAAAGAGCTAAGGTGAATCTGAGGTGCCATCCCTTCCACATGAAACCTGCTGGATGCAGATCTTTCACGACAAAGGAAGACACCACTGGGCTTTGAAACCCACTGGTGTGGTCAGCCGAATGATGTCCCTGCACTGAGGATGCCCACATCTTAATCCCCACAGTCTATGAATCTATGAATTTACATGGCAAAGGGGAATTAAGATTGTAGATGGAATTACGGTTGCTAATCAGCTGACCTTAAAATAGGGAGATTATCCTAGATTATCCAGGTGAACCCCAAGTAATCACAAGGGTCCTTGGAAGTGAAGGAGGGGGGAAGAAGAGAGGTTAGGGAAAGATGGATGACATGTGAACAAGCTGTGCTAGCTTTGAAGGGCACCACGAGCCACCAAATGTGGCTGCAGGAAAGCGAGGGAATGGATTTTTCCCTAGGCCTTCCAGAAAGGAACACACCCCTACAGACACAGTGATCTGAGTCCGGTAAGACCCATGTCAGACGTTTTACCTGCAGAACTGTAAGGAAGTAAATTTGTATTGCCTTAAGCCGCTGATTTTGTGGTAATTTATTACAACGGCAACAGGAAACCGAATCAGTAGGGATCTGGTTATTACTGCGATTTACTCTTTGTTGAAGGATTTTATGAAAGTATCTTGGATACTAGGAACGTTTCTTGAGTCTCAGATCGCTGCAGGAGATCAGTCTGGCTGAGCAAGGCTTGTCCCCAGCCCTTCTCCAAGGCATCTCCACGCCCAGACAGTGCCATGGTGTTAGGCAGCCAGCAGCCAGAGCCGAGGTCCAGTGTAGGATGTACTCATTAGAAGATGAAGTCAAGGGGCGCCTGGGTGGCTCAGTCGGTTGAGCATCCGGCTCTTGATTTCAAGCTCAGGTTATGACCTCACTGTCGTGGGATCAAGCCCCACGTCAGGCTTGGCGCTGACAGCGTGGAGTCTGCTTGGGATTCTCTCTCGCTCCTTTGCTCTCTGCCCCTCCCCCCTCTCTCTTGTGTGCTCTCTCTCTCTCTCTCTAAGTAAATAAATATTAAAAAGAAGAAGAAGATGAAGTCAAGAGCTCCCAACATCACAGGAGATTGAGATTCAAATCCTGCCACCTGACAGATACATCCACACCGGAAACTCACTCAGCCAACCCACACGGCTCTGGTTCCAGCCACAGTCAGACATGCCACCCAGCTCGTAAAGCCGACGCTGTAGTGAACATACTTTGGCTGCCTCCTCCTGCCTACTGCTAGTACAGAGGACAGATGTGTGCTTGCGCCTGCAGGCTTGGGATACCCAGAATCTATAGAAACAGAGGGAATCCCAGGCAGGAAGCATGTGCCTTAGTAATTTGCATGTGAGACTGAATCTTCACATCCTAAGGATTTCTTGGGTCTGAGTACAAGGCCGAGGCCTGCGCAGAAATGCTGTCTGTGTGAGTGTTTCCAGCACAGTTTCAGCTGCTGTGGTGCAGCCGCTGTGGATCTGTCTTCTCCTAGGGTTTCTGGAGTTACCTGAAAGGCTGCCCGGGAGGCACCCATAGCACCTATAACCACAGCTGCTCCACTTTTGTCGGTCGTATCTTTGGGTTCCACACAAGATTTTGTTTGGAGAAAAGGTTCATTTGGAGAGAAGTGGGGTGGGGGGATAAAATGTGCAAACACTGCTTTACAGAAAAGAACACCGCTTTTGAATCCTGGCATCCAACCTGAGTCTCAAGAAGCAGAGTGACACACCCAAGGTCAAAGGCTGCACCGTGACAGGGCAGGTATCTGAAAGGAGATTTTTTTTTCTTAAATGTAAGTAGAGAGGACGGTGTAATGAACCCTCTGTATATAACTCACTTTCGATATTATCAAATCATGGCGATTTCTGTTTTGTTCACATGCTCACTTCCCCGTTGCTACCCAGATTATTTTTGAAGCAAATCCTAGATATCAACATTGCGTCAGTTAATATTTCGGTTTGAATCTCCAAAAGGCAAGGACTGGGAAGAGAATTTTTGAAGCCTAACTCTTGATTCCTTTGGCTCTCTCAGCCTCCCCGCAAAAGGATCAGCATTGCCGAGGGATCGCCTACAATCCGTAAATGAGACCACCACCACCACCAGCCCTATCGTCTGAAACTCAGTGCCCATAAGACTCACTGGGTGATGGTTAAAATGCTCCCAGAGATTCTGGTTCAGAGGGTCAGGAAAGGGGGGCTCAAGAATGTGCATGTTACCAAGCGTATTCTGGGTGGAGATGCTTTCCAAACCACACGTCGAGAAACTCTGAGACAAAGTTCTGCGGCACGAAGCGCTGGTTGTCTCCAAAACTGCTGTTCCCTCTCTTTATTTACTTACTTGCTTGTATTCAAATAATTAATGTAGGTGTGGTTACGTGACATACCCTTGGCCAGTGAGACAGAAAGGGAAGTCATCTGGGCTTATGGAGACCTTGTCCTCAGTCTTTAAAGAAAACACAAGGTGGCATATCTCTCGTCCAGATGTCCCCCTGCCTCTCGACATGGTCTCGAGGCCATCATGCTTGGTGTTGCCGCAGCCAGCTCGAAACAATGACCAGGACATCAGCCCACAGACCGAGTGTGGGTAGAAGGGGAGATGAAATGTTCTAATGAATTACTCGACCTTAACCGTGCCCTTGCTTCTGGACTCCCTGCAGGTGAGAGGATGGACCTATTGTTGTTGAGGTTTTCTTGCATTGGGCCATCTGTTACTTGTAGCCAAAAGCATCCTGAAGAAACTACAACTTGGGTGATGTTGAGAAGTGCTCATTTGGTAGATACCAAACCTAAGGCTGCAGAAAGAGATGAAAAACCATAAAGCAAATGAAAGATCACTTGCCAAGGGAGCCTCTGGACTACAAAAGGCAAATGGGTGCCTGGGAAATGCACCAGCCCTGTGCACTAAGGATAGGTCTGCTACCCGTTTGCAGTTTCCTTTAATATTCTGTCGTGGCAACGGTATTTTGATGCGGCTGAGAGGTGGCAAGCCACATGAATGTGGGAGGCCAAGCTAGAAACCTGTGCCCAAACTTGCCTGACACAAAAATACCTAATAAAATATTCCCTGAGCATCTGCAATCACTGTCCCAGGTGCCCATGGGCGATAAAAATGTACAAGGCAGGACCCTACCTGGAAAGACAGGCACCTGCTAGAGAGGCCAGAAGCAGGGGTGTGGAACCAGGAACACCAACAGACACCGGCATTTGTGCCGGAAGAATGAGAGGGTGCAGTGTGTATATTAGAAGTAATTTTCTAGGGGCAGCTGGCTGGTTCAGTCGGAAGAGCATCCGACTCTTGATCTCGGGGTCGTGAGTTCAAGCCCCACGTGGCGTGTAGAGATTACTTAAGTAAATATAACTGAAGTTATTTCAGTAGACTGAAAGGAACCTCCATTCTATCCCAGGACTTGCTTCTGCCCCACCGGACCAAGAGCACCTCCCTGGATGGCCAATGCCACAGTCCGATACATGGAGAAATCTGGGAAACAGGGCCAGACACTAGAAATACGCAGGGCTGGCTGGTTAACTGGTGGGGGGTACGTGATATCTCCCTGAATGTTGTCCTCATAGAATAATGGCCTCTGGTCAGGGCACCCACATGTAGCCAGACGGTGTAAGCTTTTATACGGTCAAGGAGTTTCATGCAATCCATCAAAATCACTTATTGAGTACCTGCTATGCTGGGGCCCTGTGCAAAGGCAGATGCCTCATGGTCTCTGTACTCACTCCTAAGGTCAGACGAGGGAATGGCTACTCCAAGGTAGACACAAAAAGGGAACATTTCATCAGCCCTGCAAGAGGTACGGGGAAATTTTCCAGAAGAGGGAATACTTAAGGTGAGTTGAAGAGTATGAAAAGGTGTTACCGTATTAACATTTCTCCTCTTAGGACATTTTAATAGCTGTGCATTTAGAGCATATTACGAAAGAAACATAATTAGCACACCAAACCCATAACTTCACAGACATTACCCAGGACAAAACAGGGTCATACACTGAAATACAAATGAAGCAGTAGAAAGAAAAATAGTAAGTAGATAATGGCACAAGTGATGTGTAGATGAGGTAGAAGTCTTCTAGGTGGTACACCACTAAGTGACATTGCTCAAACGCTGAGCTAAGAAAAGAAGGGAGTGGACAGGAGAAGAGACCTAGAATGTTCTAGGGAATGAGTATTAAATCTATTCTTGAGTCTACCTAGGAACGTTTTGTGATAGTGAAGTCTATGAGTAACTCATTCAAGAAAGATTTCTCAAGCACCTTCCATGGGTTAGGTCCTCCTAGGTGCTGGCAGACAGGCGTGGACAGAAGTGACAAACTCCCTGCCTCATGGAAAATGCCTTCTGGATCGCATTGGGGCTGGGGGCCACCTACATCAATTACCAAATGAAAGCAAAGACGATTAGGGCCTGGAGCTGTTTTAATCTTCTAATGCCTGTGTGCTGTCTCTTGGACCAGAGTGTGTCTGCTTGCAGGCAGAAAACGTAGTCTCCCCCGGTGCTGCAACGCACGGGCTGTGTCCCCATTGTGCTGACTGCCAGCCCAGGGCTCACCCCAGCCACCTTTCCCCTCTCCTGGCAGAACAGTCCCCTCCCCCGGGACAAGCCTCCCTCAGCCTTTCCACCTAGGACCTCACTGCACCTTAAGGTCCTTTGTCCGCAGCAAGACAGATCTCAAGACTTCCTTCCCCCGGCCCCCAGAGACCCGACCCAAAAAGCATTCCATCAGCTGCCAGCTGGGAAAGGTGGTGAAATACCCCCCACAGGGCAAAGGCTTGCCCTCCGCCTTCCCCACTCAGCACTCAGATAAAAGAAACCATAAAGGCAACTGAGAAACTTTTTTAAAGGACCACTATAATATTAGCTAACATTTGTGAGCGTTTGCTACCGGCTGGCACTCTGCTAAATGGCTCTTATCTCTTGCCTCGCTTAATCCTCGTATGGACTTTTGTGGCTAATGTCCTTAGCTGACAGAGGAAACGGACCTGGGGGTCTCTTACCCCAGCTGGCACCGGGCAGAACCACACTCACACACAGGCTGTGTCTGCGAACCCAAACCCCTAACCAGTCCACACTGGCAAAGAGCTAAGCTTCGAGTTTTTTTTGTTTTTTAATTTTTTTAAATTTATTTTTGAGAGAGAGAGAGACAGAGACAGAGTACGACCAGGCAAGGGGCAGAGAGAGAGGAAGACCCAGAATCTGAAGCAGGCTCCAGGCTCTGAGCTGTCAGCACAGAATCCGAAGCGGGGCTCGAACCCACCAACCGTGAGATCATGACCTGAGCCGAAGTCAGACGCTCAACCAACTGAGCCACCCAGCCAGGCGCCCCCAGGTTATTTGTATATGCTCTGAACCTGTCAGCAGAAAATATGCCCTGAGGAACCCAGGACCAGTGCCCGGCTCTGTCCTGTGAGTTCAGCCCTCATGCTAATAAAATAAGATGTACTTCACTAGTGAACTCTGAGGAAGTTCTGTTGTTGTTGTTATTTGTTTGTTAGTTTTTTCTAGAAGGAATCACTGCCTTGGGCTTCTCAGAGAAGTCCTCACATTCCACAAAGGGCTGTCCAAGTGGCGAGGTACATTCCTGAACTGCAAACCATCAAAACTTAGCTGTATGGGTGGAGAGAAATATTTGTAGGCGGAATTCAGGCCTTCAAAGAATTCGGCCATTACCTCCGCCCATGCTAAGATGAAATGTCAGCCTGAACTCAAAATACGTGCAGGAAATGTATGGGGGCAGCTTTCCACATGACTCCGTGGCCTCACGCAGAATTTCTAGACAGGGCCTTGGAATTTTCCTTGAGTGCACACACAGGCCTACACTGCCTGAACGTGTGCTCACTTGGCCTTGTCCTAATTTTATGTTAGTCACTGACTAAATGGGAAGGAAAGCTGGGCCTGCTGGACTGTCTTTCTGGGCAGAAAAATAATCTTCTGCAGGAGTCAGAGTCCAATATCGGTGTGACCTCGGCGTAATGGTTAAAAAATAAAACGTTCAATGAACATCTGCGGTATTGTGAGGGTCCGGAGGGCTGGGAGTGAGGGGGGGGGGGGTTACAGGGCGTACGCGGTTCAGTCTACACAATGGTAATGATGACTGACCCAAATGTCTCATGTCCCCACCAGACAAAATCAGCCTCTGAAGCCGAGTCTCTGATTTGTCTCTATATTCCTTAGACCAGCTCAAAGCTTCTCAGATCCTCCAAGGAACTCTCAAAGTGCCCTGTGCCCAGGCCACATCCATACATCGATTACATCAGAAATATTGCACCCAAGCAGCAATATTTCTTTACAGCTCGCTAGGTGATTTCCTTGCGCGGCCAAGGTTGAATATAGTGCCCTAGGTCCTTGCCACTCACCAGTGGCCCATGAACTTAGCAGTGTCTTGAACTCCGATGTGTGAACGAGTCATCCAGCACCTTGTGTGATGCTGATTCTGGCTCAGCAGGTGTGGGGTAAGACCTGAGAGACTCTGCGTGTCTAACAGGCTCCCGGGTGATGCTGAGTCTAGGAGTTCAGGGAGCCACTCTGGGAACAGCACAGCCCGAGAGTGGTGGCTCCCTGGGGGCAGCCTTGCCCACCAGGGGACCTTTGGCAGTAGCTGGGGACATTTTCGATTGTCATGACTTGGAAGATGTTACCGGCATCTAGTACTGCTTGTGTGCAGGACAGCCCTCCACAACAAGGCCCCGGGCCCCAGGGTCGACGGTGCCGGGGATGAGAATCCCTGCCCCATCTCCTAGCACAGGACCTCTAGGTAGGAGGCCCTCGGCTGGAGGGAGGGAATAAATGAACGAGTGAATCGCTTATCACCACCGTGATTTTGCTGTGCGGTGGGACTAACGTGTTCAACAGATAGCTTTTGAGGGATGTATCAAATAGACACACCGTCTCCCTGCTGGACACGATACAATCAATCTACAAACATCTGTTGAGGGCCTACTATACACAGCCTACTGTGCTAAAAAAAAAAAAAAAATTGGATCAGGCCCACACCCTGTCCTCAGAGGGCTCGCCCTTAAAAGGTGACAAGCATGTCTTGAGCGCTTGCCTGTCCCAGCCCTGAGCAAGCCTTTCCCACACACTATCCCACTGAATCCTTGAGAGGTAGGGACTATCTTTATACCCATTTTATAGATGAGGAAACTAAGGTTTCGTGTGATTAAGCAACCTGACTGAGTCCCTGAGTAAATAAGTGACAGATTTGAACCCAAATCTGTCTGGCTTAGACACCCAAGCTCTTCTGTAAAGGATAAAATCCTATATGACAAACTGTAATACATTTGTCTCTGTCTTTTTAAAATTTTTTAAATGTTTTATTTATTTATTTTTTTTTTTTTTGAGAGAGAGAGAGAGAGAGAGAGAGACAGCGTGAGCAGGGGAGGGTCAGAGAGAGAGGGAGACACAGAATCCGAAGACAGGCCCCAGGCTCTGAGCTGTCAGCACAGAGCCTGACACTGGGCTCAAACTCACGAACTGTGAGATCATGACCTGTGAGATCATGACCTGAGCCGAAGTCGGACACTTAACCGACTGAGCCACCCAGGCACCCCCATTTGTCTCTGTCTTAAACTTGTGGTCAGGTTACAGAAAAGACTGTTGATACTTGGGTAGGGGGTAGGAGGGAGGGGGTAGGAGGGAGGGTTGAGAGAGCTTCACAAGCACCACATTTGCCCAAGCCTCTATGGTCCTGAACAAGAAAGTGGTCCCTACAGGGCTGATGAGGAGGGGGAGGGGCAAGGCAGAGGCAGAGTCACCCTGTGACAAGGGCTCGTGATTCTGCTCAGTATCTCTCAACTTCGCTGAAATTTCTGCCTCGAACCTGTAAGGTGTGGGTCTGCCTCTGTATTTCCACCTTTATCCACATTTTTATGTCAAATGAGAAGAGATTTAGAAGAGAAGGCACAGAATACCCTTCCCTGGATTTGTGTTTAGGAACTTGTCCGTTTCTTCTAGGTTGTCCAGTTTGTTGGCATATAATTTTTCATAGTGTTCCCTGATAACTGCTTGTATTTCTGAGAGATGGCTTTTCGGGACTGGGGGAAGGAGCAGCAAAGTGTAACCACCTCCCACCCTCTGGTCAGTTAGAGTTCCCAAACCCAGAATGCAAGCGGAGTTCCTAGAAAGCAAAACCTGCTCCCGTGGGGGGCCGTCTCTACGAAATAATTACTCTCGGCTGAAGATACAATATGACCCAAATAAGAGGTATAAACATCGATTCAACACGGAGCCGGTGGTTTCTAACAGACAAGCTTCCCATGTTCGTGCAAAAACAAAACTAAACCCTGCAATGATCATTAAGAGGGTTTTACCTCCCAAGACCTCATGGCCCAACTGTTTGTAAAGAAAACTTGCAGAGAAACCACTCTGAGGGCTTTCTAGTAAACTGCTCACACAGACACAGTCAGCTAGAAGGAGAGGAAACTCAGGTTTCAACAGAACTTTCTCTAGCGCTCTGTCCGAGACTGTCCTCGCCATCAGCATCTGCACACTCCCGAATCGCGGCAAATGAGAGAATCTGCGGGGATTCCTCCAACTAGCTTTTGGCAGCGGGTTTCCTGCAATCTTCCCGCCAAGGCCACCAGCCACAAGCAAAGGAGAGCCAGAGCGAGCATGACACAGAGGCTGCGGCTGATTTGCGCAAGAAAAAGCTGGAGTACACGCTTGCAGATGTCGTGTTCTCAGACGTGATCCGAGGACAAGGTCACTTTCGGCCACTTCCACCCCTCTGCAGAAAACAATCTGGGACATCAGTTGGTACCAGGCTCACCCGGGTGGCTTGCTGCCCTTGGCAAAGGCGATGCTTACTCGCCACAGTGCCAGGGGGTTTGTCAAAAAGAGCACGGTCTTGAGGCCAGGGGAAATGCATTCAATACGAGTTGGGCCAGTGGCCCCCTGACAAGCTGTGTATCCTTAGGGAAGTCACACACCTTCTCAGGGTATTAAGCTTCGTTAAAATGAGGAGGCTGAAGGTCCTGCGGTCCTTCTGGTGGTGATATTTCGTGACTGTGAATCCCTGAGCCAGGTGTGAGGCAGTCCCCGTCTCAAAGGCTGAGCACGCCTGCTACCAGGCGTCAGAAGCCCGAGGAGCTGGCTTCACAGGTGGCCGGGAAAGGCCACCTGGCCTAGAGCTGAGACCTCACGCCAGGCTTGGTACTCCGTCACCCCCCCCCCCCCATTGAATTCTCACTTTCTGCCAACTCTGGCCATGCATGTCTAAATACCAGGCGCTCGGTCACTTGCCAGGAAGGGTCTCCTCCTGTAGTCACGGTGCTATGGTGTGTGGCAGTTACAAGGACAGACAACTTTCAGCCCTGCCCCTTCCTCTAGGAGGTTTGGGATGGGCCAGCAGCTCAAAACGTGTGCCAAAATAGTCGGGGCAATCTGTCCCATAAGATGCACTCGGAGCTGGTGTAGCCCCAGCCGGGCTCACCCACACAGGCGCTCCCTCCCTCCCGCAAATGTTAGGTTTTAGCTTCTTTACAGCCACTCTTGGCAAGAGGTTAACCCCAAAGCCCTAGTTCCCCACGGAAAAGAATGCATTCCGCATGTGAGCGCTATGGCCTGACCTTGCATCAAATATAATGTTGCAACATTGAAGCCACCCCGGTAGGGAGGCTGGCAGCTGAAGGAGGGGAGGAAGCTTTAGAGGGTAGTGACCTAGGCTAAAGAATCCAAGGCAGATGCAAATGAACGTCAGCAAATTTCTGCTAGTCCGTGTGTCAATGCACCAGTGTTTACAAGTAAGCTGCCTTAATGATAGTATTATCATTGGGCGCCTGGGTGGCTTGGTCGTTAAGTGTCTGACTTAGGCTCAGGTCATGATCTCATAGGTTCGTTGGTTCGAGCCCTGCGGTGGGCTCTGCACGGACAGCTCAGAGCCTGAAGCCTGCTTTGGGTTCTATCTCCCTCTCTCTCTGCCCTCCCGCACTACACATGCGTGCGTGCCCACGCTCTCTCTCTCTCTCTGTCTCTCTCTCTCTCTCAAAAATAGACATTAAAAAAATAATAGTATTATAATCATTCAAATTCTTATGGTAATAATAATGATAGTAATAATAAAAACACTTAGGGGCGCCTGGGTGGCTCAGTTGGTTAAGCGTCCGACTTCGGCTCAGGTCATGATTTCACGGTTCGTGGGTTTGAGCCCTGCGTCGGGCTCTGTGCTGACAGCTCAGGGCCTGGAGCCTGTCTTCAGATTCTGTGTCTCCCTCTCTCTCTGCCCCTCCCCCACTCATGCTCTGTTTCTGTCTCAATAATAAATAAAAACATTAAAAAAATTTAAAAAAAAATAATAATAAAAACACTTACCCCTGATACGTAAGTGCTTATCACATGCCAGGCAGGAAATCTGCTAAGCTCTTTACACATTATTTTTATGTAATGTCCATAGTATCTCCATGTGGGAGAGCCTAGCATCATACACGCTTTACAGGCAAGGAAACTGAGGCTCAGAGTGGCTAAGGAAATTGCTTTGAGGCTAAGAGTCTAATGGCAGAGCCCGAAGTGAGACCCAGCGTCTGCCTCTAAGTCCCGTCTGACCCGATCTTCCAGGACAGGAGGCCTCTAACTCACTTGATAGCCAGTCAGGTTGAATTATTCAGCAAGTGCTTATGGATTGCCCACTGTATGCCACGCAGAGTATCAGGTGCTGATTAACCAAGAGCCGTGTCTACAAGGCTCACGTTCCCAAAGAAACAAGATGGTGACTTATTCTCATGGCCACAGGCCAAGACTCCCCGCTCTCTCGAGACAACCATCAACATGTGTCTGAGCAAGCACCCCTACACAGAGAATTCAGAATCATAACCCAACTCCTGATCCCATGTTGGAGGAGGGGGGACGAGGGACGGACCCCTGGAGAAGGGAGCTGATGAACGACCTGACCCCTCTGGGGCGTGTGAGCACTGAGCTAGGAGTCAGCAAACCGCATGCATTACTCACCTGCAGCGGGTCAACCCAACAACCAATTTAGCCCAACCCTCCTTCCAATGGCGGAGCTGCGTGCACGCTCAGCTCTTCTCTGATCCAAGAGACCTTGGCTTCCCTTCAACGCAGGCCCGGGTGCACAGTTGCTGGGTGAGCCAGTCATGGGATGGAGCTGTCTGCGGAGATCCCTGCAGCTCAGGGACCTTGTTCATGGGTCTCTAAGAGCCGACAGGCCCCAGCTCTATACTAGTCATAACTAACAGCTGTTGAAAGCTGGCTTTGTGCAGAGTACTCTGTGTCTTGCTTCCTGTAATCCCCATTTAAATGCCCCTTTAAGTCGCAGGAGACATCGGTGGCCCCATTTACCTGTGAAGATGCCAAGGGTGGGAGCTGTCGCATGACCAACTATCTGGGCCCTGAGAGTAAAGATCTGTATTTGAACTCAGGTGGCCTAATGTGCCCCCTCCCTTCGGTCTGATTTCATCTTCAGCCTCACTTCCGGCCCCTCCTCCTCCTCTGGCCCTCCTGGCTGGCCTGGGGCAGCTTCCGGGGCCCTGCTTTCCTGCTTCCCCAGGACGGGGGCTCCTGGCCTGAGAACTTACCGCTGACCCACGTCTGCTGTGCACTGTGGTCCTCTCTTGGCTCACCCGACCCATTCCCATGACATAGAGGCACCCCTACCCCGAGGTTTCTAGTCCCAAACACCCTCTGCCCATTTTGCAAAAGGAAAGGCCATTAAAAGTATCAGTACCCAGACCTGCCAGCGCCTTCTCTGGAAACAGAAACGCTTTCACAGTCAGTGTGTGAATCATCAGGCTGCTAAAATATTTAAAGCCGGGGCGACTTAACAGGCCCTGAGAAGAAAGGGGAGGCCGAGTCGCAGTTGGCTGGGGTTCTGCTGACCCCACACACCCATGGGAAACCTCCCCCACCCCTCCAGTTTCTCAGGCCAAGGACGATGCAGAGATGCAAATGCAAGACCCATCTCTGCCCTGAGCCCATTTCTGCTCCCTCACAGGTGTGGCCAGTGGGGATGGTAGGAGGAAGGGATCTAGATGAAGCACCACTGTTTAGACTGGGTTACCTGAGGCCCCCTCACCAGGCTGGGGCGTGAGGTCACACTGGCTAAGTCAAGGCTGGCCTGGCAGCAAACCTCCTTGGCTTAGGGACTAGAGACGCCTTCTGCTGATTGGTGTTGCCGGGCGGCTGTGCTGTGATGATGCTCCAGTCTCTGCTTTGTAAACAGAGCCGCCTGCCTTTCCCACTTGCACAGCCCAGGGCAGCAAGAAGGAAACTAATGCTCACTCCCCTCCACCACACGTCCTGCCACCAGGCAGGGTGTCACACACAGAACCCCATGGAATCCCCACCAGCTCTGATGGTGACAATTCATCTCTTCTGTATACAGGAAAAAGTATGTCTTAGAATTGGGCTGTCCCACACAGAAGCCACTGGCCCTGCTTGGCTCTTCCCAACTTCAGTTTTAAATAATCAAAGCTCAGGACAGTTCACCGTTCAATTCCTCAGTGGCCCTGAACCACATTGCCCTGAAACGGACCCTCAGTTTGCAAGTGACCTGATTTCAGGTGCTCAGTAGCCACAGGTAGCTAGTGTCAGCCATCTTGGACAGCAGAGACAGAGACCATTTCTATCATCATAGAAAGTTCTAGTGGCCAGTGCTGATGGAGGGAGGAACTTCTCCAAGATTCCACCTGGCCAATAAGTTAATGGTTCGAGATCTAAGCTCATGCGTGAAAAACTTCTTGGTCCCAGCTCCAGGTCTTATTAGCTCTCCGAACTTGAACAAGGCATGTCACCTGTTGGAGCCTCCCTCCTCTGCATCAGGCACCTACAAACAGCACCTACTGACGGTTGAGGTGTCAGAGAAAGAAGATGCTGGATGCAAAGGTACTCTGGCCCAAGGGAGGACCAAGTGAAAGGAAACTCATGTTGACTTCTCCTTTTGTGTCAGACACTCCACACAGAGTGGCTCATGGAATCCTAACCACGCTGGGATTGCTATGTGCTCCCATTTTACAGGTGAGTGAACAGGTTCAGAAGTTGATGCCCCCAAGGTCAGAGAGCTAGAACTTGAGCTGAAGCTTGAGGTCTGTCCACGTTGAGGCCTGAGCTTGTCCATGCTAGAACAGAGAATGCTTCTCTCCAAAACCTAGAAGCAGATCTTGGAGTGGCTGGCATTGCTGGCAAGCACAGCCCCCTCCCCTGGGGAAGGGTCCTTGGCTCAGCTCAGGCGTCAGGGGGGGAAATGTGCCACCAGAGGCCATCAGGGCCCAGAATCTGGTACTAGCTCTCTGCCAGTTACTTTTTCTCCCTTCCCTGTTCTGAGCCCTCGGGTTCTCTTCCAGCAATAATCAGCCAGAGTCTAAAATGTCCATTTCTTGGGCCGCCTGGGTGGCCCAGTCGGTTAAGCATCCAACCCTTGATTGCTGCTCAGGTCATGATCTCACAGTTTGTGAGATCGAGCCCCGAGTCAGGCTCTGCACTGACAGCACGGAGCCTGCTTGGGATTCTCTCTCTCCCTCTCTCTGCTCCCTCCCTGACCCCTCCCCCCCCAATAAATAAATAAACTTTAAAAAATAAAAAAAAATATCCACTTCTCGATCACTGATGCATAGGTCCATGCACGGGGGCCTCCGCCCATGACAGTAACGAGAGGTCCCAGGAAGGGCAGCCCGTCCAGCGTGGACACATTCATTTGGAAAATCACCACCCAGCCCTGAACCTGACCCTGGTTTTTCAAGCAGCGGCGCGTGGCTCTTCCCCATCTTGGCTCCAGGTGCCACAGGGCCGAGGCGCTCGGAAACCCAGAAGGGCCAGAGGCCAAGGCAGGAAAGCCAGCCCACCACGGCCGAGGAGGCTGCCAGTCTTCACGTGGGCACCCCATAAGCCAGCTTTCCAAAGGGACCTGGCGTTTTTCCAAAGGACAGCTTCACCTCCAGGAAAATTCATTTTAATTATGGAACACAAAGGCTTCAGAACATAAAGGCTACATTTTAAAAGGTCCTTTGACTTTTATATGTGATGGCTCACACCGACTGAAGCTATGGATGATACCATAAATCTACGTCGTTTGTGGAGTCCTCAGATCCTACGCACTTTTGAAGCACGTAACAAGCTCTCCGGGAGCCGAGCGACTTTAGACACGATAGACAATGGAGGCACGGACAGGCCGGGCAGCTGGAAACGACTCTTACCCAGTGTCAGACTCCCTGTTCCTGCAGGGGCTGTGACGATTCCATTTAGGGACCGTGGCCACATTTTCCTTGTGCTTAATTGCCAAGATGTTTTTGAATACATATATATATAAAATTATAATAGTAGTTACCATTTTTGATACCATTATTTATTTATTACATGGTTTATTACCATATGCCATGGTGTCACACCAGACGCTTTAGAAACATTCTAATTTTATCCTAACTCCAACCCTAACAGAAAAGTGATTTTCTGGGTTGTTTTCTCCCCAGTTGATAAGTATCAGGAGATCGGAAAGTTAAACAGCGCGTCCAAGGCCACACAGCCAGTGAGAGGCCGTGGGATGTGAACGGGTGTGTCTCACTCTACTGTCTCCTGTTTGGGAAGAACGTAGCTCCAAGTAAAAGGAAAGTGCCAGAGGAGGTCTGTAACAGCCCAGCCCTTCTCAAAAGGGAAGTTTAAAATAATAGAACCAAAGGAATATAAACTTGAACCCAGAAGGATCTCGATGGAGACAGGGATCTGTCGTCCTGGCTTTATCTCTTAAGAGAACTATGCTTGAATACTTTTTCTCTCCCTCTCTCTCTTCCTTAATTTACACAGCTGTAGCCATCCTCAAAACCTTATTCTTAAACTCGAAAACACGGTGTCACAGCTGGTAATTTTAGAAGGAGGAGGAGAGAGAGAAGGAAGAAGTGGAGACTGAGTGGGAAGCAAATGTGGGAGGAAGGGTAAAAATCATCCAAGCCCACTGTCGGGCCCAGCTAGGACTTCCTGGGCACAATGCCAGCTGTCTCCCTCTCTTCTCCCTCCTGACCTCTCTCAACTTTTCACCCCAACTGCCCTTCATGGGTTAGCCTAGGTCTACTCTAGGACCCTGAACATCTGGGAATAATTTAATTCTCTCAACATGCACTAATAATTGGAAATGATAGCTTTCCAACTGTTTCCCCCCAAATGGAAAAGAAAAAGACCCCTATAAATAAATATTCAGCAAAAAGCAAGCTTGGTGATATCCAAGATATTTTTGGATTTAGTTTTCCAAGTTGGATATAGTTGGATTTAGTTTTCCAGAACTACATACCTGACTATCAATGGTGTATCATCAAAATGCCAAATTCTGGATTTTCCAGCCTCAAGGAAGAGAGTCATATGTGTACAAAGTTGAAATCAAATTCAAGCACCTTCTGTAGAAGAATCTAAAGATAAAGTGAGGCTGTCTGCCAGCCCCACACTCTCCCACAGGCAGAGACCATGAAATGTAGAAATCAACTCCTGCTTCTCAGAACTGGGGGTACACGGACCCCTCAGGCGTGGGGTGGTGGCACAGCCACAGGATGCCCAAGGCATGTCCACCAGCAGTGCCAATTTGGCTTCAAAATGTGGGAAATAAAGCAATAACCATACCTGTGCTCCTGATATCTACATATATAGGGGATTGGGTTACCAAACTATCCTGTCACTGAGACAGAAAAGACACATTTTGAAGATACTGAACCTGATCGTGGTATCAGCTCTATTCAAATCTACAGAATCTTCGAAATTCAATAAATTCAACAGAAGCACGGCACCTGGTAACCAACGAGAGAGTAGAAAATCTGGTTTTGATTTGTCTTGCTCTTGCCATTGCAACTCAAAACGTTGGACTTTTTAATTGGAATACAATACAACACGGCACCCGATGAAAGATACTCAGAAGGTTTGGCAATAAAATACAAGCTGGAAAACTTCCAAGTTGAAGCAGATCCCTGTGGGCTACACAGTAGGGGTAAGAAAGAATTCACTCTGTTCAGCCATTAAGATATTTTAGCAGACAAAGAATTCAGTCTAGAAAAGGAAGACAGTCAGGTTGGCACGTCAACTTGAGGAGAACAGTCTGCATGGGAAGAAATGGGGGCCATTCAGTTCACTGCATGAGGAAAGACCACCCCACAGGGAAAGGTAACAGGGAACCCCACAGCCACTGAGCACCAGAATGTACCAGTATTTCACTGGAATCTATGATTTCAGCCCTCACAGCAACTCCACGAGGCACTGTTGTCGTCCCCATTCTACAGATGGGAAAACTGAGGTTATGTATGTAACTAAGGAGCAGAGCTGGGATGTGACACTGGGGCCCCTAATCCAAACTTTATCACTGCCCCAGCTCCTGGTAGCATCTGCTGTAGTGTGGCCACCCCACTTGCCCCAGACTGCTGCTGAATGTCACTTTCACGGGCGGCACCTGCTGTTCCCGGGGTGTGCACCCTCTGGCCTTGCCGGAACTTTCTCTGAGGCCTGCCTGGGTCCACAGCATGGCTCCCTCGTGGCAAAAGGATTCACCAGAGGTACTGAGCCTCCTCCTCAAGGCAAAGAAGTGTTTCCAACATTTGTGTTAAAACTATAGGAATGAGGGGTGCCCGGGTGGCTCCGTCGGCTGAGTGTCCGACTCTTGATTTTGGCTCAGGTCATTATCTCGCAGTTTGTGGGTTTGAGCCCCACGTGGGGCTCTGCACCAACAGTGCAGAGCCTACTTGGGATTCTCTCTCCCTCTCTTTGCCCTTCCCCTACTCTCTCTCTCTCAAAATAAATAAATAACCTTTAAAAAAAAAACAAACCCTCGTAGGAACAGTTTGCTGGGCAGAGAGGTGCGGGCGTTTGGGGTCCCCGTGGGAAGGTTTGGACTTCTGGGTCACTGCCGACAGGTGTCAGAGCTCTGGGAGGGGCCGTGGTGTCCAATAGGGCAGCCCCCCCACCGCATGTGGCTGTTGAACGCTTGGAATGTGGCTGGTCCAAATTGAGTGCTGTGGCAATAAAATCACACCAGCTCTCAAAGACTTAGGTATGAAAACAAGAATGCAGAATATCAAATTAATCATCTTTATATCAATCACATGTTAAAATGATAATATTTGTGATATCTTGGGTTAAATAAAATATATTATTGAAACAGTACCTGTTTCTTCTTAGCTTTGAATGTGGCTAGTAGAAAATTTAAGGTTACATTTGTGGCTTGTGTCCTATTTCTGTTGGAAAGAGCTGGTCTCTATCTTCTGGAGATCTCTGATGGTTCTGCTAAGCGTAAGTTGGAATCTGTCGTAAACTATTTGCTCAGAGGTTGCTGTCCCCGGTTCCCCTTGAGGGAGGGCAGCTAGAGGTCACCCCACCCAGCAGGACAGAGGAGAGAGTCTATTCAGAATTCTTTCTGGAAATCCTCAGCCAATGAGATTGGGATAGGCCTTTTCCCCAAGAACCCAAAGTACAGGAAAATCCAGCCCTCCTCCTCATTTCCTTCAATGACAAGGTCAAGGACAGGACAAGACAGGTTCTGGAGCCAAATGATCTAAACAGAAATAGACTGGTGAGCCACCCATGCAAGCCAAGAATGCAAAAGTCACATATGTAACTTCAAAAGTTTTGGTAGTGACATTAGAAATAGGAAAAAGAAATACATGAGATGAAATTCAATAATATATTCTAACCCAATACATCAAAAATATTATCTTCACATATATCAACATAAAAATTATTAGTGATGTATTTTGTGTTCTTTTTTTTTCATTTGAAACCTTCAACATCTGGTATGGATTTTAATTTTTTTTAAGGTTTATTTATTTTTGAAAGAGAGAGAGTGCACGCACACAAGCAGGGAAGGGGCAGAGAGAGAGAGGGAGGCACAGAATCCGAAGCAGGCTCTAGGCTCCGAGCTGTCAGCACAGAGCCTGATTGATGTGGGGCTCGAACTCATGAACTGTGAGATCATGACCTGAGCCAAAGTCAGATGCTTAACTGACTGAGCCTCCCAGGCGCCCCACCAGTCTGTATTTTATATTCACAGCGCATCACCATTCACATGTGACAAACAGCTGTCAAATCAGACGGCACACCTCTCAGAGATTCTAAGAGTCCACCTCCCAGCAGACCCTCCATCAGAGCAAAGGGAACCGAAATACTGCTCATCACCTAAACGTCAGTGCTCAAGAAACTGTGATAAAGTCACACAACTTCAGCCACTAAGACATGTTGGCAGAGTTTTGATGGTCGGGGGCAAAACACTCTACATATGTTTAAATAGAAAAAAGAGTGGATAAAAATACACAAAATAAGGGGCACCTGGGTGGCTCAGTCGATTAAGCGTCCGACTTTGGCTCAGGTCATGATCTTGCAGTTCGTGAGTTTGAGCCCCGCGTCAGGCTCTGTGCTGACAGCTCAGAGCCTGGAACCTGCTTTGGATTCTGTGTGTGTGTGTGTGTGTGTGTGTGTGTGTGTGTGTGTGTGTGTGTCTCTCTCTCTCTCTCTCGGCCCTTCCCTGATCATGCTCTCTCTCTGTCTCTCTCTCTCTCAAAAATAAATAAATATTTTTAAAAACACGCAAAAGAATAATCATTAGGTGGTGTGGTTGTGGAGTTTTCTCTTATTCTTTATACTCTTCTAATATTAATTTAGAAATTATGATTGTAAATGTTTAAATGATTACAAAAATGAACTATGAAATATTTATTGAGCTATCATGTCTGGCCCTGAGTTCTCCAAGAAGGTGATAAAGCCTCCAGGGGCATTGAGAAGGGCGCTAATATGTCACTTGTGGGGAGGGAGAGGATTTTCCCAGTTAGATATTTCTCCTGCGCTTTAACCGGCAAGGGCTGTGTGTGGCGGGGGGGGGGCGGTTACATGCTATGTCAGCAGCAGAGACAAGTGTCCAGTGCACATTACACTTGCATCTGCCCGGGGCAGCACGTGCCTGCTTCTCGCTGGCCTGGCATTTTAAGAGGTGCCCTTCTAGAGCAGGAAATGCAGCTGGGTGTCAGTAGAAGTGCTCAGACTCGAAAGACAGGTGATCGTGCATTCTTTCCACATGTGCAAAATATGAACCAAATCATTTATAAAATGCCTGCAGCTGTTCGGTAGGACACACGGGCCTGCCACAGGTACTAATTTAAAGTCCACCCTGCTACACACACATGCACGCACACACGCACACACACACAGCACACCAGAACAGCCAAAGGTCCAAGGATGTTCACATTTCCCCAGAAGGGTGAAACTTCTGAGCAGCTGCTTTTCTACAGCCACAGGTGGCATTTCAGTGAGGAAAGAACCCGGCAGGCGCATGTCACACAAGAGTGAGGGTCCGGGATTCACAGTGACACCTGTCACTTGCTCCCTAATCTCGAGATCTCTATGGTATGGAGTGTGACTGGGGTTGGTGAGTACACATTCCTGCTTCAGAGATTAAATCAGTGTTGAGCCCATTTGTCTCAGACGGCGATACGCCAGATTAGTGGTTGTCTAGGGCTGGGGTGGGGGGTTTCTTTGGGGAGGGTGACAATGTTCTAAGATGGACGGTTGTGATGGTTGCACAACTCTGTGAATTTGCTAAGAGCCACCGAATTGTACAGTTCAAATGAGCAAACTCTATGGTATGTGAATTACATCTCAATAAAGCTGTTGTTGTTGTTTTTTTTAAGGTAATAAACGCAGATGGGAAACTCACTCCATCCCGTTTATAACAACGGAGCCCTCAGTCATCGTGGGCACTGCCTTACCTGTATGAAGAATGGGAAAGGCTGTTTGCTTCTTTCATGTGTCGGCAGAGCTGTCCTCTGCAAAACGCCCGGTGTGCCTCTGCCAGAGGAAAGCCTCACGGCTCTCCAAAGGCTGATACCTTTTTACTGACCTTTCTGCTCCTCCCACACTTCTGGCCTCGTCTGAAACGACGTTGCCCGGGACATTTGGAGCATCTTTCTCAGGAACTGAAGGTGAGATCGATGGATCGGGCCCGGGGCTCTTTCTGGGATAACGTAAAGAAAGCAATAGATGGTAAGGGTAAGAAGCTAAGAATTTGTCTCGGCGAAAAAGAGCCCATTTCCCAGTTAAAGCTTTAAGTGGGAACCACCCCAAAATCCCTAGACAAAAATCACCTTCTGTCAGTCAATGGCTTTGAGATGCCTTTGGATCATTTGGGCCTCTCTGTATAAATAAATCCAGATTCAAAAGCAAATGTATCTGGGCTCCAGGAAAACATGTGATTGACTCTAACCTCTGACCCAAGAGCGTGCCGCCAGCCAGTGAACACCTCACGCTTTTCAGACAGTTTTCGTTAAATGAATGGAAGGACACGTAACGGGAACAGGACACGCCAAACAAACAGCTCGCCGCTTCTAGCACTTTGCTCACATTTTTGAGAATCTCCGCACACCCCAAGGTGGCAAGCCAATCAACTTCAACAGTTAGGTACGGACAACTTAGCTATTTAAAAAAAAAAAAAAACCCCGTCTATTTCACTGAACTCTTAGAAAGCCGGGGTGGGAATCCCTTCTGGAGCTGGCCCCACGTCCCCCTGGGCATTTGTCCTCATCTGTACCTTTCAGCGTGGCGCGCTCCTGGGGCCAGGTTTTGCAGCGGTGGGTCCCGAGGTCCGTCAGGCTCTGGAGGTGAGGAGACTGGCAGCTTGCCGCCCCCGGCAGGAGTGGGGGGCTCAGGGCCCCGCTGCTCCTCAGCCGGCAGGTGCACAGACAGGCTGTCCGCGCTGTCCTCCGTGCCCGGGGCCCCATCAGAGCAGCCCGGGGCCCCACAGGCTCCCGGCAGCGCTGGCCCAGGAGCAGGTACCGAGCAGATACCTGTCTCGGGAGGGTCAGCAGACACACGCGCCCTGGTCTCAGCTGGGCTCAGAGTGACTTCACCGTCTGCTTCGCCAGCAGCTCCTGTCACCGAGCTGGGCTCCAGGGGAGTGGCTGGTACTTCTCCAGCCTGTGGCTCTGGGGCCCGCTGCTGGCCCAGGGCGTTTTGCGTTCCTGAGATCCCGGCAGCACCTCCATGCCTCTGCTCACCCCCAAGTGCATTGGGGGTCCAGGGTGCACTGATGGCCTCGGGCACAAGCAGAACACCCCCCTGGGGAGAAGATGCTCCCGGGGCACAGGTGAACACTGGCATGTCACTCGGACCCCCTGTGTGAGCAAAGCCCCTGTCATCCTCTCTGGGTTGACTGTCACCCATGGATGCTTCCTGGTGGTATATTCCAGGAGGAATTCTGTCTTCTGGAGCTGAGGCCCCTTCTCCGTGGCTCTGGGGAACCATCTGGAAGTCAGCAGCTTTTCCCACAGGCGTGTGCTGTACAGCTGCGGGAGAGGAGAGACCTGAAGCTAATTCCCGCTGGCCCCCGCCCTGCTGTGAGGGGGGCTGAACCCTAGGCCCCGGCTCGGCCTCCGCAGCCCCCTCTGGCTTCTCACTGTCCTGCACCATCTGGAGGACACCAGTCGTTTCCTTTCCCACGTTGGCACCGGGCAGGATCTGCTCTGCGACTGGTGCCGCCAGACCCGGCAGCTTTCCTGGAGTGGGGTCCTGGGGCACCGGACAGGGGATCTCAGCCTCCGTAGGCAGCTCTTGCTTCTTTTCCCTTGTGCTCACCCCAAGTCCAGCAGGAAGGGCGGGGACAGGGGTGACGACCGCTCCTTGAGTCCCATCTGGAGGCCGCTCTGGGCGTGGCCCTGCGAGGTCCTCACTCCCCACGCTCCCCTCAGCTCCTGCCTTTCCTCCGGCTCCACTCTGGGGCCGATCCGTGGTCAGGGCTCTGAGCACAGACTTCTCAAAGATCTTGGTGATGTGCTCCCTGAAGTCAGGGAGCCCAGCGATCATGCCCATGGCCGTCTGCTTGGAGCTTGCATCCACACCTCCTGAGGCGCCCCTCCTTGGATCCTTGGAAGGTTCCACCATCCTCTCCCCGATGCCCTCCATCTCCCTTGCTGCATCACCTGCCACGCTTCCCTCACTGGCAGGGCATGCTGGCATCTCCCCGGGCTGAATGCCTGCACCGGGTGCTCTCGCCCCCTCCTGCCCTGTCATCTGCTCGCTCTCGGTCAGAAGCGGCATCCTGTCCAGGTAGGGGACGGAGCCCCCAGGTCCCTCAAAGCTTCCGGCTTTGGGACTTCCATTGCTGGCTTGCGCTGCAGAGATTTCCCCACCGGCAACTCCTGGTGGTGAGAGAGAGGCCAGCAAGCCGGCAGAAATCTTCATGGGGGTAGCATTCTCCAGGGCAAGCAGAGGCTCTTCCATGGGGCAAGGGCCTGCCCCTTTCCCAGCAGCACCAGCAATATCCAGGTATGGGGTGTCAGGAATGGCCTCTTTTGGTGGCCCCGGTGGCAGGTGGCTCTTTGGGCTGGGGACAGCCTGGGCTGCAGAAATATCCACCTTGCTCCTGGGAATTGCACCCGGCTCTCTGGCCGGTAGTAAGGAATCCTGGGAGCTGGCTGGACACGACTCTGCTTGGCAGGGCTCCCCGAGGGCAAAGGTAGAAGCTTCTTTCCCAGGGGAGGCGCGCTGCTCAGAATGTAGGAAGCCACCCCACGCAGCAGCTCCCGCTGACCCCTCCAGAGCCGACTGCACCCCCAGGTCTCCTTCCTCAGTGTGCCCACCGGCCTCAGCAGTGCCCCCATCAGCACCTCGATCCTGGGCCACTGGGCACCTTCCAAGAAGCCCCTGGGTCTCCGCATCCAGGGCGGTGGGCTGCTCCATTTCCCTCGGCGGGGCCGGTGCCGGTTGCTGCCTGCCTCCCTGGCTTTCACCCCAAGCCTCTCTGTCTGGGGCATCCCGGGTGGGTGTGACTCCAAGGCTGGCGGGCACTGGGGCCGGCCGCCCGTGAGCTGCGTCCCGGAGAGCAGCTGAGTCAGGCCAACAAGGTGGGGTCTCCGCTGTGTTCCCACTTGCCTTCTCCGTCTTCCCCAAGCCCTGGAGCGGAGGCTGAGCGTCAGCGGCTTCTGAAACTCCTGCATCACGGAGACAAGCTCCTTCACGCCGACTGCTGGCTTTCAACACACTTGCCGGCTCCTGCAGGGACTTGCTCAGCCCCTGCGCGGCACAGCACGTCTCTGTTCCGCTCAAGACACCTGCAGGAGGGTAGTCCTTCAAGGTTTCTCCCGCGGGAGGCGAGAGCCTGGAGGACAGGCCGCTGCTGCCTGCTTCCTCTGGCTCATTCTGCCCCAGGGCTGGCAGCTCTGGTCCTACTGGGGCCGATAGCTCTGGCTGCTGGGTTGCAGGATGTTCTGGACCTGTCTCCCTGGGAGCTGAACTTGGAGCATCAGCCAGACTGTCTTTGGGGAGCGCAGCCGGAAGCTCTGGTCTGGAAGCTTGTTCCTCTGTCCACTGAATGGGCAAACATGCATCCTCCAGAGGCCCCACAGGTCTTTGAGGAGCATCTGAGCCTATGTTTGTGCCACCTAGACCCCCCTGGTAAGTATCTTCCTCATGTTCACAGTGCTGGGGCTTCTCCTGCACCGTGTCAAAGATGCACGCTTGTGAGTCTGACTGCGATGGCTGGAGGTGGTTCTCAGAAGATACTGAGGGCCCATCAGAAGCAGCCCCTTGTCTCCGGTGGTCTCCCAGGCAGGGCGGCTTTCCCTGGCGATCTTGTTCCAGGCTGAGCATTGGCAGCCCACGGTCCACTGCCAAAGTCTCCCCACTGCCAAAATCCCCTTCGGCATGGCCTTCCTGACCAGCTGCCTCCCACCCCAGCCCACCAGGCCGGCCTGGCGATGTCAGCAAGCCGTCCCCATCACAGCTGCTGGGCCTCGGTGCAGACGGGGGGCGCCTCATCTTTGTCGCCAATGTGCTTTCGGCCTCCTGGGCTTTGGGGTCGACCTCTGCAGCGCGAGCTGACAGGAAATATGCTCTCTCGGATTCTAAAGCAGGAAGACCGTCCATTCTTTCCAATCCCCCCGTGTCCTGAAGGGTGTCAGGACACGGAGTCTGCAGCTCCGGCCCCTCCCAGACGGCTTCTTCGGGAAGAATGTGCTCACCAGTTCCGTCCGGCCCAGGGGGCAGGAGGAGACCCTTCGCAGGGAGCTTGTGCCCTGAGCCAGAGGCATGGGCCGCGTGGGCTTCCCCCATCACCCCACAGGCCACCGAGCTCCAAGCTGCATCTTTTACTGGAGGGCCAGGCCTGTCGGTGTGCCCAGGACCCTCCTTCTTGAGGGGCTGTGCTGAGTCCTTGCTGGAATGCACTCTGCTCTCCACGTCACGGCTTAGCTTGGAAACCTCGTCTTTTTCTGCCTCTGGGTCGGGCTTGCAGCTGGAGGCCCCGGGTTGCTCTCCCCGAGGGCTCCCAGGATCTCTACTGTCAACTGACTCTGCGACTTCTTCCTGTCTCCTGGACTTGGCCCCAGGTAGTCTGCCCTCCTCCTCAGCCTCTGATGGGCTTTCAGGGGTCATGGCTTCATCCTTTGGCCCCAGTGAGCTTCCGGCACTTTCATCTGATGCACGGGGTGGAGCGGGGGGCTGTACCCCTTGTTGGACATCATGGTCCTTCATTGAGAGCTCTCCCTTGTCCTCCTGGGGCCGAGGGTCAGGACCCTCCTCAGGGCTCCCTTCTAGACCTTCTCCCTCATTTCTGAGATCTGCCCCGTGCTTCCCCCGTCCCGCCACCCCTGCGTCTGCTGGCCCTCTGGCCGGATTTGTAAGAACTGGCATCGCAGCCCCAGAAAGCATCTCTCTGGTGGACCGGCTGGGCTCTTCCGAGGCAGCAGAGGCCCCAGCAGCTGGTTGCCAAACGGAGCCTGAAGGTGGACGTGCTTCCTCTGTCTCGGCCTTCGGGGAAGGCTCGGCACTCCCAAGCGAAGCCCCTGCGGGCCGGTTGCCTGCACTGGCATCGCCTCCCTGGCCCGCTGTCTGCAAGGGCCCCCGAGCACCGCTGGCATCCACGCTCTCCTTCCCAGAGGCCCCGGGCCCGGGAGCCAGGGAGGAACTCGGTGGACCCCCGGGCAGCTCTGTGTGTGCCAGACGTGCTCCCATTTGCTGCTGGCGGCTTTCCCAGGAACTTGTACTGGCTTCGGGGGCAGCCCCTGACTTGCTCCTGGTGGGAGGGCAGGCCCTGAGGAGTCCTGAGTCATCAGCTAAAGCCTGAGGCCGTACCTCCACTTGGCACGTTTCTCTGTCTAAGGCTCTGGGCGCTGGGTCTTGTGGGGTCGGGGTCTCGGGTTTTGTGGGGGGCTCCTCCAGGCCAGCTGAGCTCTCCCCATCTGTCTGAGCTGCAGCTGGGGCCTTCGGGGCCGCTGGTACAGAAGCCACCCCCTGCCTGCACTCTGCGAGGGGAAGGCCACCTGCAGCCTCTTTCCCTTGGGACTCGAAGCCACCATCTTTTCCGCACAGCTGTCCCTTCATCAGCGCTTGAGGAGGTGCTGGTGACATTTCTGGCAACTGGTCAGTGCAACTTGAGGAAGACAATTTATGTCCCTCTTCCGTCAGGTCTCCCCCTCTGCCCTGGGCACGGGGGACGATGGTACCCATGTTGCATTGAGTAGAACTGTCCCCTTCAGGAACACGTGCTGTTGGAGCATCCCCATGGGCATTTGGGGAGGGTTCCTTCCTGGGGTGTTGAATAAGGGGCCAGTCTTCAGGTGCTGCTCCAGGGCTTGCCAGGCAACCTTCCGGGGGGCCCTCGGCAAAGGGCATGGAGGCTGGGGGGCACGTATACTCCCAGGCCACTGGTGGCCAGGGCAGTGGCGAACTTTCTGGGCCGCTGGCTTCCTGTGGGCATTTGCTTGGTTCTAACGTCACCTCTGGGGACACGAAGCATGGATCCAGGCTGGCAGCATTTTCAGAAGGGGGGCAGGAGCCTCGGTGCCCGGCACTGCCAACAATGAAAACATTCAATGTTTCATTCATTCTCATGGATGTGAGGCCAGAGCCACATCACAAGCAGAATCACCCCCACCTTTTCTCCCGCTAAAGACCAAAAAACACACCATCCCCATGCAGCTCATTCCTCTCCGTGAAGAGACCACACCCTCCAACCCTCCCCCTCCCATAACCATCACACAAGCCTTTACTTTCTCCAAAAATCAATGCAGGGGCATCACACACATTCGGACTGGAGCTTTCTATGTTGCTCGGTTGTGAACAGGAAGATATGAAAACGAATTCCCAGTAGTCCAAAATGCAGGAGAATGAGAAACGTTTCAATAGGTATAAACCATAACAGAGGGCTTGAACCAGTTCCGTGTAACTTACAAAGAGGTCCTAAGTACATACGTGGACCCTTAGATGTTCAGGAAAAAGGCACAAGTAGGTAAAGCCATGCTTTGAAATAAAGAGCTATTCTTGGGTCACGTGGGGGGCTCAGTGGGTTAAGCATTTGACTCTTGATTTTGGCTCAGGTCATGATCTCATGGTCTGTGAGACCAAGCCCTGAGTCAGGCTCCACGCTGACCGCACGGAGCCCGCTTGGGATTCTCTCTCTCTCTCCCTCTCTCTCTGCCCCTCCCCCACTTGCACTCTCTCTAAATAAATAAATAAGTAAATAAACTTAAAAAAAAAGAAATAAAGGGCTATTCTTGATAATAATTGACTCGATTCTGGTACTGTGAGGGGCATAATCCAAAACTCAGTTCTGTTTAGGTCTGGAAATCCTGCATATGACCTACATATAAAATTCTTGGGAGCTGAATTACCTTCATACCCATGTTTGTCCTAACTTGAACTTAGTTCGCTGGACAGCATGAGAAGCAAAACCGTGAAACCTGCAGGCAATTGGGGGAACGCGGCTCAGAATGAGGGATTTGCTGTAGGTATCCAGCTATCCAGTTACTGTAGGATAATGCATCATGTGCCATATCCGGACTGGGCTTTTCAAGTCTCCATGGTTTTTATTAAGTGCATTTAAAAAATTTTTAAATACTACATGGCCAATACAAAATTTTGAAAATGTAGGAAAAGTGTCTCCCACATGCTTGCCACTTGAAGTGTTCTGGTGAATTTCCTTTTCTTCCTACACAGTCTTTTAAAGGATGCAATTTCGTTATTCTGACGTAGCTGTGATTCTATATACTTGTTAATGATCATATACCTTTCACTGCCAAGAGAAATTGCTCAAGACAAAGTTAATGGAAGTATGATTTTTCTAGGGCTTTTACCATGTTCTTTAAAATTGTCGTAGGGAGAAAAATCTATGAAATGGTCTTGTAAGTGTTACGTACATACACATTCATGCATTCACACACCCACAGTGCTTTCTTTTTTTTTTTAATGTTTATTTTATTTTTGAGAGAGAGAGACAGTGTGCACACATGCGAGCAGGGGAGGGATGGTGGGGTTCAGAGGATCTGAAGCAGGCTCTGTGCGGACAGCGGAGAGCTTGATGCAGGGCTCGAACTCACCAACTGTGAGATCACGACCTGAGCCAAAGTCAGAGGCTTTGAGCCACCAAGGAGCCCCTCACACACCCACAGTGTTTTGAATGTGACCAGAGGAGAGATTCTACTCTACATGTTCACTTCCAAAATTCTAGCTTTCCAATGCAAGGCAATGCATATACACTCACTTATCAGGGATGCACACAGTGGCAAGATGAAGAACAACCCTGTTAAAATTTGAAATTGGATTGTGTCCTCCTAAAATCCATATATTGAAGCCCTAACCCCCAATGTGACCGTATTTGGAGATAGGGTCTTTGAGGAGGTAATTAAGGTTAAAAAAGTCGATCAAGTCGAGTCCTAATCCAATGTAAGTGGTATTCTTAACGGAAGAGGAAGAGACACCAGAAGTGTGCTAACACAGAGAAACGGCCACCAGAGGACACACCACGAAGCCACCAACTGCAGGCCGAGAGGACAGGTCTCATCAGAAACCACCCCTGACCTTGGAACTCCCCAGCTCCTAGAACCGTGAGAAAATAAACTTCTGCTGTTACAGGCCCTCAGTCCGTGGCAGTGCGAGCAGACTGATAGAGCAGGGATATGGGTATTCATTGTACTATCCTTGCAACATTTTGAGGTTTCAGATTTTCCCAAATGAGAAGTTGGGGAAGTAATGTATGCTGCCTCCAAGAATAAAAACTTCCCAAAAGGGAACCTGAATGTTTGTGTCCCCCCAATTCATATGTTGAAAGCTGATCCCCTAGATGATGGTATTGGGAGATGGGGCCTTTGGGAGGTGACTTGGTCCTGAGGATGGAGCCCCCATGAACGAGATTAGTGGCCTTATAAACGAGTCCCCAGAGAGCTCCCTTGTCCCTTCTGCCCTGTGAGGACGCAGTGAAATGACATCCATCTATGAACCAGGAAGCAGACTCTCACCGGACAGAATCTGCTGGCACCTTGATGTTGGATGTCCAGCTTCCAGAACTGTGATCAACCAGTTCCTGTTGTCTCTTTCCCTGAGCTCATTCCAGCCCTTTCCCAGGCCCCTCGCCTATGAAATGCACCCGACCTCTTCGAAGGGGATGTGTACACACCATCACAACACCACCAACCCTTATTTCACGCCTGTTCCTGCACATATGACGCAGGAATGATGCACTGGAAATATTTAAGATGGGCCCAAGAAAGAGTTGGCTACCATCTCAACCAGATTCGTATTTTCAGACCCCTTCAGAGCTGATAAGGGCAAAAAGAGAAAGCTCAGAGGGTGAGTTATATGAATCCCTGTAATCCTCAGCTGGCCACGCAAACAGCTGCACCCAGAAAGCCCTGGCCCAGCCTGACTGCTGCGTGGGCAACCACCTCAGGAAGCCACAGGGCTGTTGGCTCATGGATTGTTCTGGAATCAACAACTCTGGACTCCGCATCTGGCCAGCTTCCTTTTAATGAGCACTTTACATTTTGGGTCCCACCCATTAACTAGGGGTCTCACCATTTAGAAGTTAATGAGATCAGTGGTGTGTAATTGAGAAATGAAGCGCTTCTCCCTAGGGCTGCTTGCTCCAGAAGGGCAGAACATGGCACCCTCCACACGGGTAATGACACAAATAAAACCACTTCCTTGTCCCTGTCTGACAGGAGCTGCCAGCTTGGAGGGAGTGTGTGGCTTCCCTTTAGGTGGACTGAGGGACAAGATCATAGGTTCACTCAGTTCGGGCACCTTGAAAACCTGTGGGTCTTGTCAGACGACCACAGGGGCAAATTCCCACTGAGCAGGGGGCACGTGACTCCCCCATAATACAAACCCTGCTTGGTTTATTTAGCATAAGCTGAGCACCAGCAATTTCTTTGATTATCCATCCAAAGCAATTTTTAAAACCAGATTAAAGCCACTTGTCAGAAGCAGATTTGCCTAAAGGCAGGAAAAATTCTGTGAGGGTTCTGCATTAACTGAAGGTTACATAATGTCCTTTTGTGCCTCAAGATTGTATCAAAATGTGTGGGATGGAGATTCAGCTCGGAATCCAAAGGCGGGCTTTTGTGGGCTGAGCAGAAGAGACCTCTTGTTGGAGGGTTTTCTGCCTGAAGGGGGCGCTGGCATTGAGTTGATTTTGCAGAATGAGGCCGATTCAGTCCCCTTAAGGGACTCCTTAGTGGAGACCACAGCCCCCAGCACAACCAAGAGTGAAGTGTGGGGTAAGGCAACCTGGGAGGAGAGGTGATGGGCTGCAGCAAAGTTCAGAGCAGACAACAGAGATGCAGAAAAGGCCATCCCCACTGCCCTGACTGGAGACAATCACATCCAGATGGGCTCCTGAATACACAGTTCTGAAGACATACACTTGAGCCACCCGGGAATGTTCAGAGAAGGAGGCCGGTTGAGGAAAAACAAGCATGGCCCCTGAACTACCAGGCTTGAAGGGAACCAGCAAAACCATAAAGCAAAATCGTCACGATGGAGAGTTGTTCCACATACTGAACATTTATTAAGGCCGGGCCCACGCTAAGTACGTTTCCATTACGATTGTGGTGAAAGCACTCAGTAGCCCTGAGGGGTGGATGGCCCTTATTGCCCGCATGTAGAAATATTCCCAGAGAGGTTTAGGACTGGACTCAGGGTCTCAGAGCTCCTGATGCGAAGCAAGATCAAGCCCCGCACTGCCTGGCTCCAGGGCCCTGCCTCCTGATTCCTTGTACTTCTGGCCTCCCCTCTTCTGGAAGGGAACCACAGCCCCTTCTCCCATTCACCCTGGCTGCATGACTCTGTCTTCCAGTCTGCAGCCAGAGCGACGGCTTAGAAATAAAAGCCTGATCCAATCAGCCTTGTGGGAAGACTCTCCGGTGGCTTCGCTTTGGAATCAGCCATGGCCCCAGCCTGCCTTTCCTGTCTCATCCCACTCGGAGCTCCCCATCCGTGCATCTCCCTGGAGCCCAGAGCCCTCCTACTCTTCCCCAAGCAGGTCTCAGTTCCACTCATCACTTGTCAATAAAGCCTTCCTGACTTGGCCTGTGGGATCAGATCTTCTTTCACAGGCCCACCTAGTGATGGCTGTTGTCACAGTTGCCATCAACATGAATTGATGACCATTCCCTCCCCTGGAGGATAATGAAGACTGAGGCTTTTCTCTTTTCAATATTGTATCCTCATTGTGTAATGTATAGTGAACATTGAATATATGAATGTATGAGTAGACGGATGGGTGGTTGAATGGATAGGTGGATGAATGGATGGGTGGATGGATCATTGGGTGGATAGATGGTGGGGTAGTTGGATGGGTAATTAATTGGTGGATCGTTGGGTAGATGGATGGATGGAGGGATGGATGAATGGATGGAGGGTTGAGTGGGTGGATAGTTGGGTAGATGGATGGGGGGATAGGCAGATACAAATAAACCCCAAACAAGGATTCTAAATATGGAGAAGTGCTCCCAAATCACAGTTGTTTGCTTTGAAGGTTAGGAACATTCTTTCCTTCCAGGCAATTCTAGCATTCTAGTAACCTATTTAGTAAAACCACTTCATTTTACAGATGAGGAAAATGAGGCTCAGAAAAGACAATGTATTTTTGTTTAAATGCTTCTTCCAAAGAAATGAGGTTAAGGCCCTATGCACACCGGTGGGTCTGATGAACTAGGGGGTGTGCTGCAAGAAATTTGTTACTGATTATAAAGTACAGAAGTCTGTGAATGATTTGTTATTTTCATAAATTAGTGTAATTTCCCCACATCACATCATCACTGTTACTCATTGCATTCCAATGTTCTCCCTAGAAAAGAAAAGCAAGGAGTAGAGAGAGATCCGGTGAGTTTGACTGCAGCCCCTGGGAACCACCAATCCTAATATGCCATCCCCAGTTGTGGCAGCTGGGGTGGTGTTAAGGGACTGGGGCGGTCCTCAGCTGTGTGCATTCCTGCCCGGGCCCACCCATTAGGGGTTTTTCTGACACAGCTGAGCTCTCAGAGAAGTATGCCACTTCTTCCGCCCTTTCCTCCCTTAACGTTATCCCTCAGGAGGAAGTGAGACTCCTCTGCTTGGCGAGATGGGGAAGGCAGCCCCTATAGGTACAGTTTCTCCACAGGTGGGGATTAAGGTGCTCAAGATCACTGAGAAAGGAAGTGCAGTCCCTTCTCCTCCCCCAGCTGCCTGCCATGCGACACGTTCGCTGGGGCTGGCCCTCCCCAGTCTCCGTGGCTCCCTGTATTCGTACACAGCCTGGCACTGGGTGTGGAGGGTTAGTTCAGGGGGCGGTATCAGGAGCCCCATTTTGACTTGCTTCCCTGCTTTCCTTCCTCCATGATAAGACCCCCTTACTGTCCTGAACAGTGCAGATGCCCTCACCTGGCTCTGTGGTAGGGGTCCCCCTCCGCCTCCCTCCACGGAGGGACTCCGTTCCTGGGATGCGTATGGTCCCTTTTCTGTTCTCCTAAAGCCTGTGTGCAGACTCTCTCTCAGTACCCACACGCTGTCCTGTCTACCTGTTTGCTCACTTATTTTCCTGCTGGATATGACCTCCTGGAGGCTAGAGGGAATTCATCTCATTTATTTTTATATCTCAGTCTAGCACTCAGATGTACTCTGCCGAATGAATGATGGAATGATGGAATGAATACATAAATGAGGAATAATTTTTTTAACTGACATACTTGACATACTTGAGTTAACTCCCATACTGTGAGATGTATTCCCATCCTAGGGGGTTTGGAAAAGGATTCATGTTCTAAGTGATTTGCGCAGAGGAAAGAATTCTCAGGTTACTAAAGAGGGAGAAATTGCCAAATCTCAGCAACTAAACATGGCTGGAACGCCTGGGTGGCTCAGTCGGTTAAGCATCCGACTCTTGATTTCAGCACAGGTCATGATCTCACAGGTTCGTGAGTTCAACCCTTGCATCAGGCTCTGCACTGGCAGCATGGGGCCTGCTTGGGCTTCTCTCTCTCTCCTTTTCTCTCTGCCCCTTTGCTGCTCATGCAAGCACTCTCTCTCGCTCTCTTTTTCTCAAAATAAAGAAGTAAACTTTGAAAAACAAACAAAAAACAACTAAATATGGTACTTCATGGGGAAAGGAACCTCCTCAGAAAATTCTTTGCAATTCTAGCAGATTAGGTCCAATCTGCACACACGGCCTTAATTTGTCCAAACAGTGCTTCCTACACAGAGGCTTAGGAGCCCACTGACCTTAGCAGCCTTGTCAGACTCAGCTTTGTATTTTTAATCTAGTTTCAACTCTTTCCTAGGCTCATTCGTTGATAGAAAAAACAAAGACCACAGGCTTGAACAGCCCATGTGATAGCCAGAAGGAAAATATTGGTAGGGTCTAAAGAGTTATGGGGGAGAAGGGTGTATGTGTGAGGGGGTGGTCTCCTTATGATTCAGTCTGCACTCTGGCACATGAACTTTTACATGACTTCAAGGTCACGGTCAGTGTCAGTCCACTTGTGAGAATCCATTATCCGGCATAGCATAGGGAGGAAGACAGGTAACTGAATTCCAAGGAAAATTCAAAAATGATTTCTAACCAATGTTTTCAGCGTCTTTCTTGTGGCATCCAGAAGACAGCAGAATGACCCAATTCTGTGCTTCCCAGGCTGATTGCTGGAAGGGGCTGACGGATTGTTGCACCCACGAGTTCCCCATCGCTGGCACAAACTCACATCTCTCTCTCTCTCTGTGTCTCTCACATCGATCATTGTCCTTCTAATGCATCTAGATAAGTCATGAGCAGACACCAATTCGCTGAAATGCATTTCTGACATAATTATTACTTCTGCTTGTTCAGACATTTCCTAATGTTCAAATACCAAAAATAAAACTACTATCCCATTAGAGAGGATACCTTTTATTATTCATAATAAAGAACGACCTGGGGCGCCTAGGTGGCTCAGTTGGCTAAGTGTCCGACTTCGGCTCAGGTCATGATCTCACAGTCCGTGGGTTCGAGCTCCGTGTCGGGCTCTGTGCTGACAGCTCGGGGCCTGGAGCCTGTCTTTGGATTCTGTGTCTCCCTCTCTTTCTGCCCCTCCCCCACTCATGCTCTGTCTCTCTCTGTCTCAAAAATAAATAAGCCAAAATAAATAATGATCTTTGAGGGGCGCCTGGGTGGCTTAGTCGGTTAAGCATCCGACTTCAGCTCGGGTTATGATCTCACAGTTTGTGGGTTCAAGCCCCACCTCAGGCTCTGTACTGATAGCTCGGAGCCCAGAGCCTGCTTCGGACTCTGTGTCTCACTCTCTCTCTGCACACCTCTCCTGCTCGTACTCTGTCTCTCTCTCAAAAGTAATAAAATGGACAGGGGCGCCTGGGTGGCTCAGTCGGTTAAGCATCCGACTTCAGCTCAGGTCATGATCTCTCAGTCCGTGGGTTCGAGCCCCGTGTCGGGCTCTGTGCTGACAGCTCAGAGCCTGGAGCCTGCTCAGATTCTGTGTCTCCCTCGCTCTCTGCCCCTCCCCCGCTCACTCTCTGCTCTGTCTCTCAAAATAAAATAAAGATATTAAAAAAATTTAAAAAATATATAAAATGGACATTAAAAATAACAAAAACAGACTATATCAAAAAAAAGATCTTTGAAACTTTAATAAGCCCAAATCAAGGATTTTGGTGGAATGTTTACTTAAATAGGAATATTTTCTTAATTTTAATTTAAATCCTACTAATTACCCATGGGAAAATTCAAGCAACAGTTTTGTTTGTGTGCTTGGATTATGGGGGTATTTTTATTTTGCTTTGACATCAAGAAACAACAAATAGTGCTAAACATATTTTTGCTAACATTCCTTCTTGATAAGACTTCTAATGTGTATTAAAATCATTTTCCTGCCTTTGTCAACCCAATAAAAGTACAAAACTTCAGAATTTTTCCTTGATAACTGAAAAATCTTTCAGAGAATTTAGAGCATTCCCTGAACTAAAAGATGTCACCAATGTCACCAATGTGAGGCTGAACTCATGTGTACTGAGCTAAAAAATGTGAAGAAGGGTTTCTTTCTAGAACGAGTCCCAGTCACCAGCCTATTTTGGTGAGATTTGCCTCTCTCTAATCCCACCTGCCTAAATTCGTGTGGGAAGGGGGGAGTTGATAAGTCAACATCACCAAGGGCCAAGCCAGTTTCATGCTGAAGACATAAAAACCATCCCAGACTCCTTCCCAACATTAACACAGCTGTGGTGATGATTTGGGAAGATTAACTCCTGTCAAGGTTGGCATTTGAGGCCACAAACAGAAAAGAGACTACAAGTGTATGCAATATAAGCTGCTCTTGAAAAGGAAAGAAAAACAACTCTTGCCTATGGTATCCTCTCTCTTCATCTTATTTTTTTTTCTAGAAGCATCTCCCCACCACTCCCAAAATAAATGCCAGGTGTTTTGCTGCACTTCCATTTAAAACTAGAGAAAGAAACTTGATGCCATGGCTTTTTGGTCTTTTCAGAGACGTTGGGTTGGAAAGTGTCATATAAAGAATTATTAACAACAACAGGGGGTTGGACTAATGGAGATTGGCTGCTACAAGAGACATGGGAAACAGAGGCCTGGGATCCCCAGATATGGATCGCACTAGAGTAAGTGCTCCTCTTGCCCCAGCTAAGGCCTGAGGAAGTGGCACAGGGAGTCCATCAGTCTCCTGGGCTTGAAGAGACGGAGCTGAGCATCAAGGGCCAGAGAAGAGAAACCTTGACAAAGAGAGAACTCTGGGGATATCCAAGTACTGATCAGCATGTATATGTATATGCACTTGACAGTAGGCTCAGACCATCAGAAAGATTTATAGGAAAGAATCCTTAAAGCTAATACAGGGCTGGGAAAAGCTCCTGTTCCCACGAGCCACAGTGGAAAACCCCATAATTCCTGGGACATCTGTTACAAGCACTAAGAATTGTCTTGCCTCAGTGTTGGAAAAACAAATCTTGGGCTAAATACTGCTCTGGTCCCATCTAACGAAGCCCCAAAAGGATTGATTAGGCCATTCCAAATAACTTAACTGCATCCCAGAGCAAAGTTCAGGAATATTTATAAGAATACAAAAATACCCAGAATCCAAAAGCATAAGGCCCCACAGTGTCTGGAATGCAAAGAAGCAGGAAAATATGACCCATAATGAAAAGAAAACTCAATCAAAACCAACCTAGAAATTATGCAGATGATAGAATTACTACACAAGGACTTTAAAAAAATTTTTTTAAGTTTATTTATTTATTTTTAGAAAGAGAAAGAAAATATGAGTCAGGAAGGGGCAGAGAGAGAGGGAGAGAGAGAGAATCCCAAGCAGGCTCCACACTGTCAGCACGGAGCCTGAAGTGGGGCTTGAACCCAGGAACCATGAGGTCATGACCTGAGCTGAAGTTGGATGATTAACCAACTGACACACCCAGGTGCCCCCCTCTTTAAATTTTTTTTTAAAGTTTATTTACACAAGAGCTTTTTAAAAAGTATTATAACTGTGTTCCCTATGTCCAGAAGGCTAGAGGGAAGATTGAGCGTGTTAAGTACAGACATGGAAGATATAAAAAAGATCCCAATCTGGGGCACCTGGCTGGCTTAGTCAGTGGAGCATGTGACTCTTGATCTTGGGGTTATGAGTTTGAGCTCCACGTGGGATGTAGGGATTCCTTAAAAATAAAATCTTAAAATAATCCCAATCAAATGTGTCAAGATAAAAAGTCTAATATCTAAAATGAAAAACACTGGGTGGGATTAGCAACAGATTAGTCCTTACAGAGAAAAAGGTTAGTGAACTCAAAGACATAGCAATAGAAACACTCCAAAGTGAAACACGCAGAGAAAGACAACAAAAAATTTTAAAAACAGAGCATCAGTGAGTTGTGAGACAATTCAAGCAGCCAAATATACATGTAATTAGAGTTCCCAAAGGAAGGAGGGAGTTTTTTTAAACTATTTGAAGAAATTATGGCTGTGAAACTTTCCAAAAATGACATAAACTATAAACCCACAGATACAAGAATGTAACTCTAAGCACAAGAAACAAGAAGGAACTTATACCAAAGTATATCATAACGAAATTGCTTAAAACCAGTAAAAACATGAAAAATAGTAAGAGCTGCCAGAGAAGAAAAGACAGAAGAACAAAAGAAAGGATGGCAGAAATTTTTGCTGGAAACCATGCATGCATGCTAGAGTGCAGTGGGGCAATCAAGTTCAAGTAGTAAAAGAAAAAAAGAACTGTCCACCTAGAACTCTTTGCCTAGCAAAAACAGCTTCCGAAAACATGGGTGAATGAAGAGTTTTTTTAGAAATTTAAAAGCCAAGAGAATGAAGCACCAGCAGATCTATCTTTCAAAAAATGTTGAAAGAAGTCCCACAAACCAAAAGAAAATAATACCAGATGGCCATCAGTATCTACACAAAAGAATAAATAACAGCAGGAATGGTGACTGTACAGGTAAATATAAATTCTTTTTTCCTCATATTTAAATCTCCTTTAAGAGATAGTTGGCGATGTCAAGCAAAAATAACATATATCGTGGGATTTGAAACATATGTATAAATAAAATGTATGACAACAAAGCATAAAGGCCCAAAGGGGAGAAATAGAAATATATTGTTGTAAGACTCTTCTAAATGTAAATGAAGTGATGTAATATCACTTGAAATGCATCATATCAAAGATGCATTGTATAGATCCTAAAGCAACCACCTACATAACACAAATAGTGTTAATAAGTTAAAAGGGAAATAAAATAGAATCATTAAAATAATGACTGTTTTCAACGAAGGCGAAAAAGTAGGGTAAAAGAAACAGCAAAGAGATGGAGAAAACAAGAAGACTGTAGATTGAAACCAACCATATTAATAATCACATTAAATGTAAATGTTAGAAACACTTCAGTTAAAAGGCAGTAATATTCAGAGTGGATGGCAAAAGAAGACCCAACTATATGCTGTCTACAAGAAAAGTATTTCAAACTTTGCTTAAAAATATAAATAGATTAAAAGTAAGAGAATGAGGGGGGAAAAACTATACTGTGAAAATGCTAATGAAAAGAAAGCTGCTGTGTCTGTATTATATTGGACAAAACAGATTTTGGAGCAAGGAATATTACCAAGCATAAGGACGATCATCATATGATAAAAGCTTCAATTCATCAATAGGACATAAACATAATGGGGGTGCGTGGGTGCCTCACTCCATTAAGCGTCTGGCTCTTGATTTCAGCTCAGGTCATGATCTCATGGTTTGTGAGATCAAGCCCTGCAACGGGCTCTGTGCTGACAGCACGTGGAGCCTGCTTGGGATTCTCCTCTCCCTCTCTCTCACTTGTCTCCCACCACATTATCTCCCTCACCACATTCTCTCTCTTTCTCTCAAAATAAATAAATAAACATTTTAAAAAGTTTATTTAATAACAGAGCTTCAAAATACATAAAGTAAAAAAAAAAAAAAGCCACCTGGGTGGCTCAGTTGGTTAAGCGTCTAAATTCAGCTCATGTCATGATCTCACAGTTTGTGAGTTTGAGCCCCACGTCGGGCTCTGTGCTGACAGCTCAGAGCCTGGAGCCTGCTTCGGATTCTGTGTCTCCCGCTTTCTCTGCCCCTCCCATGCTCATGCTCTGTCTCTCTTGGTCTCTGAATAATAAATAAAAGCGTTAAAAAAATTAAAAAAAAAAGAAATGGCCAAATCCACAATTATAAAATGATAGTTCCATACCGCTTTCTCAATAATTGATTGAACAAGGGGCACCTGGGTGACTCAGTAGGTTAAGCATCCGACTTCAGCTCACGTCATGATCTCACTGCTCATAGGTTCAAGCCCCGCATTGGGTTCTGTGCTGACAGTTCAGAGTCTAGAGCCTGCTTCATATTCTGTCTCTGTCTCTCTGCCCCTTCCCTGCTCGTGCTCTCGCTCTCTCTCTCTCTCTCTCTCTCTCAAATATAAAATAAAACATTAAAATTTTTTTTAAATAATTGATTGAACAAGTAGATAGAAAATCAGTACAGATTCAAAAGACTGGAACAACATTATCAACCAACTTGACCCAATTGCTATTTGTTAAACACTATCCATTAGTGGCAGAATTATATTCTTTTCAAGTACAAATGGTACATTTATAAGATAGACCACATTCTACCCATTTTAAAAAGTCTCAATAAATTTAAAAAGATTCAAATTATCCAAAGTATATCATCTAGCTACAGTGGAGTTAAATTACAAGTTAATAACAGAAAGATATCTGGAAAACCCCCAACTATTTGGATATTAAATAATACATTTCTAATAGCCCATGAGTCAAGGAAGAAATTAAAAGGAAAATTAGAAAGTATTTGAACCAAATGAAAATGAGAACACACATATCAAAATGTGTCACATGTAGTTAAATCAGGACTTAAACTTTTAATGCACTAAAGCACCTATATTAAAAAAAAAAAAGGTTTCAAATCAATGACCTCAGCTTCTACCTTAAGAAACTATAGAAACATTTGCACAACACTGAACTATACTCAGAATTGGTTATGATGGTAAATTTTATGCAATGTATTTTTTTTTTACCACAATAAAAATAATTTAAAAAACCAACAAGCAGCTGTATATATAATTCAGACACCGAGGGCACCTGGGTGGCTCAGCTGATTAAGCGTCCAACTCTTGGTTTTGGCTCAGGTCATGATCTCAGGGTTGTGAGATTGAGCCCCACGTCGAGCTCTGCACTCTCAACATAGAGCCTGCTTGGAATTCTGTCTGTCCCTCCCTCTGCCCCTCCTTATGCTCTCTCTTTCTCAAAATAAATAAAATACATTAAAAAATACATATGTATATGTACATATATGAAATTTATATGAAATTCATGACCTGGAGAAGTCAGAATAGTTGTTATTCTTGGGCAGGGTATTGACTGGGAGGGGACATGAGAGAATGTTCTGGGATGAAGGGAATGATTTAGATCTATAGGGGGCTTGATTTTACACATCAGAGTAACCATTCATCAAGCTCTCAGCATCATACTCTTACAGAATGTATTTTATACCAGTAAAAAAAGGGTAATTGGAAAAAAAAATAAAAAAACTATGGAGACAGTAAAATGGTCAATGGTTGCCAGGGGTTGGTAGGGGGAGGGAGGGAGGGAGGAATGAACAGGTGGAGGACGGGAGATTTTTGAAGGCAGTAAAACTATCCTGTAAGATATTGTGGTGGATTGAAATATCTGTAAGATATTGTATTATGGATTTGCCAAACCCAGAGGCTGTACATCACAAGAGTAGAGCTTGATAGAAACTGTAGGTCTCGGTTAATAATATACCAATATTGGTTCACTAACTCTAACAAATATACCACACTATATAATAGTTATATATTGCAAACACTATATAAAAGTTATATATTGCAAATAGTCACATAATGCAAAATGTTAATAATAGGGCAAACTCTATAGGAGGAAGGGGAGGTATGGAAGATTTCTCTGTACTGCTCAATTTTTCTGTAAACCTGAAACTGCTCTAAAACATAGTCTATTAATTATTTAAGTATGTAGTATATAAATATCCATATTAATATATTGTTTAAATATTTAAACATTTTATACATAAATATGTATGCTATTATTTTTAATATTTAAATATTATATAAATAGGTATGTCAATATATTGTTTAAATATTTAATATATATACATATTTATATCAATAAATATATTGTTTAAAGATATTTAAATGCATAAAAAGATACATGCACATACACACACACGCACAGCTACCACAATCAATAAAGAACTACAAAAATGAAAAGCTTGAGGGAAACACTAATATTTTAAGAGCAATCGTCTATAGATGGTGAGTGCATGGGTGATCTTTTCCCCTCCCTTTTCACTTTCCTCTATTTTCCAAATTGTTCCAATAAATGGGAGAGTATCTCAGGATGGAAAAACACTCCTCCTCTCCTCGTTTTACATGCCCTGTTGAAGCCAGAGGAGCAGAAAGAGGACACACACCTAATTGAGCGCGTGACCTTCTTTTTCTGCCTGTATCACAGCCTGGAGCTCGGCCCGCCCCTGACTCTCCTCTCTGTGTTTACTTCCTGCCAGAGATAAATAATGAGTCAGGAGCAGGACTGGGGGCGGAGGCTGCCCCCGGCTCTGAATGACACACCCAGCCTCGGCAGGAGCTTGGGAGCAGATCTGGGACTTCGCAAAAGTCTGTTTGGATGGAATAGATTACTACCGCGAAGGAAACCGGGGCTCCTTCGTTAAGAGCTGGCCCCAGGCCCCTGCGCATGAAACAGATCTTTTTCATTTTTCTTTTTTCTCGGTCTGAGAATGGACTTTGTTTATAGGGAAATTAAATTTAAAGGACAGACTGGGGTTTGCTTTCTAATTATGGAGACCACAACACAAACGTTTTCAGACACCCGGGAGAGCTCAGCAATAATGGCTCTGAGCCCAGGCTTCCAAGCTGGACTGTGGTCCCCACCGTGCCACATTTTGTCTGTGTGGGGACATGGGGACATGTTTCTTAACCTCTCCGAGCCTCGGTTTCCTCATGGCCTTCTGGTCATCTGCATGTGTCCACGCTGAGCGGCGGGTGAGGTGTGTGTTGGGGCCCTGGGTCCCCTGCCCTGCGTGCAGGTGACTCAGTGGCAGGCAAGGCACAAGGGACATTCTGGCCTGTCATTTCGAGTCCACTATTTCATGTTTCAAACCATCTTTCTACCCTTCCCTAAGCTGCTGCTGCCCAAACGCCAAGGATTTTTGCTCTAAGTAAGAGTCTATATTTGAAAAAGTCAAGAGGTTGAGCTTAATGAATATGCCACATCTCCTATTTCCCAGACTTAAAGGAGGTCTCAAATTCTCTATTAAGAGCCTAGTAAGTCCGGGGGCGCCTGGGTGGCTCAGGCAATTAAGCATCCAACTTCGGCTCGGGTCATGATCTCGCAGTTGGTGAGTTCCAGCCCTGCGTCAGGCTCTGTGCTGATGGCTCAGAGCCTGGAACCTGCTTTGAATTCTGCGTCTCCCTCTCTCTCTGCCTCACTCCAACTTGTGCTCTGTCTGTCTGTCTGTCTCTCTCTCTCTCTCAACAGTAAACATAAAAAAAAACATTTTTTTTTAAAAGAGCCCAGTAAGTCTAGTCTTTCCTAAATTCTGTTTCCGATAGATCCATAGTAATCACAGCTGTATCTCTGCCTGGAACAGTCTTCTTTCCCCACAAATCCCTGTTTCTATTTGGTTTTGAAGACCCGGCTTCCAGGTCGCTCTCTCTGGAGCACTCCCTTCCCTCTGCAGAGCCTGGCCTTCTCTCCCACCCCGGTGCTCCCACAGAGCCTGCCTGTAGCATTTAGCTTTTCTAGAATGATCTGTTTACATGCTTCTCTCTACCAACATGTCCTGTTCGTCTTTTTCGCCTCTGGCCTCCAGCTCAGAGCTTGGCCCCTTGTGAGCTGTGGATCCACGTTTGCTAAATGGAATATGGAATCTGCTCCCCCTCCCCTACAAGGAGGAGGTCTGTTCAGGTGTTTAAGGTGCCGGGTGTAGAGCGGGAAGTGAGCTATCCCTGAAGTACAAAAGAGAGCCCTGCTTTTCTCCCAAAGATGACGTCCATCCTGTGTGGCCCCGGTGAGATGGGGACTGTGACAGCTCACTGTCTTGCCAGTTTCACCTGGTGCCATGAGGATTCCCTCCTGGACACAGGGTCTGCGACTTCAGAACCCAGCAAATATTCCCAACTGGCCACTTTTCCCACCTCTCAGCAAGGGGTCCTCACCACCCAATTGCTCAAGCCAAATTTTCAGGAATCTTCCTTGGCCGTTCTCTCCCTCCTTCCAAATCCAATCCATCAACAAATCCCGGCATCTCTCAGCTCCAGAATACCCAAAATATCAAAGCTGTGTTTATTTCTCCATCTTCACGAATCGCCTCAGTCCCTGTGGGCTCAGTGTCATCCTCAGAGGGGTGAAAATTGACCCTTGGGAGGCGAAAACATCTCAGATATTGCAGTGCAATTAGAGAGTCATAGCTGGTCCAATATGTAATCCAAAGACCACAATACATATGCAATGTACCCACCGTATGGAGGGTTCTTGGTGGGGGGGGAGGGTGAGTAGAAATAAACCATCTAGGAAGATTCCTGCAGCAGGAGGGAGATAATGAAAATAAGAGTGTGATCCCTACCTCCTTCGAGGCGCACTAGATCCTGCCAGGGTCCTACATGCTTTCCTCTCTGACACCCTGGCCTCCAGTCTTGCCCTCTTGCATTCTCCATACAACAATCCGAGAGGGTCTATTAAAACATAAATCAGGGGCGTCTGGGTGGCTCAGTTGGTTAAGCATCTGACTCTTGATTTCAGCTCAGGTCACGATCTCTCAGTTTGTGGAATCGAGCCCAGTGTCAGACTCTGCATTGACAGCACAGAGCCTACTTGGGATTCTCTCTCTTCTCTCTCTCTCTCAAAATAAATAAACGTTAAACAAAATAAATCAGTTCATGTCACCTAAATCTAGATTTCTTACCATGGCCTTCAGGACCTAGTCTGGCCAATCTGGAACCTGCCCTCCTCCCCACCTCTTTCTACCTCATTAGCCTCCTTCTGTTTCTCTAACAAACCAGATTCCTTCCCACCTTATGTCCTTTACACTGCCTGTCCCTTGACTTGGATCTTCCCATGCCTGCCTCCTTGTTTTTTAATTTTTTTTTACACTTATTTATATTTTGAGAGACAGAGAGTGAATAGGGGAGGGGCAGAGAGAGAAAGAGATGCAGAATCTGAAGCAGGCTCCAGGCTCTAAGCTTAGCTCAGCACAGAGCCCGATGTGGGGCTCGAACCCACGAACCGTGAGATCATGACCTGAGCCAAACTCGGACGCTCAACCGACTGAGCCACCAAGGCACCCCTCCTTTTTTCTTTTTTTAAGTTTACTTATTTTTGAGGGGGGGAGCACGTGCATGTGGGAACAATTAGGGGAGAGGCAGAGAGAGCGAGAAGAGAGAGAGAATCCCAAACAGGCTCCTCGCTGTCAGCACAGGGCCTGACACCAGGCTCAGTCCTACGAACCATGAGATCGTGACCTGAACCGAAATCAAGAGTCAGATGCTCAACTGACTGAGCCCCCCAGGGGCCCCCCTTGCCTGCCTCCTTTTTGCCCTTCCAGACTCAGTTCATTCATCACCTCCTTCTCTGACCATCTAATCCAGAGTATCAAACTTTAGGGTTCTCAATGTCAGGTGGCATCAAACTTTGGGGTGCATCAGAATCACCCGGAGGCCTCATTAAACCCAGATCACTGGGGCCCACCTCAAGAGTCTAAATCAGAGAGTCTGACCCAAGACTGCCTTTCTGTCAAGTTTGCAGGGGATGTTGAGCCTGCCAATCTGGAACCTCGCTTTGAGAACCATGATTTAATCTAAACTAGCCACTCCCTTGTCTATTGCTGTCTACCGCAGCGCCCCATTTGGTACCGTATCAGACTCTTCATGGGAGAGGTCAGGAAACAGGGTATTTTTAATACTTATAAGTTGGACCTAGATGAGTAGTTCACAAACTCCCCCACTCATGAGGATCGCCTACGATGCTTATTAAACACACAGATTCCTGGGCACCTGCGTGGCTCAGTTGGTTAAGCTCAGGTCATGATCTCATGGTTCGTGAGTTTGAACCCCACATTGGGCTCTGCGCCGACTGTGCGGAACGTGCTTGGGATTCTCTCTCACACAGCCCCTCCCCTAACTGCACTCTTTCTCTCTCTGGAAATAAAGGAATAAACTTAAAAAACAAACAAACAAGTAGGGGCGCCTGGGTGGCTCAGTTGGTTAAGTGTCTGACCTAGGCTCAGGTCACGATCTCGCAGTTCATGAGTTCCAGCCCTGCATGGGGCTCTGTGCTGACGACTCGGAGCCTGGAGCCTGCTTCGGATTCTGTGTCTCCCTCTCTCTCTGCCCCTTACCTGCTTATGTTCTGTGTCTCTCCGTCCCTCAAAAATAAACATTAACAAATTTTTTTTGATAAAGACTCTAGGCTCTTGAGTTTCTAGTCCCCCTTCTTTAGTGACCAAGGTGTCAGAAACTCACTTACGACTCACTTAGGGTCTCTGCCTGAGAAAAGTCAGCTCTGTACTATTGTCTGTGGCCCTCCTGGGAAGAGTGAGCAGGTGGGATGCCAGAGCACAGGACAGAACTCCTACTCACCAATTTTTCCTACAAAACAGTCATTTCCTCTGGTGCAACCTAATAGTGCTACTACCTGGGGAGAAGCTGTATGGTAAGATTCATCGTGTTTTGAGCGTTTAAAAAGAAAGGGCTGCCATCCCTGGCTGGTGGCCCCCAAGGAGGGAAAGGAAGGCTCGTGAGATGATGGGCGGTGGAGCTGGAACAGGATGCGGGTACCCAGGGCAGTCATGCTGGAGGGTGGACATTGCTGAGAGTAAGAGGGGCACTTGGCTTTGTCCTAGGAGCGCGGGATCATCCTCCCTCAGGAGGCAGGGACTTGCGCAGGGAGGGACACAAGGGAGGTGCCTCCCAGCCTCCACAGGGGTTTGACTAACGCGGGGCGAAGTGACAACAGTGACACCATGTGGCAATGGGGAAGCAAGGCAGTGAGTTGATGTGACTCAGTCGAATTAAAAACTTAACCCCTTTGGGGATGTATGAGCTGCATCCTTGTGTCATTCAGAGGGGAGAAGACCCTCAAGAGAGAAACAGCGGACGTTCTACCACTAAATCCTAGATGACATAGGGCTCCAAGCCTCAGCTTCCCCATCTGTAGAGCAGAGAGAACGCTGTGCGGAGGGACGTGAGGCACAATTAACGTATTCCTTTCCCCTCCACATTCTTCCCTTGTCTCCAGGTCCAGTGGGAACCACTGCAGGCCTTTCTGTTTTCTCTCTGGAGCTTTTCCAATGAGAAAACATGCTATGAGGCCAATGGCTTCTTCAGTCTTTTGTAAAAACCTATCATCTAGCCTGTGAAGAGAAAATGCTGATTGTCCCATGTGGCAAAGGGAAAGATAAATGCATTTGAGGAAAACAAGAGAGTAGAGGAAAGTCTTAGAAAGTGACAAATGTCTGAGAGTCCCTCCCTGCTCCCTGACTGTGTCCTCAGGCTCACGGACCACCGACAGGCATGGCCCGGGGGGCTCCCAGCCTCACCAAAGATTCTCGGGAGCCAACAGTGCTATGCAAGCAGCACAGTCCTAGGGCCTGAGGGACGGCATGGCCTGGACCGGCGGGCACCGCGGTGGTGAGGGGACAGACGACGGCCCCACTCCACCAGGTGGGGAGAGGGGACCTGCAGGGATGGCTAACCCGGGCATTCCCACCAGCCTGGCAGAGTAAGGACTTGGGAGTCAGAAACAAATTGATCTAAAGAAAATAAAAGTTGACTCTGTGCGCACAGAGCCTTTGGCCATCTGCAAAATGAACACGAAATGCTATTATTATCATCGCTGTGGATGCTGAGGGCTGTGTGTGTCCCTGGACCAGGACCCGCGGGGCCAGCTCTTGCTCTCTCTCCCTGCAGATGGCCTGACTCCAGGAGCCCCCTCACCTCTTGATAGTTTGTGGATTAGTTAGTCCAGAGCCCTGCACCACAGACATTCACGCATTTATGGAAGAGAATCTATGTTTCTAATTGTGAACAGGAAGTGGCCTCCTTGGGCTTTGCTCCTGGAAGGCACCTCTTTTATGCTCAAGTCACATGACAGTGAGAAACAATTCTTCAAGGGAAAAATAATAATTGACTAAAGCTGAGGAACAAGAAACAAAAGCCTTTTGAGCTGCTGTTCCTCTTCAGTGTTGCCGGGACCCAGGCCCCAAATATTTCCCAAGCCTCTTGAGAGATCCCAGAACCGCACAAAGGAGGGGAGGGAGAGCTGGACCTTGGATCTCGGCCTACAGGGATTTCTTTTGCATAGAATTCCAGAAAAGATGAATCTATCCATTAGTTTCATGATCACCCGGAGCCAATTTACACAGGTCATCTGGACTCCTTAGAGCCAAATATTAAAATCTCTGTCCAGTTATCCTGATACAAAGTTCGTGAAAGCAGAACAGCCAAGGGGGTCAAGGAGGCAAAGAAGGACTCTCTTTTGCAGAAAACAGGGGTCAGAGGTGCCGTTCAAGGCATATGCTGTGATTCCCTCAGCAAAAAAGAACACTCTGACCCACCATTTCCCTAAAGAAATCTAATGTTCAGGCCAAGAGTTCAAAGTGGCTCCTCTGGAAACCCCATAGCCAGAGTCCCCCCAGAAAGTAGTACCAGCCCGGCATAGACATTCCTGCCACCAGGGGTTGCTCTTACTCACCCACGACCCTCCATAGTCTAAAGCTTAAGCTCTTTGGTAAAAAGATACCGAAAAACATTCACGACCTCAAATTTCATTGTCTACTGTCTCTGATGGGGAAGGGGGTGTCTACCTTTCAGTTGTTCATTTTTGGTCCTTGGAGCTCCTGTTGATTTGTTGCTTCAAGACCAGTAATTCTAGCCTCCCAGAAGCTGGGCGCCCCATCGGTCAGAGGGTCACGCACTGTACCAGATCACGCACCCAACCCACCACAGTTACTAACTGCCTCCAGGGCTTCTGTCTCAAGGCGGTTCTGGGGACTGAATGTTCACATCTACTGGCCCTCTGCTTGTGAACGCCCCCAAAACCATGGGTGACAAACACTGCATGGGAAGAGTCCATTCGGCTTCTTCCCATCAACCACGGCAGGGAAGTCGGGACCCACTCTGGGTCATAATGAGGAGCCACTGACCGCACTGGCCTGGTTCCGCCGCACCCCTGTGGCCTTTGTAATTTCTGGAATTCATCCACCGGCCTCCCTGAGACCGAGGGTACTGGCCACTTTAGTACTAGTTTTTGAATCCTGTCTCATCGTCCGGTGCCCTCATTGGCTACCATGCTGGAATATAGACCCCCACTCACCACTCATCAGACGCCCCTGATAAGGCCTCGATCTTTTTAAGTTCTGATAAAGAAGATAAACAGCCTGGAGTCTTGCAGGAAACAAAGCCTATAATTGCTGGTTTCATTGGGCAAAAAAACATATTGATTCTCTACCCATGCAGGTCAAGGCAGTCACAAGGCAGTCGCAGAGCAGTCCACGAGCCACTGCTTTGACCATCTCCCCAATGAGGACTGCGTCACAGGTTTTAGGGTAAATTTTCCAAAGCACATGGAGCAAAGCAAATGCTGGGCAGGCAGTGAGCTGGCCACGGCGGTGGCCGGGTCAGTCCTCCAAACCTGGCTCCTACCTGTGCGAGCCTCCACGGTCCCTGCCTCCGGACTTCTCCTCCAGGTCCCCTTCTGTGTTGTGACCGTTCCCGGGGGGCTGCACAGACCCTGGACTCTGAGTGGACGGAGTTCTCTGAGCCAGAAGAAAGAGAAATTGGAGAAGTCAAAAAGGAGTCTCTGAAGACACAAAGCATTTCTCCATTGGCCGCTGGCCGCATGTTGGAGCGCCAGGGTGTCCATTTGCTTTATCGTCTGGCTGAGCAATGCCTGTGTGCTGGCCCCGAGCGACACAGTGACATACATGATGAGCTCAGCAAGCATGGCCCCGGCTTGCATCCGATGGAGGAGAAACACGGTTACACACGAGATTCCGGCTGAGTAGGATGACTGTCTTATTTTTTTAAGTTTATTCATTTATGTTGAGATTTTGAGAGAGAAAGAGGTAGCACGAGTGGGGGAGGGGCAGAGAGAGAGGGGGAGAGACAGAATCCCAAGCAGGCTCTGCGCTGTCAACGCAAAGCTTGATGCGAGGCTCCAACTCACGAAGCCACAAGGTCGTGACCCGAGCTTAAATCAAGAGTCGGACGCTTAACCAACTGAGCCACCCAGGCACCCCAGGATGCCTGTGTTAGTAGGAAGCCAAGCCTGGGGACACGTACCAGATTTTGGGGGTCATCTGCTCCCCTGGAGAAAGTGAGGATTCCTGCTCTGAGATCTTAAAGTGCCTAACTGGTTGTGTGGCACCGCCTAGATGAAAGACATTTCCCCCCCTTCCTCCCCATGGCTTTGTGAACCAGAATTCAGCCAGAAACCTGTGGGGATACACTGAACAATTTAAAAAAAGAAAATGATGAGCCCTTGGAAACCTGGGACCACCGGTCCGAGGCACTAACCAATCTGAGAGGTGGGTGCCTTTTCCTTCAATTCTACAATAAGTGCATCTGCTGGGTAATCAATTTTTAAAACGAAGTTCCAAAAAAATAAAGGATTGTCCAAATTTAAAATCACAGGACAGAAAGAGATGAGAGGTTTTTAAAAACTCAATTTAGGGGCATCTGGGTGGCTCAGTTGGTTAAGCATCCGACTTTGGCTCAGGTCATGATCTCACGGCTCGTGAGTTCTAGCCCCGCATCGGGCTCTGTGCTGACAGCTCAGAGCCTGGAGCCTGCTTCGGATTCTATGTCTCCTTCTCTCTCTCTGCCTCTCCCCTGCTCTCTCTCTCAAAAATAAATAAACATTAAAAAAAGTTTTTTAAATTCAATTTAAATAATGTTTATTAAAGTATAACATAAATGAAGAAATGGATAAAGGGCCTTTTTTTTTTTAAACCTCACGCAGTGTTTCCCAAAGCAGCGGTTGTCTTTCACCTCGTCTTCCCAGGAGGGCCCCACAGCCCCACCCATTGGGGTGCATGGAAGACTCGGGTCCACCAGGTCCTCAGCAGGACCCCCGCCGAACCAGAGGGATGGGAATCTGGTGTGGGTTCTGTAGGATATGATGCAGGGGTTCCCGGCAGCCTGTTTCTAGCCGCTGTGCAAGAAGGCAGCCTGCAAGGAGAGGCCAGTGCCAGCAGGCAGAAAGAGGCCGTGGCGAGGGACAGAGGTCCCGGTGGCGTGGAGGCCTCGGTTCCAGCCAGTCCTGGGGTCAAGCCCACTCTGTCCTCTTCAACCAACGATTGCATAAGATCTGGAGTCCTCCCTCATTTGCCTCCACTGGCACAGGTTGGGTTTCTGTCACTTGCAACCCAAACCGTACATTCCATGAGTGATCAGACCAGCTTTGAAGGAAACAAAATGTTCTGTGTCAGATATGGTTAAGAAGCCTCAGTCGGTTAAGCGTCCAACATCGGCTCAGGTCATGATCTTGCGGTTCGTGAGTTCCAGCCCCGCGTCGGAGCCTGACAGCTCAGAGCCTGGAGCCTTCTTCGGATTCTATGTCCCCCTCTTGCCCTGCCCCTCACCCTGCTAGTGCTCTGTCTCTCTCTCTCTCTAAAAAATAAATAAACATTTAAAAAAATTTCTTTAAAGAAATCCACAGTGCAAGGGCACCTGGGTGGCTCAGTAGGTTAAGCCTCTGACTCTCGATCTCAGCTCAAGTCATGATCTCATGGTCATGAGATCCAGCCGAGTTGGGCCTCGTGCCCAGCGTGCAGCTTGCTTGAGATTCTTTCTCTTCCTCCCTCTCTCTGCCCCTCCCCTCGAGCACGCTCTCTCTCTCTCTCTCTCTCTCTCTCTCTCTCTCTCTCTCAAAAAGAAGCACCCCTGGAAAGGTCTAAGAAGTTCTGTGGCAAAATGACATATTGAACTCTAAGTCAGTTTCCCAGAGTTTGTTGACCACACGTCAAGACCCTCTGTTTACATGCCACCTGTTGCCATACCGTAGAGCCAGGGCTCCATGGAGCACACACCTGACGACAGTTAGCACAAGACCTCATTTCTTTTCACTGTGCTGAAATCTGGCAGATGATTCAAGTCCACAGGGCCGGGCAGCCCCTCGCCTGGTGGGGGGGCGCGGGGCAGGGTGCCTTCGTGAAAATTGGAAGATGGTGCTTCTCTGGGCAGGCACGTGACTGTGAGCATACAGCGCCTTCATGTCAATTCGAAACAGCTTCCCTTTCCTCCAGTGGTTGATCTCAGACCCAGGCTCATGGCTTGTTGGGTGTTTGGGAGAAACTGAGCTCTGTGAGCCCCAGGTCCTGTCCTGAGGGACGCGGTGGACGTGAGGCACCAGGACACAGGCAAGAAGGGCTTCTCCGGACTCTCCAGAGCTCCCTGTGGCTGCCTGTTCCTTATTCCTACCAGAAATCTTCTCTCACCCCTCGCGGGTGAGACCCAGAGAGAGACCCAGCCCAGCCCTGCTCAACAAAGAGAGCAACTGGAAATACAAAAGTCCTCTCCTAAGCCCACAAATTCACCAATTGTGACCACAGACACTGATGCAACCAAATCATTTGTTAAATATCTCCTTTCACCCAGACCTTCCAGAAAGTATTTACCGATTTGTTGACTCATTCAATTATCTAAGATACGTTCATCGAAACCCTACCGTGCACCAGAACCGATGCTAGGTGTAGGGGCTACAAGAACCAATGAGATTCCATCTCTTCCCTAGAGTTGTTCACAGTCTAGGGACACAAACCCCCATGCTGTGACCACGGAGGTGTAAACGCTGGGCCACCCAAGGGGGAGACCCAGTCCTTCCAGGAAGGGAGGATCCCACCCAGCAACCTCTATCAACCTCTAGGCCGGGCTTGTTGCCAATCAGTTTTGGAGCTTCCGTGGGACATTTGCGTGCAAATCATATGTGCAATCTGAACCTGGGGGTCTCCTGGAGACCTTGAATCTTCTGTTGGGTGGGTGGTGTCTTTGACCTTCATACACAGCCTGAAGAGCAAGTCAGCTTTGGCTCTGTTTCCCCCAACTAAGGCACGTGTCTGAGCTGTTGGCTGCTTTGTTTGCCCAATCGTGTCCAAAGGTAAGATGTAAAAGATGCCTCAACTCTCGGGGGCCGCACATTCTAGTGCTAACATGATACTACAATTAGGAAATCTCCATTCACTTTTGCTGAGACCGAATGTCGGGAGAAATAACAATAACTCCTGTTTTTTGAGCACTTACTAAGTACCAGGCACAGGGCCAGTAGTCTCCACGAACCGTGTCATTGAATCTTTACAACAGCCTTAAGAGGACAGTGCTATTCATGTCCTTGTTTTAGAGCTGAGGTTTGCAAACGGTAAGTATTTGGCCAAGTTCTCACAGCAGTGGAGTCTAGATAGACCCATTTCTCTCTGACCCCAGTGCCAGGAAAAGGCATTTTTGTTCTAGCCCTTTAGTGGGGAAGTGCTGAAGGAGGTAGAGAGAGCTGGGGCGGATCCCTTGCCTAAAATGAGGGCTGCTGACCCCCCTGCTGGCTTGACTTACAGGCCGGCTGCACCATTTCCTGAAACGAGAGCTCCATCCTGTCCTGCAGGCCTCAGTCTCCTGATCTGTGAACCAGGATGGCAATCATCCCTATTGGATAGTATCAAGACAGTTCAAACTTTAAATCACTGTAAATCCAGACTCCAAAGTGCTCCTGACACTTCTAGAATGCTCTTTATCTATCTAAGACCACTACTTTTGGATGCATGAGTTAAAATTTTTTTACCATGATAACTCAAGGATAACACAGAGGGAGTGACATTTTCGTCTGAGTCCTGAATTTTTAAAATTGTAACCCAGTTCCTACTTGTCTGACTGTGATGTGGGTCTCAGCTCCAAACACCTTCTGCAGCCAGGCTTCCCTTTCAATCACCACATTATCTGCACTGACTTATTCTGCAATTAATTTAACAGATAAATCTGCTGCTCTTTACTCCATGATCAAGGTTACTTTTAAAGTAATTCTGGAAAGACACTGATGTCTAACAGCCCAGACAGATGCAAACAACAGATGGTGTAAGCAGACAGATCTCTGCTCTCACTGAGGGGGAGAAGGGACCACGTGTTAACTTTCCTCAGGCAAAGGAAATATAACAAGGGCTCAGATTCGTCTTTAAAGCAGAAAAAAGGATCTGTCTTTCTGGCTTTTCAGCCCCATCCTTCCTGCTCGTAGAAAGCTAATCTGCAAGAATCCCATCTCTCTCCAAACACAACATATCTGGATGGACTTGAAATAAAAGCACCAGCACTATCAATGGGAAAGGAACATTGCACTTTTCCTAAAAAACAAAAAAATTTAACGTTTATTTATTTTTGAGAGATAGAGAGAGACAGAGCATGAGCGAGGGAGGGGCAGAGAGGGAGACACACACTCCAAAGCAGGCTCCTGGCTCTGAGCTGTCAGCACACAGCCCGACGCGGGGCTCGAACTCACGAACCACGAGATCATGACCTGAGCCGAAGTCGGACGCTCAACTGACTGAGCCTCCCAGGCGCCCCTGTTGTTGCTGTTGTTGTTGTTGTTTACATCGCACTTTTCAAAGTGCTTCAACAACCATCAGATTCTTACAAAATCCCTGTGAGCTAAACAGGAAGGGAAAACAATGTTTCCCATTTCTCAGGCGACAAACAGATTGTTAAATGGCTTGGCCGGGACTTCTTCCTTGAAGTCCCCCGCTCCTTCCACAATAACAGAAACACCCAACACCAACATAGCCCTTTTTCTGTTATAACAATAACAGCAAACTTATTACTATAAACACTTTCTGTGTGCCAAGGTCTGTTCTTCTAAGCGCTTTCCCTGTTTAAACTCATTCAATCCTTACAACACCCCTATTTTACAGATGAGAACACCTAGCACAGAGACGTTAAGCCACTTGCACGAGGTCACACAGCTTGAAAGTGATGGAGCCAAGACCCAGCCCCAGCCTGTGCTCTCGAACCCTACCTTATGTAGCCTCGCCAGACATGGAAATAGTTGCCTACGATCCCTGCCAACTTCCTGCCACGCACCAGGTAGCTAAAACAACTGGACGTTTATGAATAATGTGGTATGGGAGCCAAGATTCATTGCCCAGAATAGCACCTGGCCCACAGAGGCACTTCATAAATATTTGTCGAACGTATGAAAAATAGACGATTCCTGTCTAGCCTAGTAGGCACGTCTGTAAACCGTGGGAGGCACGCTCAGTCCTTGGGGCTCACTCTTCTGCCACATGTCCTTCAGTGCCTTCGAGCCCCCCTTCCAGGGCTCCCAGCAGCAATGCCAAGTCCTGCTGCTTACGGGACGACGCGGGGTGTGCTGTGTCAATGGGCGTCACCGCAAAACAGTACGCATGTCTAAAGTTTCCCTCGCACTTCCAGACAGCAGGCCGGACAGGAAAACTGGCAAGCCTCCACATGACAAGCTGCCTTGTCAAGTTGCTTCTTCAAATCTTTCCTTTGCTGCCACTGCTTGAATACACAAACAGCCTTTCTTTGGCTCCAGGATATTCCAGAGGCCTGGGTCTATTTCAAAGCAATCTCCAAGCAGGCGCAGCAACTTTCTAGTTCTCAAAATTACACTTTATCGAGAGCTGAAGTGTCTGACGATTAAAAAAAAAAAAATCCCCTGACCTTACCTCTTAAATGTCCTCCCTTCTGGGTTCACTGGCCGTGCCAGTAAGGAGGCTTAATTAACACAGTTAGATCATGACCGGAGTGTCTTGCCAACTCGCCCACTCGTTGAGCAAACTTCTTGGGAGCAGTGTGACTGCAGGTGAATGCTGGGAAGTAGACCAAAGGTCATCCCCATGGCACTAGGGATCGGATTTCAGAAACAATGGCCAGGCAGCCAAATGCGGAGGACACATGTTCTGTGCCAGGCCGGCCGCCGCCCGGCCGCCCTGTCAAGGGAAGGCAAACGCTCCGGCCAGTTCTGCTGGATCACCCCAAACATTTCACCTCCGTGGCAAAAACGCAAGATTCGAGTGGCCCACCCGCCCTGGGAGCCGAGGACGCCCTGGCCTTGAGCCTCACCGAGCACCTGACTTTGTCAGGTCAAGAAGGGGGAGGCCTTGGGGCATGTTTTCCAACATGATATGAGAGAAAACGTGAACAAGCTCTGGGGTCCGAGAGGGCTGGCTTTGCAGCCCCACTCTTCCCTCAAAAGTTGAGGGAAACAGGGGTTGCGTCTGCAGTGGTATTTTGCTGCCTCTGCCTCGTGTCTCGGAAGGGTTGGATCTAGGTTCTGGGTAGACACCGGAGACCAAACCACGACATGGCACCAGACGTTAATTTTAGTGGAAGCCGGGGGAAGAGTAAGTGGGAATTCTGTACTCTCTTTGCAACTTTTCTATAGACCTGAAAAATTCCCAAATAAAAAGTTTAATTGGGAAAACAAACAAACACACACGTGGTCCCTAACCTCACGGCGAATGAGAGATACACAGTCAGTGAACAATATCTATCTTCCTTTCCCCCAAAGCAACGAGCAACTGGGTCAACATGGTAAGAGTTACCCTAAAACAAAAACAAAAATGAAAGCGAAAACGAAAACCACCCTAGGCGCCTCCAAGATGCTTGAGCCGACGTGTTCTGACATTTTTAGTCTGTGGAGAAAGAAAAACCTTTGAGATTTCAGAAACACGGCCCAATAGTGATGTCTTGGGTGGGTTTAATACTTTAGGAGCAGTGTAATTTAAAGAAGCCGAGACCGGCTTAGAAAACCCAAATCATTGCCCCCCTCCCCCCCCCGGGGTCTGTTTCTCCGTCTATAAAATGGGGACCACGATCCCCGGCCTGCCTGCCGCAGTGGCTGATGGGAGAATCTTGTCGCTATGACCAAAGGCTGCACGAATGGAGGAGAGTCGCTGCATTCAAAGAGTGGGGTGTGTCAGGATAGCCTATCATGTCCTATAACATTTACTCAGCTATACTTCGATGTAGGCATAAACCCTAGGTTTTGCCCCTTCTAGAATTTCCCCATTTGCTTCTTTTCAAGGGAGAGCAACCTGAAGCCGAACTCAAGAGTTAGGGAGCAGGAAGCCATGCTTGGTTAAAAGCCAAACTTTACTGCTTCTTTAGCTGTAAGCCTTCGGGCTCTGTGCCTCTGGTACCTTATGGAGAAAATGGGGATCATAATTACAGGGTTTTCAAGGTGAAATAGTGTAATACACGAAAAGCCCCTTACACAAGGCTAGACCACAGAAGACACTCATATATGCTAGTTATTATTTTTACAAAGAAGAAACTGACCCAAACCTCATTAACTAAGAGCCCCAGGGGCTATCGCAGCTTGGAGCTAAAGCAGTTAATCCGATTCTTCAGAAGACGTATCTGGCCCAAACCGGAAGCCATGCAGTTCACAAACTTCAATAACGGCTCCAGTGAGATTTAGCACCAAGCCTAGCGGGTCCCTGGGAGAAGAGACAGTGGCAGCAGACAGTCACAGCGGAGGAGCAACCCACTGTTAGGACCTTGAGTTCACCCTGGTTCATTGTCTCTTCCCTTAATCTTTTTTTTTGTTAAATGCGGAAAGCATCCCAGATGCTGCCTGTAGAATATTAGAGGACGCTGTTCCTTTTGGACTAATTTAAGGCTGTCAGGATGGTGAGTTCCTGGGGTCCCGCAGGAGAGAGAGAAACTACTTCCCCAGGTTAAACTTGGGGCCCCAAGCATTTGTCGCTTTAAGCAACACATGCACATACTTACGGGTCATTTATCTATTAAGCAAAACAATCATCACACAGTGCCTGAGCCACAGCTAACCTCAGACTGCAGCGACATGCTCCGTCCTGTTTCTGGGGGGCCCCGGACCCCAGGGTCAGCTCACGTAGCACGGGGTCTCCTGTCTTCCCGGGCCTCTGTTTCTTGGATGTGGGGGAATTCCAGGACCCGAGGCCACGGGGCCGAGGTCGCCTTCAGGAACAAACTTCAGGCCCAGGCTGCCTCTTGGTCACGGAGCCAGGAACCAGGGGGGACAAGCCCCAGTGAGGCCTGGGCTGGGAGTGGTGTGCACAGCGACCTGCTCTGAGCCCTCTGAGTCCCGTCTATTTCCTGCTCCTCCTTCAGCTCTGAGCTCCAACAGCAGCGCCCTGGGGAAACCTCCCCTGACACCCAGGGTCAGGTCAGGCGGCTCTGCACCTGTCTTCTTGCTTCATGGCATTGATCTCAGCTTCTATAGTTGAAAATCATTTTTCTCTGGGACTCAAACTACAGAAACATCCAGTCGGTGAAATTGCTTTAAAAGGGTTTTTCAGGCTGGGGTGCCTGGGTGACTCAGTCGGTTAAGCGGCCAACTTCGGCTCGGGTCTCAGTTGGTGGGGTCGAGCCCCGTGTCGGGCTCTGTGCTGACAGCTCAGAGCCTGGAGCCTGCTTCGGGTTCTGTGTCTCCCTCCCTCTCTGCTGTTCCCCCCCCACTTGTGCTTTGTCTCTCTTTCTCTCAAAAAGTGAATAAACATTATTTAAAAATTTAAGAAAATAAAATAAAAGTGTTTAGTAGGCTGGGGTGCCTGGGTGGCTCAGTTGGTTAAGCACCTGACTTCGGCTCAAGTCACGATCTCACCGTTCCTGAGTTTGAGCCCCGCGTCGGGCTCTGTGCTGACAGCTCAGAGCCTGGAGCCTCCTTCAGATTCTGTGTCTCCCTCTCTGTCTCTGTCCCTCCCCCGCTCATGCTCTGCCTCTGTCTCTCTCTCTCAAAAATAAATAAACATTTTTTAAAAATTTAAAAATAAAAGGATTTTCTAGGGGCACCTAGGAGGTTCAGTCAGTTAAGCATCCAACTCTTCGTTTTGGCTCAGGTCATGGTCTCATGGTTCGTGAGTTTGAGCCCTGCATTGGGCTCTGTGCTGACAGTGAGGAGCCTGCTTAGGATTCTCTCTGTGTCCTTCTCTCTCTGCCCCTCCCCCACTCTCTCTCTCTGTTTCTCTCAAAAGAAAGGGTTTTTTAAATGATCATATATTTTTAAGCAAGGTCATTACAATAGAATTGCATATTCTCCTCTCCCTCCTCACAGTGTCAGAGCCATTAATGGGTATCATGACGAGCCCAAGAAGAATCCAGAAGGTGCTAATGCAGGTGAGGTGAATGCCACCCTTCCCCTCTGGAATCCACATGCTCGAAGCTCACAGGGCTACTTCGGGGCTCCCAGAACTGAACGCTTGAGCACAGAATGCCGAACGACTCTGGTGCTCACCTTCCACGGAGTCTTGAATTTCACCACAATCCCTCCGTGCAGGTCCTGACACAGGAAACCCCAGCAAGGCTGCTCTTGTCACAGTGCCATCTTCACCTCTGTCCCAAAACGGGACGCACAAACTAGGACGCCGACACTCCCAGGGACAGTGCAGGCTCCGCTTGGCTCGGTGTTAGACATTCTGCTGACCTCTGGCTGGACTGTGCCCTCCACCCCCGTGCCAGTGACCCTCCATCGCTGTGGTTATATGTGTGGTTTCTCTTCCTTCCCAACCATCACGCCTGCAGGAAAGGGAGGCCTGGGGTCTGGGTGTGGGTTACAGCAGTGCATGTTAGTGGCCGGGCTGCCCTGTGCTCTCTGAGATCAACCTGCCTGCCCCGAGGGCTCAGTGAGGCAGTCACGGGAAGGAAGAAGCAAGAGTGACAACTAGGACATGGCAGGCAGCATCGGGCAGCCACCAGGGGCTGGTCTGGAGCCCAGAGGCCTTAGTTCACGAGGAGGAACCTTCAATATATGGGTGGGGTCAGTCCAGCCTGCGTGTGTGAACTTTCCCCACCAATGGCTTCTCCTCTCTTGGGACCACCGCGGGGGTAGGGGTGGGGGGGGTGGAGGGACCCAGGCTATATTCCTAAATTTCAGAGTTTAAATAGGGTTTGTGTGAATCAAAGAAGTTGGTGGGATCCAGATATAGGAACATGGTGATGCTATTAAACTTGACTTCTTGAGTTAAGATTAAAAGGTCACTAACCAGTTCAACAATCAGTTGTTGCCAAAAAATTTCAAAAGCAAAAGTCATTAAGATAACTGGCTGGCCCATGGCCAAGAGACTGCGAAGAGAGGTCCTTTCATGCTTCACATCGCTGCCTGTCTCGGTGACGGTGCGAAGGTCCGGTCTCCCCAGGCACCTGTCGTCCCCCAACTGTCGTGCAGTTCAGTACACCCCCTGCCGCATCTGACCCCACTCTCCTAGGTGTGCGTACCCCAACTGGCCATCAGAGGAGAGCCGCCCGCCCTCCCCTCCCCCATCTTCAAACCTCCCATCTTCCATCTCCTCCCCACCATCCACAATGGCGGAGGGAACCCTGATGTAAGCCCACATGTGCTCCAGTCCCACTGCCTCTCAACAGTCAAGGTCAGCCTTCCTTTGGCCCACCCACCTATCACCCGTCCTCCAGCTACCTCTGCCTGTCTCCCTCATGCCCGCCAGCACGCGGGCATCTAGGATCTTCCATCTTTAAATCTTCATACGATGCTCTCCTCCAGCTACTATCCCAATACTCTGTTCCCTTTCCTAGAAAAACTTACTGCATTATGTACACACCTCTCTCTACTTCCTCTTCCTTATCTTCAGTTCCGGCTTCAGCCCTCTCCCACCCAAACTGCATCCCCGTCATTCTGCTGGAAGAGCTTATCAAGGATCTTCAGGGCAATATGAGATTTCCCTCTCATCTATGGACCCCATATTGCCAAGTCAATGGGCAGGTGTCTGCTCCTTGATTTCTTAGGAGTATCTGATGGCCTCCCAGGTCCCTCATTATCCTGTCTTTGGCTACACCTCCTTCATAGACTCCTCCCTTTCCCCTTGGGCTCACATCTAAATATTAAAGGACATCTCGGGGATTAGTCCTGAGTCCCTTTTCCCAGTGGCCTCCTAACTAGTGTTCCTCCACCTTTTCTGCCCTCTGCCCCTTAAAGACCATTCTCTCCATAGCAACCACAAAGCTCTTTTTTAAAACCTCAGATCAGAGGTACCCGGGTGGCTCAATCAGTTAAGGGTCTGACTCTTGATTTTGGTTCAGGTCATGATCTCATGGTTCATGAGATTGAGCTCTGCATTGGGCTCTGCGCTAGCAGCGTGAAGCCTGCGTGGGATTCTCTCTCTCCCTCTCTCTCTCTCTCTGCCCCTCCCCCCTTCATGTGTGCTCTCTCTCTCTCTCTCTCTCTTTTTCTCAAAATAAATAAATAACCATTTTAAAAATCTCAAATCAGGTTCTGTCACTCCTCTGTTGAAATCTGGTGGTTTGCATCCCAGTTAGAAAGCTGATAATGAGCTACAAGATTTACCCTCACCCATCTCCCCGGTCTCACATCTCACCACAATCTCACCCACTCTCCTCCAGCCACACGGGCCTTCTCTGCTGATCTCAAAATACAACAAGCTCATCCCTCCCAGACATGTTGCAGTTGCTATTCCCTTTTCCAGAATGTTCCTTTTCCAGAACTTTTACATGACTGCCTTCTCGGCACATCAGGTCTCTGCAGGGAGGGTTCCTCTGACCACTTATCAAAAAGAGCCTCTAACCACAGTGAGACAGCTCTTCTCACCCACTAGGATGGCCACTGCAAAAGCCAACACCAAAAAGAATAACAAGAGGTGGCAAGGCTGTGGGGAAATTAGAGCCCATGTGCACTGTTGGTGGGAATGTAAAAATGGTGCAACCGCTGTGGAAAAGTTTGGTGGTTTTCAAAAAATTAAACACAGCATTAGCGCATGATCCAGCAATTCAACTTTTGGATACATATCCCAAAGAATTGAAAGCAGGGAGTCAAACACATTTGCACACCCATGTTTATAGCAGCATTATCCAAGCGTCTATCAATAGACGTATGGACAAATAGAATGCAGAATATAGATAATGAAATACTCTTCGGCCCTAAAGAGAAAGGAAATTCTCACACAGGCTGCAACATGGATGAACCTTGAAGGTACTGTGTTACAGTGAAATAAATCAGTCATTAAAGGACAGATACTGTACGATTCTCCTTGTAAGAGGTACCGAGTGTAGTCAAGTTGATAGAGACAGAAAGCAAAATGGGGGTTGCCTAGGGCTGGGAGTGGGGAGGGGAATGTGATCTTGTTTAACGGCATTTCAGTTTGGAAAGATGAAAACTTTCTGGAGATGGATGGTGGGGGTGGTTGCACAGCAATGTAATGTGCTTAATATCACTGAACCATCTATTGTCCACTCAACAATGGTTGGGATGGATGGGCCACTTGGGTGGCTCAGTCGGTTGAGCATCTAATTCTTGGTTTCAGCGCAGGTCATGATACCAAGGTCATGGGCTCGAGCCCCACATCGGGCTCTGTGCTGGGCATGGATCCTGCTTGTGATTCTCTCTCTCTTTCCCTCTGCCCTCTCCCCGCTCATGCTCTTGCAATCTTTCTTAAAAGATTAACTAATTAAAAAAATTTTAATGATTGAGATGGTACATTTTATAGTATGTATATTTGACCACAATAAAAAAAATTACCTCCTGACTCCAGTTACCACTGGGGCATTTATTAGGAGTTTATTTGCCTGGTAGCTCATTGTCTGTTTTTCCCTGTGGAAAGGAAACTGCACCAGAGTCGATTATGACTGAATTATTCACTGCTGATCTCAAGTGATAGGCACTTGATAAAGGCACTTGATAAAGTCTTTTTAAAAAACATTGTATGTTGTTTACTTGTTGGTTTGTCTGTTTGCTCACTTGCTTATTTTCTAACTCCTGGGTGGATGTCAGTCCCAGGAGGCAGGGGCGTGGTTTGTCTGATGCACAGCAACTACACCAGTGCCAGTCACCCAGCACAGGGTTCAAAATTATTCCCTGAGTGAGTGAAAAATCGTGTCCACATCAGAGAGCCTGTCCCTGGGATCTTGAGCTCCGGAGCAAGGTGCTGTGGAAAGACCAGAGCTGGACCTTAGAACCCAGTGCGAAAACCTCTGATCCGCCATTCTTTGTGATGCCCTGGAGACCGGGTTTCTAATTCCCACTCTGAACTCACCCAGATGCCCCGAAATGATTAGCCTTGGAGCCTGCTTCTTTGTCCATAAAGCAAGAGTGAGCAGCCTGGGACTGCCCACCTCACAGGGTTTTGATGAGACCCAGGTGAAATCACACATGGGCAAGGCTCCACCGTGCTCTACCCGAATGGTCACGTTATGTCACAAACTCAGACACTGAAACCACCATAGAAACGTAAAGATGAATGGAAATGAAGATGAACACACTAGTGCTCCAGCAAGACTTGACTTTAAACTCAACAAATCTTTCTCTTCTTCATTCTTGAAGCCTCCCCATCTCCTTCACTTGTTTTTGTGTAGAATCCTTTGTTCCGGGAACTCAGTATCCACATTGGCATCTGGTGACCTCAATGTATGTTCAGTAACGAGACTCGCATGGCCAGTGCCACCTCACGGACATGGCCAATGCAGCTGGCAGCACGTACCACATTCCTGTTGAAACTGCCCAGATCCTCTATTTTCCTACAAACCCCCTCAGCCCTTTATTCCGGGCGGGTCTGCAGTCTTGAAGGCATTAGCCTACAGCAGCCTCTTTTACCTGGCAAAGTAATAAAAACTCTCATTCCTTTTTATCCCTAAACTCTGTCTTCGTGTTATATTTTGGCCTTGGAGCACAGAGGTCGGTTTGCAACAACAACATCCCTGTTTGGTGGGACATACACAGGAGCAAGCCCACCACGCTGACCTACTTTACAGCCTCCCTCAGGGGCACAGCGGCTGTTTTCTTAAAGCCAAGAACCTGCCCTCTATGTGCCTAACACTCCTCCCTACGTGTGATGGGATTTCAGAGCGGGTGGCATTTTATTGCCTCACCCTGACCATGCCCACAGGCACACACCAACCTTGCCTGACATTCTCTCCAAGAAAAATCTCCTTGAAATGGACGCAGAGCCCCTAATTTGCCCTCCTCCTCCATGGATGTCAAACACTTCAACTGGGGCTAAAATTCTGAGACTCAGCCACGTGCACATGACAGTGACAACTGATTCAGAATGCAATCTTCTTCTTTTTTTTTTTTTTAAGACACATCAGTTTTGCCCACTGGTGGCCACGACAGGACCACCATTCCATAAAAGCCGCACTCCAGGACAAGGGATCGCAAAGCCGAAGAGTGTGGAAGGTTAGTGTTGGCTCCCAGCATCTGCGTTACACGGAGAACAGAAGTCTCATTCAGCATCTCACAGCATAGCACACCACAGTGTTATCTTAAAAAATTTAAACACACATTGCAGGGGCGCCCAGGCGGCTTAGTCAGTTAAGCATCCAATTTCGGCTCAGGTCATGATCCTGAGGTTCCTGGGTTCGAGCCCCATGTCGGGCTCTGTGCTGATGGCTCAGAGCCTGGAGCCTGCTTCAGATTCTGTGTCTCCCTCTCTCTCTCTGCCCCTCCCCCACTCATTCTCTCTCTCTCTCTCTCTCTCTCTTTCTTTTTCAAAAATAAACAAACATTAAAAAATGGTTAACTATGTATTGCAGATTCTACTGTGTTTTACAACCCACTTGAGGTAGATGAAAGGAAGCGATGGTAGGAGGAGAAGAAAAGCTAAAAATGTAAAGGAACACGCCACACGCAAAGTCTGCAAACACCTAGATGTCAGGAAGGGGGCTGAGAAGCGGACCACGCACAGCACACTTCCCAGTACCTGCGAGGGCTCAGGGTGTGGTGGCCACAGGATGACGTTACGCAAGCCGGAGTTCTCTTGCTGAAAGCAAAGGAGTCCTGCCATTAGGATGGGCCGTAGGGAACAAGACCCCCAGCACCACAGGGCCAGTCTTGGCTGGTCTCTATTCCCAAGCCTGACCTGCTGGTGTACTCCCACCCTGCCCATGGCTACCACGGGACATTCGTCAACAGAGGGAAAGGCACCTGCAGCCTGGGGGTGCAGGGAGAAGGCAAGGGTTGGGACTGGGCAGGCATGTTCTCATTCTTTGCCCTGGTGACGCGGCTGGTCCTTTACAGCAGGTCTTTAATCTGTGAAAACAGGAGGTTCCTTCAGACCCGAGTCTTCCTTCTAAAAGGTCACTTGTAAGCAGAAGGCTGGGACCTCTAAGTGCATCTGCACAGAGAAAGAGCCTCTGGGAGAGGCCTGGGGCCACAGATGAGATGGGAGGAGGGGAGTGTGGAGGCAGAGAAACTAGTTGGGAGCTGTTTGGACTGATCCGAGTGTGAGGTAATAGGGCGTGATGGAGGGGGTGGAGGGGCAAAACTAGCACATCTTGGACATGTGGCATATTTTTGTCTTTTGAGGAAGTGCTCTAAGTGGTAATGATGGATCCGTCATCAGCCTGGGCTCACCTGTCCCCTACAGGGGTGGATGCGTGGCTCGGGCTGGCTGATTGGGGTGTCCACATCTGGTGGTGCACGGATTGAGCCCAGACTGGGCACGTGACCCCATCAGGGCCAGTCCTTAGACGGTGCTGATTGAGAGGCTGGATCACTAACAAGAAGAAGCCTGGATGCCTAGAGCAGCCGGTGGTGTGTTTTGTTTTGTTTTGTTTTGTTTTGTTACTGCAGGCTGAGGGCACTCAGGCACCATGGAGGAAAGCAGAGCAAGATCCAGAGAAGGGAGATCTCCAGCGTCCTCTTTTGAATCTCTGGACTCAGTGACTATTGCAGCTAGACCCTCTCTCTGGTTCCTAATCCTACGCGCCAAATAATCCTTCTTCACCTATAGTCGTTGGAGATAGGTTTCTGTTTCTTGCAGCCAAAAAAAGTCCTCATTAGACCAAAATTTAAAAGGCTAAATGGCCAGACCGTTAACTAATCAATTATTAATCATAGAGTGATTTATTCAATGTGGAGAATGAGGGTGAGTGGAGTCAATGGTGACCCCCAGATTTCTGTCTTGGATGGTAGGGTAGGTCATGGTACCCGGGAGGGGGGATTCAGAAGGAGCAGAGGATCGGGGAGGGGGAGCTTAATTCAGGTTTGAGGAACATGGGGTGACCGTGGATCATTCAGGGACAGACACCAAGAGACAGTGGCAAGATGAGTTTGGAACACCAACCCCACAGGGGAGCCCCGATTCCTGTAGCCAAATATACTTGTGTTTTATTTCCACTTGTTTCTCTATGGGAGGCAAACCTTGTTCTGACCCTGGAATCCTAAAGACAACTCCATCATGCCCCACTGGGTCATGTGTGGCTGAGGCTGGAGATGTGACCCAGGAGGGAACTGAGGAGGGAGGACAGGGTTTGGGGCTAGCAGGAGGTGAGAAGATCTGAAACACTGAAATATACTCATCGCTTGCAAGGATGTAATGAGATGGACCCCCTTGTAGCCTGATGAGAAAAGTATAAATTGGCATCACCTTTCTGGAAAGTATTTTGGATATGGATATAGATAGATTCAGATCTAGAGCAAGAGTTTTGAAAACACCCTTTATTTGACCTAGAAATTCCATTTCTATGAGTCTATTCTCAGTAAACCAGCCTTCAATTCCGGACAGTGTAGTTTAGTAAAGGCAAATTTACCTGTATTCATGTAGAAATTCGTCTTGGATTAGAGATGTTCAGCCACTGCCCCAAGGACTTCTCTTAAAGCAGGGAAGACAAATATTCTTCTATTCTAGGTTTTCTCAGCCTTGGGGACTTGGACATTTTGGGAATGATTCTTTGTTGTCGGGGCTATCTCTGTGCATGGAGAGCATTTAGCAGCATCCCTGACCTCTGCTAGGTACCAGCAACACATCCACTCTGGAGATGTGATACCAAACCTGCCTTCAGACACTGAAAAATGTGCTTGGGTTTGGGGCGCCTGGGGGGGCTCAGTTGGTTGAGCATCTGACTCGTGATTTCAGCTCGGGTCATGATCTCACAGTTTGTGGGATCAAGCCCCATGTCAGGCTCTGTGCTGGCAGTGCAGAGCCTGCTTATGATTCTTTTTCTCCCTGTCTCTCTGCCCCTCCCCCAGTTTCACACCTGCTCTTGTTCTCGCTCAAAAGTAAATAAACATTTAAAAATAAATAAATAAATAAATAAATAAATAAATAAAACGCAAGATGGAACATTTCCTTAAGTTAGAGACTACAAAGAGGTAGAACACAAGCCAACTCCAGCCAGCAGAAGCATCCTTTTGACTCACAGAGTGTATAAAAATAATTCAAATTAGTTGTCAACATTTGAAAAATCATAGTTTCTTTACACAATCTCTTCTAGAAAATAGAAGAGGAGAAAGCACTCCCCAACTCATTTTATGAGATTAGTTTTAGCATGATACCAAAACCAGCTAAAAAGGGAAACTACCAAGCAGTATTTACCATGAATTTAGATACAAAGATCCTCACAAATAAAGTCTGATGGTCTTTGAAAATAATTATACACTATGACCAAGTAGGATTAATTCCAGGTATGCAAGACTGGTTCAACTTTCAAAAATTAATCAATGTAACCTAATATATCAACAGCCCAAAGAAGAAAGATCATATAGCTACATCAATTGATAAAGAAAAAAAAAAGCATCTGAAAAAATCCAATACTTATTCATGATAAAATTCCTCAGCAAATTAGGAATAGAGGGGGAGCTTACTTAACCTGATAAAGAGAATTTATAGGGGTCCCTGGCTGGCTTAGTCAGTAGAGCATGTGATTCTTGACCTCAGCGTCATGAGTTCAAACCCACATTGGGCCTAGAGCTTACTTAGTAGATGGATGGATGGATAGATGATAGATAGAGCTTTTTAAAAAGAGAAAATTTATAAAAACCTGCAGCTAATATCTTACTTAACAGGGAAAGATTAAATGCTTTCCCCCTACAATTGGGAACTAGGTGAGAATGTCCACTCAGACCATTTCCAGTTAACATAGTTTTGGAATTCCTAGCCACAGTAATAAATCAAGAAAAAGAAATAAAAAGCATACAGAATTGAAAAGAAGAACAGCAGCTCTCCCTATTTGCAAATACTATGATTGTCTACATAGAAAATCCCAAGAAATCTACAAAATCCTTTTGGAAACAACAAGTGAGTTCAGCAAGATCATAGGATACAAGATCAACACACAAAAATTCAATACGCTGACAATGAACATGTGGAAACCAAAATGAAAATACTATTTATAATCACTGGAAATAAAATGAAATACTCAGTCATAAACTGAGCACATATATAGATCCATAGGGTGAAATTTATGAAATGATGATAAAGAAATCAATAAGGCCCTATATAAATAGAGAAGCACTTGTATGTGTTCACAGACTGGAAGGTTCATCATAGTAAAGATTATCAATTTCTCCAGTATATCTATAGGTTTAATATAATCCATATCAAAATCCCAGTAAGGTATTCTTAGACTTAGACAAGCTTATTCTAAAATTTATATGGAAAGCTTTACGTCCTTGAATAGCTAAAACAATTTTGAAAAATAGTGAAGTGGGACGGGACTTACTATAGAGCAGCAGTAATCAAGACAGTGTGGTATCAACAGAAGAGCAGACATATAGATCAATGGAATAGAAAAGAGAAGCCAGAAATAGACCCCCACAAATATGACCAACTGGTTTTTGACAAAGGTGCAAAAGCAGTTTAATGGACAAAAAATAGTGTTTTCAACACATGGTACTGGAGAAATGGACATTCATGGGCAAAACAAAACAGAACAAAAACAGAAAATGAACGTCAACCTAAATCTCACACCTTACACAAAAATGGATGCAAAATGGATCACAGATTTGAATATAAAATGTGAAACATAACATTTTTGGAAAAGATAATATAGGAGAAAATCTTCAGGATTAGGGGTAGAAAAAGAACTCTTAGATTTGATACCAAAAGCACTAGATTTGGCAGAAAAGGAAAAGGAGAAACTGATCGCTTGTACCTCATAAAAACGTTTGTTCTGTAAAAGAGCCTGTTAAGGCAATGAAAAGACAAGCTATGAGTGGGAGAAACAATTGGCAAACCACAACCTGACAAAGGATTGATATTGAGACTGTACAAAGATTCAACACTCAACAGTTTTTTAAAAATCCAATTAGAAAACGGATAGAAGACATGAACACATATCTCACCAAAGAGAACCCAGGGACAGCAACAAGCTCACAAAAGATGTTCAGCATCGCCGATTACCGGGGAAATGCAAATGAAAACCATAGTGGCATTAGTGGCATATCACAACACACATAGCAGAATGGTGTCACGGACACCAAATGATGGCCAGGATGCGGAAGAACTGGATCACTCATATATTACTCGTCGCTGGTGGGAATGTAAAATGGTACAGAGATTCTGTCTAACTGTTTGGCTGTTCGTTATAAAACTAAACATGCGGGGTGGCTCAGTCGGTTAAGTGTCCAACTTTGGCTCAGGTCCCGATCTCACAGTTTGTGAGTTCAAGCCCCGCATCGGGCTGTGCGCTGACAGCCTGGAGCCTGGAGCCTGCTTTAGATTCTGTGTCTCCCTCGCTCTCTGCCCCTCTCCCCATTTGCACTCTGTCTCTCTCTCAAAAATAAAAATAAATATTAAAATTTTTAAAAATTTATGTTTCTTTATTATTGAGACAGAGAGAAACAGAGCATGAGTAGGGGAGAGGCAGAGAGAGAGGGAGACACAGAATCCGAAGACAGGCTCCAGGCTCCAGGCTGTCAGCACAGAGCCCGATGCGGGGCTCGAACCCATGAACCGTGAGATCATGACCTGAGCCGAAGTCGGATGCTCAACCGACTGAGCCACCCAGGTGCCCCTAAATTTTTTTTTTAAATGGGCGCTTGGGTAGCTCAGTTGTTTAAGCATTTGACTCTTGGTTTCTGCTCAGGTCATGATCTCAAGGCTTTGCAGGTTTGAGCTCCACATCGGGCTCTGTGCTGGCAGTGCAGAGCCTGCTTGGGATTCTCTCTCTCTCTCCCTCTCCCTCTGCCCCTCCCCCACTTGTGTTGTCTCTGTCTCTCTCAAAATAAATAAATAAACTTAGAAAAAAAAAAAAAACCCAGAAACTAAACTTGCAACTACACATGACCCAGCAATTGTGCTTCTGGGCAATTGTGTCAGAGAAATGAAAGCTTATGTTCACACACACACAAATCCTGTATACAAATCTTCCTAATAGCTTCATTCGTAAACACCCAAACTGGAAACAACAGCGGATGTTTCCATACCGTGGAGCACAACTCAGCAAGCAAAAGGAGTGAACTACTGACACAAGTAACAGCCCAGATGAATGTCAAGGGAATTAGGCCGAGTGAAAAAAGCCAATTCCCAAGGGTCACAGACCGTATGGTTCCATTTATGTAACATGCTCAGAAAGCCAGACGCGGAGAGAACAAGTTAGGAGTGGTCAGGGATTAGGAGTAGGGGACAGCAGGGCGGTGGGTGCGGATCTCAGGAAAACCAAAGGAATCCTTCAGGCGGGGGAAACGTTCTGTATCTTGACTGCATCGATGTCAGCCTGCGTGCGCACTGAAGTTTCGCAAGATGTTACCCTGGGGGGGACTAGGTAAAGGGTGCTGTACTATGTCTTGCAACAGCACGCCATTGTCTACCATGTCCACCATTATCTCAAAGGAAAAAGTTTAATTAAAAATACTTGGTGATTTCATAGAAAAATACGGGTTGGTTTTTTTTTTTTTTTAACTTCTGTTGAAGAAATCGGAAGGTCTTGTAACACTGGGCCTGCGTTCCCACATGGCAGCCCTCAGCGGGAGTTGATGGGTGCTCCCTCCAGACAACAGGACAGGAGCCCTCCTGTTTGCCACAGCACCTCCTTCTCTTTGCCGTCTCCTAACCCGCCATTTACCACAATTACTGTTTCTGGCCTGCCCCTAAAGACTAGCTTGCCACCTTTTCTCTTGATGATTCCTGTGTTCCTCCTTGAGAAAAGAAGACGGTAGGGAGGTAAACATGGAAGGAAAACAAATTCCTTTGTGCTGGCTTTCGGACCCCGCCACCTCGTTCAGAAAGCTCAATACCATTAATCCAAAATTCCCATTGTGTGTGAGAGAGATAGGAAAGTGTCCCCCTGATTTTGTTCGCCAGGACACTGCATTGAACTTCTCAAACTTAAAATGGATAGCGGTAAAATTTGAACATACTTTAACAACCCCAGGCTTAGGCACAATTAAGCACTGAAGGCCCATTCATTCCTCAAGAGTGAAAACCCTACCTAATGTGGAAATGACAGTTCACGTTTAATCTGGTCAGCGGTGATAGATTTTAAGATCACTTTTTGAGGGCCGTAACTATTCTGGGGAGGCATGTGGATAAGGTTTTATTTCAACCTCCCCTGATGCATCCGCATAAGGGAACAGAGGGTGGGCACAAACTAGGAAAAATATGCCAAACTCTTAGTAGGTCACTTTTAAAAGCAAAGAATTAACGGTTGAACTAGTTTTTTATAGTTTACAAAATCAGGGCTAGACTTAATACAAGTATTCTGAAAATGGAAATGAGAAATACTTATGCAGATACATATGTGCCATGTGTATTTGGGATAATCTGTGTTTTTTAAATGTTTACTTATTTATTTTGAGAATGAGAGAGAGAGAGAGCAGGGAAGGGGCAGAGAGGGGGAGAGAGAGAATCCCAAGCAGGCTCTCAGCACAGAGCCTGATACAGGCTCTCAGCACAGAGCCTGATACAGAGCCTCAATCCCACGAACCCTGAGATCATGACCTGAGCCAAAATCAAGAGTCAGACGCTTAACCTACAGAGCATCCCAGGTACCCCAATCTATGCTGTAGCTTGCTCCTTCCTGGATGGAGAGGAGATGCTGGGGGCGGGGGGGAGGGGGAGAATCTAGTCAAGGTCAGTCAAGGGATCCTTGTAGGTCGAGGGGGCAGTTCCCTGACACTCACCTGGTTTTCTGAGGTGCTGTTCTCATTGCCCATGGTGATTCAGGGTGCCAGCGTCCCTCTGGATTTTACCAGAAGCAACTGGAAGAAATAAAAGGGTATACACATCCATAAAATTGAAGTTCTGAGGCTTTTTTCTGTCTGCCCGTCACCTCAAACTCAAGAGCCAGATAATGGGAAATGCTGATCTCTGCAGCCACATCATGGAAACTTGCTTTTGAAGGGTTTTCTTTTGCGATACGCCACCCAGACGTCTTTCCCGTCCACACTGCTGTTCTTACTCCCCACCCCTGCGGCTGGCAGACACTTCAGAAAACTAAGTTTGTTACTGAGTCTCCGACTTAACGCCAATGTACACACAGAAGTGTATCTACAAATGAAGTGACAGAAGGGGCCCAGTTGCCAAAGAGGGCTTGAAAAGTGTCACTGTTGGGGTGTTTCCTGTTTCTAATTGTGCTCCCTTTGGAAATCCAGACTATGACGGTTCCCTGATCAAGTGACCACAGAGCCTGGGGTCGAACATCAGGAGGCGTGAAATCCACTTTGTTCAATAACATATGGTTTTTATTGATTTCTTTTCAAATGTTTATTTATTTTTGAAAGAGGGGAGGACAGAGAGAGAGAGAGGCAGACTGAGGATCCAAAGTGGGCTCTGTGCTGACAGCAGACAGCCCGATGTGGGGCTGGATCTCACGAACTGTGAGATCGGGACGGAGCGGCAGTCGGACGATTAATCAACTGAGCTACCCAGGTGCCCCAATACCATGTGGTTTTTACATTTTTTACTCAAAGCACTTGTTTCATCAAATCAGTTTTGCTTCTGCACATATTTGTATGAAGGCAGAATGGTTTCCTTGGGGAGGAGAACGGGTAACAGGGGCCAGACAAGGAATGAAAAACCATGTAAAGTGGCGGGCTACTGGGAGGACTCTAGACCCATTCCGTCAGGCTCACTTAGCGACATTGGTAATTCCTGTCATTGTGAGGATGCTTCCCACGCCGCCCACAGAGAAGCCCAGGACAGCGCTGACGTCGGCTGGGTTCCAGGACACCCCCTAACATCAGCAGGACGGGGACTCTTAACCTTCGATTTTTCTAGATGGAGAAACTAAGTCACAGAAAACTTGCGAAAATGATCAAACTTTCAGAACTGGAAGCTTAGAGATTACCAGTCTATTCCGGTTGGGGGCACGGGGGTACCGAAACCGGAGAAGGCAAGGGGGTTTGCCAAAGACCCAGCTTGGACAAGTCAAAGCTGGAAATAGAACTCAGTCTCCTGCCTTCGAATTCAAGATTCCTTCCACAGCAGTGTGATATCATCGTATTTGCTCAGAAAACTTGAGTGGTTGACTTACTTCAAATAAAATTTGTCCATTCACTTGCTTATCCATTCAACCAACACTGACTAGGTAGCTACCGTGTGCTATGCATACTGAACGGTCACTGGAAAATAAAATTTAAGTATTTTGAGCAGCACAAATAAAATGTCCCCAAACTGAGAAAACTGTGACTGACGTCACTATAGTGATCAGTTGTCTCCCTCCTAACCCTTGAGCCGAAAGGATACAATTCCTTCCCCCTTTCTTGCCCTTCACTGTTTAAAGATGGGCAAAAAAAACCCGTATGCTCATTTACAGAATGTAAACATTGTCATGTATTTAAAATTGATCACTTCAGTGTTTTTTGAATGTTCGTTTGGAAACTGATGCTTCGTTAGCAAATAGTGCTAAATGCTGCAATCATTACACCTCATCTATTACCGTCACTTCCTTGTGCATAACCCACGCGCAGCTGGAATTTCACACGGTTCAATGAAATATTAATTTTTGAAACTCATTCACCGGATCACATTCAATAATTGTATTACAAATCAGAGCACTTGAACCAGCTTTTTATACAGGTAAACAGACTAAAGACAAGGGCAGAACTACTTCTGGTTCAGTGTACATTTCAAAACCACAGAGGGAGGGCTTGGCCATTCCGGGAATGCTCTCCTTCCTGAGCTGCAGACGTGCCAGCCCCTCGGGTGCCCCCAAGACCGGAAAGGAAGGCGGGTACAGCTTCGCCATCTACTTACATTCCGGAAAGGTCTGTGTGACTTGGGAGGCCGCGGGCCCACGGAAAGTCTGCGGTTCAGCAATTGGACTTTCTCCTCCTCCATTCAGAAGCAGGTGAGGCCCAAGCCGAGGCATCGACCCACCTCATCCCGTCGGACAAACAACCCGTCTCCACCCCTGACACTGACACAGACCAGCTGCACCTCATACCTGAGCGGCGGCCGTGCGGAGCCACTGTGATCACACAAACGTGGAATCAGCGTTTCTGAGCCCGTCGCGGCCACGGCCTTTCACGTAGAGGATTTTCCCTGTGATTACAGTATCTGGGCTCCTTTCAGAAAAGGCTTATCCAGGCTAAAACGGGCCCTGTGACCTGATTGGCGGCACCTAAGCGATCAGAACTGGCCTGCCCAGCAAGCAGGGAGCCACGGATCATTCACTCGCCCTTTCTGCGGTGGGGCAGGGACAACCCTTTCGTTCCAAAAAGGAGCAAAATGCTCAAAGTACTTCCTGTTTACACCTGGAAATTTTCCATCCTAAGTAACATGGAAACACAAAGAAAACTTGTGGAAAACGGTGACGCCAGCAGTCTGGCACCTGTTTACAGTGTGTTGTGTGGAGAATGTACTTACCAAGGCGTGGCTTGAGTTTCAACAAGTGAAGTCATAAAAGGCCGTAGGCTTGGCCAGATCCCTGATAGGCAGACCTGCCCATCGGGGCGGAGGAGGCCCTGAGGCCGTTGGGTGGGACCGATGGGCAGCCGCCCAGGGACCCTTTGGCCTAGCAGCCTCCCACCTCCCAGGATTCTGCCAGTTATTACCAAGCATCCACTCTACTGTATGAATGCAGTAAGTTTCGGTTTTGTTCTTTCTAGCAGCGAAGCCTTTCATTCTGCAGAAGCCCTTACTGCTGCCTCAAGGTGCGACCCCTCTGGGGAAACAAGTGGGCATTTCCTCAAAGTCTTCCTGGAGACCAAGGGTCTTACCAAGCTTGGAAGACTGTCAGGAGCTTCCTGGAGAGGAAAGTTGGGTGTGGAGGGGGATCTCAGTGCCCCCACTTCCGGTTCGAACAGATCGGAAGTGTGTGTTTCCACAAATGAATGCATAATCAAATTGTGGTACGTCCATACGGCGGAATATTAATCAGCCATAAAAAGGAATGAAGTTCTGACACAGGTAACAACTCAGATGAACCTCAAAATTTTACTAAGTGAGGGGCGCCTGGGTGGCTCAGTCGGTTGAGCGTCCGACTTCAGCTCAGGTCATGATCTCCCGGTCTGTGAGTTAGAGCCACATGTCAAGCTCTACTGACAGCTCAGAGCCTGGAGCCTGCTTCCATTTCTGTGTGTCCCTCTCTCTCTCTGACCCTCCCCTGCTTGCTCTCTGTCTCTCTCGAAAATAAATATTTTAAAAAATTTTTAAAAAGGAAATCCTCTAAACAAGACATTGATAATGGGTTGTATTCTGGGCTGGTGACACACTATTCCAATCCTGTCCCTCTGTGTGGCCATCGCTGGGTATCAGGTGTTAGTTTAGCTAGAATACCTCTATGTCCTCAGGTGAATGAATCCATGCGGCTTCTTCCACCCCCTTGTTTCCACGTGGAGCCTAAGCGGTCACCGAACTCTCAACTTATTCTCCTATAGATTAAATATAAAACTCATTTTAATAGATAATTATTTGGGAGGACTTTTGTTTTTCAGCTGGTATATTGGTGTCCCATCGTCACAGACCCCGAACATAAGATAGGACTGTCTTTGATCCATTAGTTCATTTCTTCATGCATTCTATAAATACGAAGCTGTTTTGTGTACCAAGCACTGAGGTATTTGCGTTCTCTTTAATCCTTGCAGCGGAGCTATGGGGTAGGTATTTTCTTTTCTTATGGGTGAACAACCGAACCCCAGAGGGATCGAGTCACACGGTCAAAGAGCAGCAGAGAGCACGAGGAAGGATGGAGTCTGGTTGGCCCCAGACCCTGCGTCCATAAGGATGTGATGCTACCACCTTTTGGAAGACTTCTCTATGCAGTTCAAAGGTAACTGACGGCCTTTTTCTCTCATGTCTTTTTCTGCTCATTTATTTTCCTAGAGTGTGGAGTTTTTAGCTGTTGGCAACTGGAGCAGTTGGGAGGGTCCCACCTGATGGGACCACCCCTCACTGATCTGCGCACAGGGCCAGGTGCCAGAAGGTGACTTACTGCAGTGGCTGAGACAGCCTAGCAGGGCTGGGTAGCCGGAGCATTGCTGAGAGAAGCCAAGAGCCTAACCGGGGAGATGGAGCCTGGCTGGGGCCAAGTGTGGAGGAGGGGAAATGGAAACGTGAGAACCGGCACAGCTGATGGGTGCAGAAGCAGCATGGGGGCCAAGGACACAGCTCAGAACCGGATCGCGTCGTCCAGGTCGGGCTGATGCCCCACTTTGCATGCTGCATGCAGGGTGGGGAGCTGCAGGGAGCTGGGAAACCAGAGACAAGATCAGGCCACTCCCATGTCATCCATGATGACACGGAGACTCAGAGACGTTTTGCAACTAACCTCCACTGTCCTGTGAGAACAGCCTGTTGGAATTTGTTGATACCTCTGACAATTGTACCAAGTTTTCTATTCAGCATTTTTTATTCTCTTATTTAAGAACAAAACAAAACAAAACAAAACAGGGTGCCTGGGTGGCTCAGTTGGTTAAGTGTCCAACTTCGGCTTAGGTCATGATCTCGAGGTTCGTGGGTTCAAGCCCCACATTGGGTTCTGTGCTGACCTCGCTCAGAGCTTGGAGCCTGTTTCAGATTCTGGGTCTCCCTCTCTCTCTGCCCCTCCCCCACTCATGCTCTGTCTCTCTCTGTCTTCAAAATAAACTATAAAAAAAATTAAAAATAAATAAATAACCAAACTCCTTTTTGTATGTGATAGAAATGTATCTGTTTTTAAAGCTTAAGAAGTTTTGATTTTTCTTTTGCACGGAGCATGTTGGGTTGTTAGTGCTGGAAGAAACTTGGAGATCATCTCCACCCACCCCCTTTTCACAGATGGGGAAGCCGAAGCTGAGTGGGTAGGAAATGATCTGCCCTCATCTCCCAGCAAGCAGGGGCTGGGGTCAGATCTAGACTCGGAGAGGCATGCTTCTAGCAGGCAGATCCCCCTCCCCACCCCCACCTCAGCAGGCCTCAGCGGGCTCTGCAGTCACGTCCAGACCAGACGAGCAAGGTCAGAAAGGACCCACCTTCCCCGCTGTGGCATTGATTGCCCTCCGGCCAAGTGGCCTCCAGCCGGTCAGGTCCTGTGCCAGCTGAGGGTGTGGGAGGCATCGACTGGAGGAGTCTGGGTTATGTTTGTTTCTTGAAGGTGAGCTCAGGTGCACTTGACCGGCAGCAGCGACTTGGGCTGCTCACCACACCCAGGAGACCTCAGTCAGCTGCTTGTTCCCACAGATGGCCCCAGCAGGAGGGAGACCTCATCTTCTCCCCCCAGTGGCTGAGTTCAGCTGCTCTAACCCCCTACCTTGCACAGCTGAACGTGGCGCTACTTATAGCCCTGTTATCATGTTCCTGTTTGAACACAAACAAACAGCCGTAGCCTGGGAAGGGGATTTGTCGAGAGACCTCGCCTGCTTTCTGCTCTGGCAGGGACCTGGCAGCTCTGTGGGGTTTTAGGGACGTGATGGCTCTTTCTTGCCACTCTGCCCCGGCCTCCTGCCTTCTTCCCTCGCCCATCTCTGAGCCACCAAGAAATTTCGCTGGGAAAAGGCCAGCCTAGTAGAACGTGAGGACCGAGAGGCACTCACACATCTTCTGTCACGCCCCCCAGACCAGAGCCCACCGTCTCCAGCCCCTCTCCTGGGGAGAGGCTGGGCCAGTACTCAGTTATGGCTTCCCAGCCTCAAACCTCCTGTATCCTGGGGCTGGGGACCCTGCAAAGCCAAGTCTGCTTTGCCAGCAGCCCCTGTGAGGCCCTGCAGGAGGAGGCAGAGGCCAGGGGTGAAAGGAGGAAGGAGAACACACTCTGTCCCCGTCTGTTTCCCATCCTGGGAGCAGCACCCAGCCTCACGGCTTCACCCCCTGGGGGGGCTGTCACCTCCTGTGCAGCCCTGGGGTCCAGTCTGCAGTTGTCCTGATGCCCACGGAGTTCGCCTCACGGCTGGGCCTGCCTCCACAGGGGTCTGAGGTTCCCTCCCAGCTTCTACATTTTAATAATTCCAGCTTCTTTCTGCCCCCTCAGCCCTAAGTGTGATACGTGTGTCCCGCAGCCCCTTCTGTCATAACTCCGAGCTTGCTTTTCTGCCATGGCATTTACTTAGATAACCGTCCTTTGCGTCGAATTCTCTCTGATGAAGTAACGGGGAGTTTCTGTCTCTTGACTTGACTGGCTGATACACTGGCAGAGATGGGATTCCAACCCCCGACCTTCTTTCGCCCGGATCAGGCTTTTCTGCTTTGGAACCCAATAAACGTGTGTTCCATTCAATGAATCACAGGGTGAGCTCCCTACATTCATTGGTTCTGACTTTAGTAAGATGTGGTGAGGATTCCCCAGCAGCCCTGGCAACCGTGATCACCCAATCACAGCCTAGACTTGCTGTCAGGCCAATGTTAGTCTGTGTTACCAGCTATTAGAATCGGAGGTCACTATAGCTCTAGTCACCACCGGAAGGGGCTTCCTGACCTTTCATGTCTTGGCCCACATCCTGCACTACGAAGACATGTATACAGCCCCTGACTTGGGGACATGGACAAGGCTGCTTGAGGCCCTGGTCTATGTGGAGAAACACTGACCTAATCTAATGACCCCATTTTACAGATGATGAACCAAGGCCAGGGACTTTCGATAGTTTGCCCGAATTTAAACTTCAGCTCCCGTCTACCCTGCAGCAGCCTCGCCCGGCTGATTCACAGTCGGCACCAGAATTCCTCTCGGGAAGGAACACTCTTTGGGAAAAGAACCGAATTCAGTCTGTGTAGGTGGCAAGGAGTGGCAGGATCTGAAGCTCAGATGGGCATCGGGTTCTCCGTGTGAAAGGAGAGAAATGAGGATTGGTTCCCGAGGCGAAAGTGGGAGAGAAGGGGACAGAGGGGCGGAGGAAGGACTGGGGGTGAGTGGAGGAAGGACCTGGGCATTGGTGTGAGATAGAGGAGACAGAGGAAGGGGCAGAGCAACTTCCCTTCAATGCGTGACCATGACCGTGACCAGGACACCAAAATAAAAAGCAAGCCCAATATCGCTTTCCTTTTATCTTGGTGCACAGCTCTCCTCTCCACCCCCAGATCTTCACACTACATTTGCGAATGCTTTGGGAGTTCTTTGTTCTGCTTTGTTTTACTTTGGGCAGGGGTTGGGGGACTGGGATTTGAAGAAGGAGCTGTATTTTATTCATATTTGGGTCAATACAATAATCCAGTAGGAACTTGACAGCAGAGGAGACCAAAGTGTATAAGCCCTTGGGGATTCAGAGATATCATGAGGTAGACCTTGGAGATCCACTAGGCACCACCTTGAGCTGGAGTCTAAAGGGGCTGGGAAACACCAATTGACATCTGGGTGAGGATAGATTTATAAACGTAAATAAAATCCTGCCCCCCCAAAATTGGGGATCACGTATACTGTTTGTACTCTTTTTGTTTTTTGTGGTTGTTTTTAAGATTTTTTTAAAAGCAATCTCCACACCCAGCGTGGGGCTCGAACCTACAACCGTGAGATTAAGAGTCACATGCTCTAACAACTGAGCCGGCCAGGCACCCCTGTTTGTATTCTTTTGGAAACTGCTTTTGATTTTCCATTTCACAGTGGCCTATCAAACACATTTCCTCACGCCTATAATATCCAATTTAATAGCTACAGTGGATACCATGTTGTTTCCAAGTGTTAGCTGTTTAAAAACACTCCTTTTGTAGAGTTGTCTCTGCCAGGATGATCAGGGAGGCAGCAGGGTGAGGTGGGTGGAGGCAGGCCTAGACCCGCCCTAGGTTAGATCAAGTGGGAAGGTATGGAAGCCAGAGAACTGTGAATGGGGGACGGGCTTGGGAGCACAAGCAGGTTGGCAGGATCAGAAATGGGGGTAGGGACTATCAGAGTGGAGAGCAGGTAGAGGGCTTGGGGAGGAAGGACATAGTGTGGCTGAAGGCTGTGGAAGGGCTGCCGCCAAAATGGGATGGAAGACATCTCCAGAAGGAAGCATAGAGGCTTTCACACTGGCAATCACATCCTAGGATACTTGATACAGGTCTTGAAGGGTCTAGTTCATCAGCTGGAATCTGGTTCTTTGAGGGACAGAGGCCAGGACTTTTGGCGATGATGCTTTCTAAGTTTTGCACTTCTAAATTTTTGTAAATGTTTATTTATTTTTGAGAGAGAGAGAGAGAGAGAGAGAGAGAAAGCATAAGCCCAGGAGGGGCAGAGAGAGAGGGAGACACAAAAACCAAAGCAGGCTCCAGGCTCTGAGCTGTCAGCAGAGAACCCAATGCGCGGCTCAGACTCACAAACCATGAGATCATGACCTTAGCAGAAGTCAGATGCTTAACCGACTGAGTCACCCAGAAGCCCTTAAGTTTTGCACTTCTAAACCAGAACATGAGAATAATCGTGGTACCTCTGGGTGTGCTCGCATACCTCCAATGATGGGAAACTCACCATGTCCTGAGGCATCGCCTCTGGAAAGAGTTACGCTGGATCACTGGAAAGTCTTTTCTTTTGCTCCATAATCTAAGTCCCACCATGATTCCGAGAGCTAGTATCCCAGGGCTCTGGACAATAATGACAGCACTAGGCCTAGGCGGCACAATGGTCAGTGGCGAGGCCTGAGGACCAACAGGAACAATCTGGCTAACCTTGTGGACCGCCATCTTAGACAGGGCCCCAGGTCTTTCCTCAAGGGCCAACCTAAATTTAGCTTCTTCTGGGACTACCCCGAATCTGCACACTTTCAGCTTCCTGGCCGAGAGTAGTTGCTGAGAACGAGCCAGCCCACAACTGGCCACAGATACATGAAGGATCCCAACAGAGACCAAGAGAAAAACCCAGAGAAGCAGCTGACCTCAGCCCAAACACCAGTCCACGGGATCAGATCCTAAAGAGTTAGTGTGTTAAACCCCTAGATTTTGGGGTGACTTGTTACATGGCAAAAGCTAGCTGATAAGATTTCCCCCAGAGAGTCCATTTCACTTCCTTCATACAGGCTTACACCCAACTGTGGCTCTCTACCCTGAAGACCTGTGCGTTGGAGCACAAAGGATTGTCATGTGATAGAGGACTGATGGGTGGATCAAATTCCTCTCCCGTGGTAAAATGACAATTTACAAGCAAGGCCCCTTGACTGGCAGCCACTAGTGTCATCTTGGCCTACGCCAGACTCTCATCACACTAGAGCTCTCTGAGGACGATGCTTTGAGCGCCCTACCTTATGAACAGCATGGCCCCTTGGCCTCAAATGGAAACATGAAGCCAAATACTGGCTTGCAGTAAGAGGTCTCTTTCCTTCCTGCTAAAACAGATATTTGATGACGCGTTTAAATATAAGGTTCCCCTTCCTCACAATCTCCATATAGTCCTTTGCAGACTGGATATTAGCAAGACCGTATTTCTTATGAAAACAAGCTGTTGAAACCCACAAATGTTCAGACATCAGTTGACTCCGAAGGCTAAAGTGTGCTGTCATTTTTGGAAATCAAATACAGTATGAACATAATTGAGAACCACAGGCCAAGGGGAGGGGAGGGGGAGACGGGAGGAGGGGTGGGACGGCAGACGCGGCAGAACTCGAGCGTGCATGGGATATCAGTGCCAATTACGTCAGAGCCGAGATTCTACTGGTGAGCTACATGTTAGAGCTGACCGAAGATGCTGAAGATACTTGCCTTCTACATGACAGAATAAGGTTTTGCGAACGCTATTACTAGGCCTCGGAGACGGTTTCAGCTACCATCAGGCAATCTCTGGTCCTTCAGACAGGTTTATTGTAAACTTACCTTTAAAAATTTAAGGAAATAATAATCACCATATAATTTAAAAGTTCTTGCAAACGAGGCTTTGTGAAGTCCCATTTGCTCAAACTATAGTTCTTTCCAGCAAGAACAAAAGGGGCATCTTAATCATATTTTCCTGTGTTTTTTTTAAAATAACTTTTGCAGTAGTGACCTGCCTCCCAATATTTCCTCCCAAAAAGATATAAAACAATGAGAAAGAGAAAGTAAATGTGTGCAACAACCAGGCCCTCAAATAGCTTGGACATGGGAAGAAAATAGAGACAGTTAAGCACTCTTCAGAATAACTGTGACTCACAGGAGGAAAGTCAGACAATCCTGGAGGGCGAATTCTCATGTGCGCATCCTCCGCCCTCCATGAATCTTTGCGGAAAGCACGGGCAGACCTCGATATATAGAAAAACGGTGGCTGGGGCGCCTGGGTGGCTCAGTTGGTTAAGTGCCGGACTATTTTGGCTCAGGTCATGATCTCACTGATTGTGAGTTCAGAACCTCGAGTTGGGCTCTGTGTTTACGCCACGGAGCCTGCTTGTGATTTTCTCTTTCTCTCTCAATAAATAAATAAATAAATAAGTAAGTAAACTTAAAAAAAAAGAAAAATGGTGGAGAAGACAGAAGGAAGCTAATGAATGGAGCCTTAGTTGATCTACAACTATTATCAGAATGATTAAGTTTCCTCATTGGACTTCAGGTATGGGGCCCCGTGCCTCCAGGGGACCTCAGTCCAAGCATTGCTTGCCAAGCCCCAGCTCAGCCCCTCTGTCCCCTCTGTTGGTTTGGTTCCTAGGACTATGTGTCTGAGCACTACCTGCCTTCCAGAACGTGGATCTTGGGACAGATCTTGCCATGTATGAACACAGCTCCCAAAAGATAACTTCCTGAATTCCCCACCAGTAGGCTCTGCCCATCTGATAAGAAGGTCTGGTACTAATGGCTGATTGCCCATGGGCATTGTTCCTTCTCCATCTAGTCGCTTCTCCAAGGTTGGCATCTGTGATTAGGTCATTCCCCCCCACACACCTGTTAACCAAGACAAGCCAACCTGCATCTCCTTGTTTGTGCCAAATGAGGGAGAGGCATTTGCAGAAGCATCACCAGTCCCAGGGCAGGAAGACAGGCTGGCACTGGGGGGGAGGAAAACACACCCACCAAATGCCAGAGAGTGAAACTTCCCCCAGGTGATGCAGACAATAACATCACCGAATGTTCTTCAAAGAACTGAAACACATGAGAGGATGGTCTTGTGACTGACCGGGACTCAGGGCTTGGTCGTCTCATCTGTTTGCTATGAAATATGAGACACAAAAATAACCCTGTCAGATCCTAACTGGAGCCTCACTATCAGCTTCTGGCGGAAGCCTAGTCACAGGAGCTGTTTTCTGAACCACCCAAAGTGAACACAAGCCCATATGCTTTGTAAGCCCCCAGAATGACCAACAAAATTATGTCCCCGCAAAATGGAAACCCTTGGTCCGACTTAAAAATGATCACTCCGGGGTGCCTGGATGGCTCAGTATGTTAAGCCTCTGACTCTTGACTCCAGCTCAGACCATGATCTCCCGGTTTGTGAGTTCGAGCCCCGAATCGGGCTCTGTGCTGACAACATGTAGCCTGCTTGGCTGCATTAAATGTCTGACTCTTGACTTCAGTTCAGACCATGATCTCAGGGTTCGTGGGTTCGAGCCCCTCTCTGTGCTGACAACACGCAGCCTTCTTGGGATTCTTTCTCTCCCTCTCTCTCTCTGTCCCTCCCTCCTCTTTCTCTCTCTCAAAATAAATAAATGAACTTTAAAAAAAAAAAGATCACTCCAGCAGCACCCACATCCATGCTGTTTACTGTCCCTTCACACATAATGAGCACGACCAGAGAGAAAGAATCTTCCATGGTCGAAGCCTTGCAACCCCAGATTTGATAAGCCTGAAAGGCAACTACTCCGCGAAGCAGTCCTTTGGTCGGGGGCTGGGAATTTCTCTGGGGCCCCGGAATTCTGACCCACAACCAACTTTAGTCGTTCCTGAACCAATGTGAGCTGCTCCCTTTGCTAGAACAACATGGGCCTGTGTTGCTGGGTTTAATCTTCATAATTCTTTGGCACCAATTCTGGCACAGGGCGCTGCTGAGGCTGCTCCTGGACTGGAGCATGAAGTGGAATTTCCCCTTTTTAGGTCACAGACTCAGAGTGCTCTCTCGTCCCAGTGACTCTGCACCGGGTCAATTTTAAACACCCTCCTTCACAACATTTAAGGGGCTCCTGCTCTCCACAGCCATTTCACAGGACTGAAACACGCGCACCAACCCGCCACAGTGGGCTGGGGCTATGAAAACACATCGACGTCCACCTCTTCTAAATGCATGAAGCGGGGAAAAAGAGTTAGGGAGAGGGAGGGAGGCAAATCATGAGACTCTTGAATACTGAGAACAAACCGAGGGCTGAAGGGGGAGGGGGAGAGGGGAAGGGGGGGATGGGCATGGAGGAGGGCACTTGTGGGGATGAGCACTGGAGGTTATACGGAAACCAACTTGACAATAAACTATAAAAAATAAAAATAAAAAATAAACACAGCTGAATTAGGAGCCGCAGGACTGAGGCTGTGGACCCTCCGGTGGCTCTCAAAGTGTTCAGACGAGCCCGCAAAGCGTCACCTTCCTGTGTTCGCATCTTGGGCAGGATGGCTACCTCCTTGTCTTGCCACCTAGACTCTCTGACCCCCTGCCCCACCTCCTGTGTGGGGATGGACCACCTTCCCTGGGCTTCTGATCTCGGGAATCGGAGATTTGGAGCAGGGTTGCCTCATAGTGAGTTTTGCTCTCTACTAGCCGATACTCCGCAGTCTGGTGAATTGCATCTGTCCTGGTCCCCCAGTGTTGTCCCCTCCACCCCGTGCGTCCTGGCCCATTCAGCACACACTCTCAAATGCAGCTGGCGGCTCCCATAGTTGCAACCAGCAATAACATCCACTCCCATGGGGGCCCGTGTGTGGCTCAGTCGGCTGAGCCTCCGACTTCGGCTCTGGTCACAATCTTGCAATTCACCAGGTCAAGCCCCGCATTGGGTTCTGGGCTGAGAGCTTGGAGCCTGGAGCCTGCTTCACATTCTCTGCCTCCCTCGCTCTCTGACCCTCCCCTGGTCATGCTCTGTCTCTCTGTCTCAAAAGTAAAGTAAAAAATAAACATTAAAAAACTTTTTTTAAATCCACTCCCATAGAATCATACCCTTGAGCAGGGAACTTTTGAGGGCCTGACATTGTCCTTTGCTCTGAAAATGGCTCGTTTCTTGTTCTCCCCCATTCCCTACCCCCCACCAATGGAGCATCCTGCCCTCGACACAAACCCACCTCCTAGACACTGCTGATGGCACTAGGGGTCGATTGTGGCTTAAGGTGGGCCAATCAGATTTTCTGTCTTGATCGGTAATAGGGGCCCTGGAAGTCAATCAAGGGGGGGGGAACCGTAAGTCACAAGGCAATGAGGGATGGAGGCTGGCATCGTTCCAGAGAGACCCGGAAACTGTGCTTGATGACCTGAGGGAGGAGCAAGGTTAGGAGCCCAGCGGACACCAGCCCACCCTCACTCCAGAAGGAGGCAGGTGCTGGCTGAGAAGCTGGGAGACAAGGAGTTGTGACAGCCCACAGCTACGTGTTCTCAACTGATCCCCCAACTCTTTGCCAGTGAGTTTCTGTTTCTGTCAACCAATGCTCCCTGATTGACACCACACTCGGAAGTTGCCCATGACTCACCCTGCTTCAGCATCCCTGCAGCGTCTGACATTGTCGTGCCCGCTTTCCCCAAGGGGTTCTGTCCACTTACACAGGTGCTTTGAAATCCAGCTCTCTTTGGCCTTCTCCAGTTGCCCCTCTCCCCCCACCTCAGGGAAGCTATTTAATAAGATCCAGGATTTGGGGCACCTGGGTGGCTCAGCTGGTTAAGCATCCGACTCTTGATTTCGGCTTAGGTCGTGATTTCATGGTTTGTGAGATTGAGCCCCATGTCGGGCTCTGCACTGACAGTACAGAGCCTGCTTGGGATTCTCTCTCTCTCTCTCTCTCTCTGCCCCTCCACCCCTCTCTCTCTCTCTCTTTCAAAATAATTAAATAAACATTAAGAAAAAAACAAGATCCACGATTTGGTCTTACAGCCTGGTGTCCTCAGAAGATTCCATTGGTTTCCATAACTTCCTCTGCTGTGTCCAGGCAGAAGCCTCGGACTCTAGGCCACGGGCGCTCACTTTCTCCTGCACCCACCGCATTTTTAACTCTGGTGGAGGTTTCTTCTTAGATGGCTCACAGTCACTCAACCTCACGAAATGTAAATTTATGTCTTTGTCAAGCCAAACTCTGTCTGGACTTTCCTCATTTCCACCGACAAGACCATGCTCTTTCAGTCACATTCCCTGGGACCTTCATGGTAATTCTACACCATGATCAGTACTTGGTATCCATCCCCACCCTCCAGCCCAGGTGCTGTGGTTATGCGGGTGTAACATACAACTATCTCCTCATTCCCAGGACCTGGCACGTGGGGTCACTTGAGTGTTTACGGAAAGAACCTAAGGGATGAATGAATGATTGATTGTGTTTTAATTTTCCCTCTATTTCATTCCTCTTGTCTCTCCAATGCACATTCACCAAGACCTCTGGATTCTTCCTTCCCAGTGTGTCTTCACGACCCCCTTCCTCCCCATTCCCTTTGCTTCTGGGTCAGACCCTCGTCACTACCCATTAGAGCTACTGCAGAAGCAAGCTGGTCTCCTGATTGCGATGACAAAGCTGACAAGTGGCACCCTAAGCCAATGGTGGCAGTAGGGTTTTTGGCTCTTCCCAAATCTCCCCGTACAAACAGAGCAACAAGATAAGAAAACCGAAACCTATGGACTTTTAAAACAAAACTGGAAGATAAGGCTTCTCCTGAACGTCAACCCCAACAGCCACAAGACCCACCTGGTGTTGGAGTCTGTGCAGGAGGACGTGGAGGGAAGCAACAGGGTATTGGCAGCTGGACCCCGGAACAGGACAATCCCGAAGTCGCCAACCAGCATTCACTGGGAAGGGCAGTGTGCCCGTTTGGAAGCAGCAGCTAAAACTGGAGGGGTTTTGCCCCCCTTACACACGCATATGCACACATTACACACTAGCGTGTACGTCTGAGTCTGAGTGGGATAAGGAATGGAAGTCCGTGCATTTCCCTTTCATGGAACGCACTATGAAATAGGACCCACACGCGCACATACACGCTCACGCGCCACTGTGTTTTACTAAACTATAGGATTTTCGAATGAGGCTTAGCGCTCTGCCTTCCTTGAGTGTGGCCTGATGATTCAGTTATAACTGACACCAAGTCAGGCTCAGAAACACACCGTTTTTGTTGAAATCACACGGCAACTCAGAGTTGGCAACCACAGCATCGAAACCAGCCTGAAAAGGGACTGTGTGAGTCTAGAGAAACACTGGCAGACGTGTCCGAGTCAATGCCATCAAGAGTTTTAAAATAACTTTTCTCCATAAAGTCGTGGTGTTTTACGGCCTCAGGGGGCCTCTTAAATCGTCATTCCACAGAACCGTAAATACTTGAAAATCCAATTTGCAATGGGCAGTCATAACAGAGGCCGGAAGAATGAAATTTCATCCAGCCAAACCCTTATTTTACGAATGAGGAGACCAAGATCAATGGGGCCTTATCCTATCAAAAGGAAACAGTAACTTAATGAGAAAGAAGAAAATACAGTTCACGCAGCTTAGGAGACATTGGGGTGGGGGTGGGGTGGAAATAAGAAGCACAAACGTGCCTTTAATTTCCCTTTATAAGGAAAGAAGAGAAAGAAATGCATCTTTCCCTCTAACCTCAGTAAGCAAACCAGTTTAAAGCCCCATGTCGTTCAAAGGAATAAAGCCACCAGTCTGAGACTTACTTACCCAGTATCCTCTTAGCATGAGGAGCAGAGAACTGGGAAAGGGCCCTCTCTTCCTGATGTTAGGACTTGTCAGCACTGCCCTCTGCCCGTGGTCTGTCTTCCCCCAGGATCACATGGAAGTGTTCTATAAATGTGCATTGGCTTAAGGTTGGGAACGCTGGCCTGGGAAGCAGCAGCGTGGAAGCAATCTGACCCAGGCTAGGCGGCAGCTTTCCAGAAGGCTCTGCAGCCCTGAGGGAGCGTAACAGGGCCCAGGGCGCTTGCAGGTACCGAGAGCCTGCAGCTCTCTGTTTTCCTCACTCTGAGTTTGTTTGGGATCCAAATCCAGTCTCAACTGACTTGGGTTGCAGTTTAATTTACTTGGGGGCAGTGCTATACTGTGGCTAGGACCGGCCACTTTCCAAAACACAGCAGCCTTAATTAAAAAAAAAAAAAAAAAACAACAACCCTATAAAATTAGAAGTGCTTCTGGTTCAACTCTGATAGACCTCATCAAATCAAGTTGTCCTTTTTGGAAATGTCATTGTGCTCCCTTGAGAAAGGGAGAATGCACAGTCACAGTCACTCTTAGGCCATTTCTAAATGCCAAAGCTACCTAAAATTCCGTCAATATTTCATGGATTAAATGCACAACAGTATGACGGAAAACAAAGCAACCATTGGAAAGAATATGGGGCTCTTTATGTACAAACACTGAGAACTCCCCAAGATACGTAGGTAAGTGGGAGAAAAAATAGGGTATGGGACAGTGTGTGTAATATGCTATCGTTGGTGTAAAAACAAAGGTGTAAGTGTATGCATATGTGTTATATTATGTGTGGTATATTAATTCTTGCTCTGAAAGAATACTACACTCTTATATAAATTTTAATGACTCTGAAAATTCACACAAGCGACTAGCGACATTGAGCAGTTGTCGCCGAGGAGAGGCAGAAACTAGGGGACACGGAAAAGGGAAGAAGGTCTCCTCCCATATTTCTTTTCCTATTCCAGGAATGTGACCTCATGTGTAGAGTCATTTCTCAAAGAAAATTCTCAAAGATATTTCATTTCCATTAGAAATACTTAATTTTCAAAATTGCTATTCCAGGCACAGAATGCAATCAACCGTAATCTAACAAGCCCCTCTCCCCCATCCTTTTTTTTTTTTTTTTTACACATATTTAACATATTTGATTCGGTTGAAAAGGAAATTCCTTAAGAAGACAGAGTTTTGGGGATGCCTGGGTGACTCAGTCGGTTAAGTGTCCAGCTTTGGCTCAGGTCATGATCTCCTGGTCTGTGGGTTCGAGCCCTGCATCGTGCTCTGAGTCTGGAACCTGCTTTGGATTCTGTGTCTCCCTCTCTCTCTGCCCCTCCCCTGCCCATGTGCGCACGCGCGCGCGCTCTCTCTCTCTCTCTCTCAAAAATAAATAAACATGAAAACAAAGTAAACAAAAAAGACAGAGTTTTGAAGTAACAAAAATCCTGGTGTACGCAGGACCCATCCATGAGTTCCGAACAAAGAGTCTGAGGGCTGGATGTCTGGCCCTGATTCATCTCCTCCGTAGCCACGACTTAGAGCAGGTGCCCAGGTGCCTCATCGTGTGTAACACAGCCCCACAGCCCACCTTCTCCACGGGCCCAGCGTGCCCTAAACAAGAGGATGTACATAAAAGCCTCTGAAAACAGAAAGCCTTCATTCGGGAACAGAGTCCTTCACAGGGATCACATTTTGTAAGATTTTTCTGAAGTTCTTGTGTAATTCAACACTCAGATTGTGTAAGGCAAATCCCCCCTGAGAACAAGCATAAAGGAAAAGGGGGATACTTCCAGAGGGCCTGCATCCACCGTCACTCCTTAGTGCGGGGCTTTTATTTTCCAACGTTGTGCAGGGCGCCTTCTTGTACTTGACCTCCTGGCTTGTCCCGGTGGCTGGGTTCAGGGCTTTCTTCTGCATCTCCCTTCCATTTCTGTTCCCACTTTATTAAACCAGGAGCATTTTTGAGTCCTTGCATTAGTACTAATGCATAATGCCTGGTTGAAAATGCTTTGAGATGTAAAAAAAAAAAAAAGTTTGTTTGTTTGTTTGTTTGTTTTTTATTATACTAAAATTACAAGTCCAAGTCCCGGGACCTAGGAACAGGGTGGTTGCCACAGTCCCAGGAGAAACGCAGACAACTGCTCGCTGGCTGGAGTGGCGCCACCGTGTGGCAACACTGTAGGTACAGCATTTACCATTCATTGGACCCGTGGGCTTTGAAATGCTACTCAACCAAAGCACGGATTCATTAGCAAAAGCAAAACATGGTTTTAATTGGTGAGATCTGAAATCTTTTCAAATTTGCTCATAAAGTGAGATCTCATTAATTTTTTTAATGTTTATTCATTTTTAAGGGAGAGAGACAGACTGCGAGTGGGGGAGGGGCAGAGAGAGAGGGAGACACAGAATCCCAAGCAGGCTCCAGGCTCCCAGCTGTCAGCACAGAGCCCAACGTGGGGCTCGAACCCAGGAACCGCGAGTTCATGACCTGAGCCAAAGTCCGAGGCTCAACCGACTGAGCCACCCAGGGGCCCCTCACTAATATTTTTATTGCTATATTCCTAACTTGCCCAATTCAAATTCAAATAAAGGCAGCCTTGCTGAAAATTACTGGCATATGGTAGAGAACACGAGAAGAACAAAACATTTTGCAGGCAATGCTTAGAGCTGCTGATTCTTTTAAAATTCCGAGGGCAAAATAATTCAAAGTTATGTTATGACAGTAAACAGGTGGATTTATGAAAATAAAAAGATAATGTTTACAGCCCATTATCTCCCTACGCAGTGAAAAAGAAATTCTCATTAATGAAGCAGACAGAGCTCCTCTCCTTCGAGAATTCATTGAAGTGATAGCAAAAGAATTTTTTTTTAAGTTTGTCGGGACCGTAATGAAGCAAACAGCGACAGGACATCAGTTAAGAGATTGCTCCGTGCTTGTGGACATTGGGAAGAGGATTGAGGTCCGGTAATGGAGGTATCAGGCCACTGCCTAGAGTTGGGGTAAGAGAGGGTGGTGGGGCTTTGACCCGAACAAGACCCAGTCTACACTGCAGACCCAGGAGAGGCCCTGAAACACCAGGAACAATGGAGGGGAAAAAAACAGCAGTTCAAAACTTGAAAATCAAAAATTGGTGTAAGTGGAGTCTATCTCCTCACTGTGTCCTGCCCTCCCCAATGCCCGTCGACCAGACAAAAGCAAAATCCAACAAAAACCAAACCTCCCACATTGTCGGAAATAAAAAATTCAAAAGCAGGCTGAAGGCAAACAAAAAAAATAGGTCAAAATTAGAATTAAAGACAGATTTAAAATATGAAAAAAATACTACAGGCTTAGAGAATCAATCCATGAGGTCCCGCATCTCATTAACAGAGATGCAGACGTGGAGTAAAATCGTGGAAGGGAGCAATTATCAAGGAATTCATGGAAGAACATTCCCCACAGTTGAAGGAGGTGAATCTCCAGATAGAAAGGGCCCAGCAGGTGCCTGGCACAGTAGCTTACACATGTCTCGTGGTTCTGCGTGTTTCCTGGGCTCTTCTAGGTGGTTCCTGGGTTGAGGGAGGGCTCTCGTGAAACTGTAGTCAGACAAGAGCTAGAACCAGAGCCATCTGAAGGCTCGGGGGGGTTGGACGCCCAAAAGGGTCACTCACGTGGCTGGCAGGTGACACAGGCTCTGTGACCTACACATGGCCTCTCCATGTGTCTTGGGCTTGCTCACAGACTAAACGTTCCACTAAACATGTGGAAACTGCCAATCTCTTAAGGCCTGGATGCAGAAACAGGCACCGTGCCACTCCTGTATCCTATTGGTCAGACGGTCATGGGGCCCACGTGAAAGGGGAGAAAGACATAAATCCCCTCTCTCAGTGGGAGGAGCCTCAAAGAATTCATGGCCACCTCCCATCCACCACGAATCTTAAATGTTTCTAGAAACAAAACCACATAGGTCACTTACCAATAATGAGAATCAGAACCAAACTCATTTTCCAGAACTCTCTCGCTTGGACACCACACTCCGGCTACACATGTCTTCCTGACGTTTCAAATATGCCACGCTCATTGAATCCTCAAAGACTTCTCTTTGCCATTGCCTCTGACCAGGTTACAATCTCCCTGTGTCTTTGTGTGACTCATTACTTCTCACGATTCAAGTCTCGTCTCAAATGCCACCTCTGAGATGTCCTTGCCTACCGTATCGAAAATAAGTCTCGATCAGTATTTATACTCTTAGCTAAATTCTTCATAGTACTAATCGTTACCAAATGTTATTTTTTGGTGTTTCTTTTGTTTATTATCTGTCTCTTCTTGAAGAGCAGGGAATTTGTCACATTCTATGTTATATCTCCAGTACCAAGACTGGTGGTCTTAAAAGCTTGTTTAACCAGAATCCATTTCAAGAAGACAAGGAAACAATGTCTCTAAATTCCTGATGAAAAAATAAATATTTTCAATTCAAAATTCTATATCCAGCCAAACTATGAAGCAAATGGAGGGTAGAATGAGACATTTTTCAGATTCATATAATGTGCCTCAATAAAACCAAGAAAGGTTTTTTTTTTTTTAATTTATTTATTTTTGACAGAGAGAGAGTGCACAAGCAGGGGAGGGACAGAGACAGGGAGACGGAGGATCTGAAGCGGGCTCCATGCTGAGAGCAACGAGCCTGATGTGGGTTGGAACTCACGAACCACGAGATCATGACCTGAGCCAAAGTCAGACGCTCACCCGACTGAGCCACTCAGGTGCCCCTAAACTAAGAAAGATTTTAAACACGGAATGCAGCAGAAGAAAGCAGGAGAGGGAAGCCCCATGGGGACAAATGTCCAGCAAGGCTGGGCTCACAGCTCATCCAAATCAAGGTGGGCAGACAGGGCCTGGGGACAGAGACCTCCAGAAAAAATAGGAGAATTTCAATAGATAGTGGACTGGGTGAAGAGGTTGGAAACAGTGGACAGTATATTCTTCAAAGGTGCACACAAAGCAACTAGAAACTACAGAGGAAAGGGCACCTGGGTGGCTCAGTCGGTTAAGCGTACGACTTCAGCTCAGGTCATGATCTCGCGGTCTGTGAGTTCAAGCCCCACGTCAGGCTCTGTGCTGACAGCTCAGAAACTGGAGTCTGCTTCGGATTCTGTGTCTTCTTCTCTCTGGCCCTCCCCTGCTTGCCCTCTGTCTCTCTCTCTCTCTCTCTCAAAAATAAATAAATATTAAAAAAAAAAAGAAAAGAAACTACAGAAGAAAGCAAAGGTTTCAGAAAGAAAATGCAATCAGTAATCCTACTGATCTCTAGCTCCTCCAGAAATAGTATTCACATAAATCCAATAATAAAAACACGCTCGTTGATTTTCAGATTTGAGAATCTACCTGTAGACAAAGCACAGGGTGCCTACTGGTCATTACAGAACAGCCTGGGTGATTTCGTGGCTGACCTCGTGCTGTGCTGTCCAGATCCCCTCCAGGGGAAAAAAAGAAAAAAAAAAGAACTTCTTTATTACCCCAGCTGCTGGAAGTCTGTGGCCAGACAGGCCTCACTGTCTGTCTTTTTGCGGATGGTCTCAGCTGAAGAGAGATGGGTGAAGGGAAATTCAGCGTCACCTTCTGCCCAGTCCTGTGTCCTTCCTTCCCTTCCATGACTGCACCCCTGACAAAATTCCTGCAGGCCAGTCCGTGTCATAGAGAGTGACAGCTGGTGCCAGAAGCAGGGTGGTCCTAAGGAAATGGACAGTAGGATAGGATTTGGGAGTGCTTTCACCTGCTACATCGCTGGCAGGGAGGACACCATCACTGGTGGCAAGGGGCACACCAATCATCCCTGGTGCCAAGTGGCAGTACAATTGTTAAAATTGCTGCTGCTGGTGAGCTCAGATGGTACCTCGTGAAAGAAATGTATTATCAGGTGTTAGTGACATGAAAGGACTGGTGGCCATAAGACCATTGCCAAGATGAGCACTTTGGGACAAGATAGCACATAGGTGAGGGGGATTTGCCAGCAATGATAGCTAATGTGAGGCCAGCGGGCCAAGCGTGCAGCCAGCACATGTGAAGGTTGGTTACAAGCAGAAGGATGGCAAGTAAGTGAATATGCTTCCTGATGATAATGGTAACTAGGTTTCTCTCTGTTGAGAAGTGATTTATAATATGGACAGAGAAGGCTAGGAAAAAACCCAGAGATGCTGTATTGGAATTAGAGGTTGGTGTGAATGCGTGTTTTACTTTTTTTCCCTTTTTTATTTGAACGCATGTTTTAAATCTATTTATGGGGGCACCTGGGTGGCTCAGTCGGTTGAACGTCCGACTTCGGCTCGGGTCATGATCTCACAGTCCGTGGGTTTGAGCCCCGCATCAGGCTCTGTGCTGACAGCTCAGAGCCTGGAGCCTGCTTCGGATTCTGTGTCTCCTTCTCTCTCTGCCCCTTCCCTGCTCATACTCTGTCTCTCTCTGTCTCTGTCTCTCAAAATAAAGACATAAAAAAATTTTAAAAAATCTATGTACCTATTTATAGGTAAAGATAAAAGATGAATAGGATGTGTTTATCATGTATAAGCAGGTAAATACATACATATATTTTCTAGCTCTGTTTCTCTGATATTTTTTTTGAGAGGTCACCTTCAAGGTCAATGATCAGAACAGATTTCATGAAGAAGGTGCTTTTGGTTTTTTCAACATTTATTTTTGAGAGACAGAGTGCAAGGGGGGCAGAGGCAGAGGGAGAGGGAGACACAGAATCTGAAGCAGGCTCCAGACCCCGAGCTGTCAGCACGCAGCCTGATGCAGGGCTCGAACCCAAAAACCGCGAGGTCATGACCTGAACCAAAGTCAGGTGCTTAACTGACTGAGCCCCCCAGGTGCCCCTATCTCTATTTCTTGAGGGGGTCTAGAAGCCATGATACACCAGCACACAAAAGCAGGAGATACTGCCATAGTCCCGACTTATCCCCCCACAAAATATTTATCAGCTCCAGAGGGAGAAATGATTCTTTTATGGCAGAGAAACCTCGCTGACACTAGCATGACCACATGATCAAGATTCACATCACCAGTGGGGCAGGTAGACATCACGTGCCCTTGCGGTGAAGCACCGAGAACATCACTTCGTTTTGGTGGTGTGCCTACTAAGGATACATGGCCTGAGTCTGGACATGAGGAAACATTGGGCAGACCTAAGTTGAGGAGAATCTACAGAAGGTAGATTCCTTACAGCTGTCAAGAGTGTGAAGGTAACAAAAGACCAAGGAGCTGCTCTGGCCTGCAGGAGACAAAAACGAGTGACATCGTGTGACCCTGGATGAAATCTTGGACCAGAAATGTCAGGATCCCACTGGGACAAAAGGAGAAGTAGGAATGGGGTGTAATGATGGAATGCCAGTGTTGGCAAGTGTGGACTTCCTGATGGTGGCCGTGTAGTGGTTGTGCAGGAAAGAGTCTGGGGTGGCGGGGGTCACGCTAAGGAAAGAGGGGCATCAAGTCTACAATCTGACCCCAAATAAAGAATAATAACTAACAATGAGTATCCATATGGAGAGGAGGAGGAGGGCATAAATACAACTAACGACTGGGGATATGGGAGGTCTTTGTATTCTTTTCATTAAAAACATTTTAAATGTTTATTTACTTCTGAGAGAGAGAGAGAGCGCGCGCAAGTAGGAGAGAGGCAGAGAGAGGGGGGGACACAGAAACTGAAGCAGCCTCCAGGCTCTGAGCTGTCAGCACGGAGCCCGACGCAGGGCTCAAACTCAGGAACTGTGAGATCATGACCTGAGCTGAGGTTGGACATTTAACCGACTGAGCCACCCAGGCGCCCCAAGGTCTTTGTGTTCTTATTGCAACTTCTATACATTTGAAATTTCAAAATAAATTATTTTTTTCAAATGGTGATACCTGTGCTCTCAGACCACCTGACCAAACTATACTAACTCCCCTAAAGGCTAATGGCTTCGCTGGGCCACTTCTCAGCCCCCCACCACCCTGCCCCATGACAGCCCTCAACTCTGCCGAAAGCAAACACTCTAGGCTAGACAACAGCAACTCCTCTTGGCTGAACCAGTGAGTGTGACACAAAAATATTCACATGACTGGGGCGCCTAGAGGGCTCAATCAGTTGAGAGTCTGACTTTGGCTCAGGTCATGATCTCACGGTTCATGAGATTGAACCCTGTGTTGGGCTCTGTGCTGACAGTGTGGAGCCCGCCTGGGATTCTCTCTCTCCCTCTCCCTCCTCTGCCCCTCCCCTGCTCATCCTCTCTCTCTCTCTTTCAAAACAAATAAACTTAAAAAAGAAAGAATATTCAAATGACTGAAGAATGCCAAGGTATCATAAATGACAGCAAAAGGGTGAAAGCCATCTAAATGTCCACCAAAGAATGAACCCACTGTGGTATGTCCATCCAAGGGAATATAATTCATCCAACAAAAGGAACAAAGTGCTGATCCACGCAACCACATGGATATACCTTGAAACATGATGCTAAATGAAAGAAGCCAGACACAAAAGACAACATGTTGCATGATTCCATTTATATGAAGTGTCCAGAATAGAAAAATCCGTGGAAACAGAGAATAGGCTAGTGTTTACTAGGGCCTGGGAGAGCACTGGGAGAATGGGGAGTAACTGCTAATGGATATGGATTGGGTTTTTTTTTTTTTTTCCTGAGGTGATGAAAATGTTCTAAAATTGATTCTGGTGATGGTTGCACAACTCTTGTGAATATAATAAAAACCATTGGATCGTATACTTTAAAAGTGTGAATTATACAATAGGTGAATTACATCTCAATAATAAAAAACATCTCACTCTGGCCTTCAGAGGTGAGTAAACATATTTAAGTTGTTCTGCATCTCCATTCACCTGGCAGGTCTAAGCACGATCCCTGATCAGCAGCATGGACATGGCCTGGGAATTAGAAATGGACAATCAGAGGCCCCCTTCCAAACCTACTATATCAGAATCTGTATTTTTAAAATTAATTTTATTTATTTATTCATTTATTTATGAGAGAGGGACAGTGTAGGTGGGGGAGGGGTAGAGGAAGAGGGAGAATCTTAAGCAGGCTCCACACTCATCATGGAGCCTGATGCAGGGCTCAATCCCATGACCCTGGGATCATGACCTGAGCCGAAATCAAGACTCAAACACTCAACCGACTGAGCTACCCAGGTGCCCCCAAAATCTGTATTTTTAATAACCGTCCCCAGTGATTCAAATGCACACTAACATTTGGAAAGCACTGGTCTAAAGCATTATTGAGGCCATGTAGTTGAGTTTGGGGATGCCGAATACATAGCAGGTGTGGTCACATTAAGACACTATTTCATTGACATGAGAGAGATTAGAAAAAAAATTTTTTTTTAATTTATTGGCCCTTTTTATTTCTTTATTTACAGATCCTCTTCAACGTTAACAAGATGAAAGAAAAGCAAACGGAGGCAGCGTCTTGGATGGTGGCATGGGGCACACACAGGGCTTAAGCACGTTCCGAAATGTCCCCAAGCTAACAGCGGCTGTTTGTTTTGCCAGCTGGAAATCACTCCCGGAGCAGAAGTTTCACGATGCGCTGCTGGTTACTACTACGGCTGTGGGTCCGTTCCATACAAATCCGGAGGTGGCTGTGGTGGGGAGACTAACGATTCGTTCTAGACCATTTAGACCCTTCAGCCTCGAGAGCCTGGAAAATATTTATTTGCCCAATTTCATTGAGATTTTGCATTCATTGTTTGACCATACAAATTAAAAATTAATATTAAATTTCTCTCTGAAATGGTACCATTAACACCTCGCTGAAACATACTGTCTTGCTGTCTCTGCGCCCCATTCCCACCCCAGGGGAGCAGTCATTCACGGCGTTTACACCTCTGGCTTCGTGCCGTACATCTGACTACGAACAGCCCCTCTGCTCTCTGGCCAAACCTCACCGCAGGTGATGCCCCTCCTTTCCGCGTCCAGGTGAGAAAGGCTCTGGGTGGTACACACGCTTCCCTTTCGCACTTGGGATGCTTTGGGCACCCCGGCCCGGAGGTCTTGACAGTGAAGCCAGGCACGTCCCAGTCCTGGGCTTTGTTTCATCTCAGAAGCTTTTGGATCAGCATCTAGACTTAAGGTAGACGCTTGGGAGAAGAGAAGCCTCCAGATCTGGAAAGGTCTGCACCTGCGCACCCCTTCCAAACTTACGTGGCTGACTGCCGTTCTTAACTGAGATGTCGGCTTTTCAGCGGGGGCTTCCCAGAGCACCCCAGCTCAAGTAACCCGCCCACACTCCTCACCACCTGGTAGGTAATTCCTTACCACAATAAGCTGCCTTTTGATTTCCTCACATTGTCACTCTCTGAAATTATTTATCTGTTCCTTGTTTGTTGTCTTTCTCCCTCATGAAACTGCCAGCTGGCTTCCACCTGTGACAGCAGGGATCTTGTCTATCTTGCTCACAGAGCCTGGCGTCTAATGGACACATGATGCCCTTAAGTCGAACAATGTGTATAGCAGGTCCGTTGATGGGCAGGCCCTTTGCCCCCGCCACCCCCCGAGTGCACCTGCAGCCACCCCCCGAGTGCACCTGTAGCCACGGCGGACAGTTTGCCACGTGGCAATAGCTCCAATGGGTCCTGGGCTCGCCTTTGTGTTCCTGTAGAAATTTCCTTTCTTTTCCACGAGCCTGGGAGTGCCATACAAATTACGGCATATACAGGTTTGAGTGTTTTATAGCAGGAGACTCTTCAGAGGGTCTGCCCTGCCACATTTGTGATTATTTTTCCACCTTGGAACAAAGCAGTTCCCAGACACCAAGTGATGGCCCCGGCTGCCTCATGCTCGGCTCTCCTCCCCGCCTGCGCCCCGACTTCCATCCTGGGCTCCTAGCTCAGCTTAATGGCCTTGACTCTGCTATCCAGGTCAAATTCTTGCCTGGCTTCAAATCTTTTCCTTCCAAGCATTTAACACAGCAGGTTATGCCATGTTTGTTTCACTTGTTTGAGGTCTGTCTCTCTCCGAAGACCGTAAGCTCCGCGAGGGAAGGGCCTTGTTTGCGGTCTTTAATATTTAATATTTAATATTGCATCTCCAGCACCCACCCTGTGGCTTAGCACATAGTGCAAAAAACATGCATTAATAAATGAAGCGCCCAGAAAAGGGGGTAGACTTTCATCACAGACTCAAGCAATCGCTAGCATAGCAGGAGCTACCGGAGAACTAGGGTGTTGAGTTTTTACTAAGTACTGCCTTCTCCTGGCCGCCAGGCCGATGAGGAGTACCAGGATCTCCCCGATATACTGACTATCAAATTACACCAAGCGACATGTTTATGACACTAGCCACCATAAAAGCATTGTGGATGATCTAACTCAGCCCTGGCTGGACGTATATAGACCCCACATCCAGCATCCCTAGCACTAAATCAGATCTGACCAGAAGGACCCCCCCTCTCCCCGCAGTGGCCGGCTGTCTTCCTCAGTGCCAAACTATTAAAAACTTTGTTTCCCACCCCAGAACATACATGTTTCCCCACTTGTCAGAGAGCTGACACCCAGCCGTGGCCTGATGGAGACTCTGTGCACCAAGGGATTTACTCCTTCTACCTCTGCCCCCCGAAAAACCTGCCTCTCTCCTCTCTGCCTGGTGTTGATTAAGGTCTGCTTACTAGATGTCCCCCTCTAGGTTACTCCTTGCCAGTTCTTCGTTGTCATGTCATGTTAATCAGGAGGGTGACCCAGAGGCTCATCTCCCAGGAAAGGAGGAGGGAGTCCACTCAGTCGGCTCTTCCCGCCCTCGCTGGTCTCTGCTCCATCATCTTGCAACACTGTGTTCCTGATTACTGTGCACGACCACCGTGCTAATCAGTCTTTCCTGTTTCAGGTACAGTTTCTACTTTTCTGGATCCATCTGGTTGCACAAATTAGGATTCTTTATATCTTGGTGCTAGAAAATCTAAACCAAATTGGCTTAAGAAAGAAATGCATCACTGGGATTGTTTTGCGTGCAAATAACAGAACACCCAGTGAAAAGTGGTTTAAGCAACAAGGACATTTATTACCTCTGGTAACAAGATATGCAGGGGAAGGGCAGTTATGGTTCTGGTTCAGCAGGTTCGTTGTGTCATCAAGGACTCTGGCTCTTTCTGACTTGTAATGTGAATTTGTTCATCTGTCCTCATGTGGCCACAAGATGGCTGCCTCATTTTGAGCAACACATGTAGACATGACAACGTTTGGCTAAAGAGGAACATTTCCTCTCAGTGTCTATTTTTATTGTAGAGAAAACGATTCTGAGTAGAACTTCCATAGACTTCTCTTTAGTCCCATTGGTCAACAATGACCATATTCCATGCCATAGGTACAAAGGAAGCTAGGAGGGAAGGTGAGTATCTGTTTTTTGTTTGTTTTTTAGATTTTGGTTTTGGGGTTCTTTTGGGATTTTTTTTTTGGCTTCTATGTTGGAAAGTGGGCTTTGACGGTAAATGAGAAGGGATAGGGAAACAGAGAAAGAGAAGATATGTCTCCCAGCCTCCCCTGCAGTTGGGTTGAGGCCATATGACCAGATGGGAGCAGCAGTGACATGAACCCATAAGGGTTGAGGCAATTAAGCCAACACACTAATCCTGGACTACCTACTTCTAGATTTCCAAGGTCACAAGGAAAATTGTAACAATTTTTGCCAAGGTCTAGTAGTGGAGTTTCATTTATACCTAGCTAAATAAACCCTGATAAACCTTTTAGCCATCATGTGGGTTATTCTCCATTTGTCCTCACCCTTATCTCAAATTAATCTCCACCTTTCTTGGGGCACCTGGGTGGCTCGGTCAGTTAAGCATCTGACTCCTGATTTTGGCTTAGGTCATGATCTCACGGTTGATGAGTTTGAACCCCACATCGGGCTTTATGCTGATGGCGTGGAGCCTGCTGAGGATTCTCTATCTCTCCTTCTCTCTCTGCCCCTCTCCTGCTTGCGATCTCTCTCAAAATAAATAAACTTAAAAAGAATATTTAAAAAAATGAATCTCTACCTTTCTTAGCCTCGCTCTGCCCAGAGACTGATATGTAGACTGTACCACACAGATTCTCTTGCTCTCTGGCTTCACGTTGGCCTCAGCCAATGGGAGGTAACATCATGCGAAGAGATGTTGGGAGAAAGAGACCAAGGTATTTCACCCCCATTTCCTCTTTGCTGAGCACTTCCTCTGTTTTTGGCACGTCTGCATGCCTCTAGGACCACGCTCCTGTCTGGAGGCTCCTTCTCCATGGCTTCAGCCCTTCCCATGTTCTGGTACCACTTCTTCCCTCTGACACTTCAGGCCCCCGAAGAATAATTTCTTCCCACTGGTGCTCATCCTAGGTACCGGTATTAGCTTCCTCTTACTGCTTTAACAAATGACCACTAACCTGGTCTCCAATTTATCTATATTTTTCTTTGGTTGCTTGTGTTTTGGGGGTATATCTAAGAAACCATTACCTAATCCAAGATCACAGAGATTCGTACCTATGTTTTCTTCTAAGATTTTTATCATATTAACTCTTACATGTAGATCCGACCATTTTGAGTTAATTTTTATATGTAGCATGAGGGAGAGATCCAACTTAATTCTTTTGCAGGTTGATATCCTAATGTCCTAGCACAATTTGTAGCAAGGACTGTTCTTTCCCCATTGAATTGTCTTGCCACCTTTGTAAAAAGTCAATTGACCATGGATGAAAAGGTTTATGTCTGGACTTTTCATTTTATCCCATTGATCTCTCTGTCTATTCTTATGCCAACACCACGCAGTCTTGATCGCTAGGGCTCTGTAGTAAGTCTTGGAATTGAGGAATGCCAGTCCTGCCAACTTTGTTCTTCTTTTTCAAGATTGTTTTGGCTCCTGGATCCCTTGTATTTCCATATGAATTTTAGGATCAGTTTCATGTCTGTCTCCTCGTGAGACCATGGAAGGCAAAGACAAGTCTCTGAGCCATCCTCGTGACCTACTGTGCTTGTAGGGTGTCTGACTCATTAGCACCCATCAAGAGCTTGTTGAATTGAATGAAATGCTCCAGGTATTTCTATCTGGAGCTTGGAATGAATTTCCATCTCAAAGAATGCTAACTACTTGTTTCCGTTCCAACGGCACTGAGCTGCAAAGTGCTGCAAGTGATAACCGCAAAACAATTAGCCCAGGATATTTACAGCTCACTTAAAGAGGAGTCTGGAGGTAGGCAGTTACTCAGCAACTCTGCTATGTCCTTCCCCACAGTCCCTAGCATCCTGGTCTTTCCTCATGCTTGTCAATCATCAGTAATCGATGGCTGCCATCATGCCACGTACCAGGTCATCACCCCAGCATCTTGAAGAAGGAGTGAGGGTGGGGATAAAGGCTCTCTTTTCTGGAGGCTTTGTGTTTCATCCAGATGGGAAGCCCCCTCACGTATCACTGACCAGAACTGGATCACATGCCCATCCCTAGTCCAGTCATTGAGGAAGGAGGATACGATTGCCGTGACTCACTCAGGCCAATTATACTTCATCCAATGAAGCAGGCTTTGAGTATACCTTCCCTGAAACCCAGGTAAGTAGGGCTGGGGCGCCTATCAGCTCTTGGGCGGCAACAAAGAGCACTTACCTCCAGCTGACTGTACGGGATGCACAAAATGGCATTTTTGTAGACTTAAGTAGAAACTCAACTTCCATTATTGTTTGAGAAAATAGAATGTATTCTCAGCACCAAGGAGAACTTGTGAGAAACATTTGCAATACAACCCAAATACATAGCATGAAATTCATACGTCTTCTGAACATAATTCCAACTGTCTTGGACCCTTTATGAAGATATTTGAAAATATTTTAGCTTGAGAACCAATTGTGAACATAGGCTGCCATGCTGTGGATATTCAGAAGGGACGGTTAACAGAGCTTCCTAGGAGGAAGCCGATTTCTGTTGTTGATTTTTGTTGTTCTCCTGTCTCCACAAAGAGTGGGATTGCCAGCTGTCCACGAACCTCAGTGGATCCGCCCCGCGATGGCTCAGAGAAGCCAAGGTCACAGGGCCACATCTCTGTCTCCAAGCCCAACGTCAACCGCGGCAGCCTCCATGACACACATGCACTGCGCGCCCTGACGTCGCCAGGCTGTGCCTGTGTCCTGGCGAACCAAAGAGACCCGGGAAGATGCAGGCCTGGTGGGGCGCGCGGCAAGCCAAGGCTGGAACCCCCGCGCAGCGTGGAAGGAGAGGGCCGCGGGTGCGGCGAGCGGCCGGGGAGCGGAGGGCCGGGGTCGGGACCCGCGGCGCCCCGGGAGCGCCCCGCGCCGCGCCCGCCGCCGGCCTCCCGCCAGAGGCGTCGCTGTGCGCTGGCGCCGGCCCCGGAGCCGCGTTCCGCGGGGAGCGGGCGCTCGCGCCGAGCAGGGGTTTCAGTTTCTGGCGCGAACTTCCGCCGTTCCGAAGTTGCACGGCGAATTGGCGCGATGTCCGGGGACAGCAGCGGCCGCCGGTCCGAGGGCCGGGGCCGGGGCCGCGACCCGCACCGGGATCGCACCCGCTCCCGCTCCCGCTCGCGGTCCCCGCTGTCGCCCGTGTCCCGCCGCGGCGCCGCGCCCGAGCGCAGGGAGGCCCCGGAGCGCCCGAGCCTGGAGGACGCAGAGCCGTCGGATTCCGGGGACGAGATGGTGGACCCCGCGAGCTTGGAGGCGGAGACCGACCACGGCCTGTGCCGCCAGATCCGCCATCAGTACCGGGCGCTCATCAACTCGGTCCAACGTAAGGCGGGGCGCGGGCGGGGGCAGGTGCCGGGCGCAGGCCCGCGCGGCCCGGCTGGTCAACGGCGCCCGCGCCGCCCGGCCGCGCCTCGACTGGCTCGCCAGGTGGCCCCGCGCCGTCGCGGGGAGCGAGCCGCGCGACCTTGGCGGGGGCGCGCGGGCCCCGGGGGGGCCGGACGGCGCCGCCCGAGCGCAGACGGCCCGGGAAGGGGCGGCGGCGGTGCTCGGGCCCCGGGTGTCGTTTCTGGAAGTCGGCGGGTCCCTGCGCGGGCGGCGCCGCCGGGGAGCTGTCAGAAATGGCCCGCCCTGGGACCGCACCCCGGACCTACCCACTCCGAGACTCGGGGTGGCCCTTCAGGGGCCTCTGTGGCTTACAAAGTTTGGGAACCACTGTTAGGGGCGCTCCTCGGAGGCTGCAGAAGCAGTGGAGCCCTTCGGGTGAAGGTTAAAGGCAGCCTGGCTCCTTTTAAAGTTCGTGCTACTTAAAGGTACAGTCACCTTTCTCTTTCGGAGACACTCTGGTTAAAAAGATGGAGGTGTGTGCGATGGTCACCCCGGGGAGCAGGGCCAGCTCTGTAAGCACTTGTTAGTGAATGATGAGCACATTTGCCAAACCTTGTATTTCTTCACATAGAAAACCGAGAGGATATACTGAATGCCAGCGACAAATTAACAGAGGTCCTCGAAGAGGCCAACACTCTGTTTAATGGAGGTAATTCATTATTTTCTATATGGGAGCTTTTTATTGTAAGTTGTAGGATGGTTTTAATTCGTTTTACATAAGAGCTGTATTATTGACATCAGGCAGTTCCCACCTAATATAATAGTGCTTTACTCGTTTTGGAAGCTTTCTCTTAGTGGCTGTACTGCCGTTATTGAGCTTACCATTCCCTAAGTTGCACTGCAGGCTTTATGTGAAATTCTGGGGGTGCGGCCAGCAGCCTGTTTCACAAGCCCCTCAGGTAGTTCAAGGTTGAGAACTGTGCATGTATCATCTTTTATCTTTCTGTGGTATTGACTGCTGTGTCTCCAGGATGCGTTTGTTGAATGGATGAATTGAAGAGCTGAGCTGGGCTCTGACATCGATTTCTTTTCCTGCCCTCCTCCCAGCTCCTTGCTATTGGGCGGCCTATAGTGGGGGCGGGGGAGGGTGGCCATGTCCACCCTGGGAGCTGTTGGTCTGTAGTAGGGGGTGGTGAGAGAGAGAGATGAAGAGGTATCTTAGAGCACTGAGCACTGACCGTCGGCAGAGGGGAGTTTACAAAACAATCTTGGTTTGGGACGCCTGGGTGGCTCAGTGGGTTAAGCGTCAGAGCCTTGATTTCGGCTCAGGTCATGGTCTCAGAGTTTGGTGAGTTCGAGCCCCGTGTAGGGCTCCTCACTGGCAGCGTGGAGCCTGCTGGGGATTCTCTTTCTGCCCCTCCCTGATGGGCACGCATGTGCTCTCTCTCTCTCTCTCTCTCTGAAAATAATAATTAAAAAAATCTTGGTTTGAATTAAAAGTGTTTGTGGCAGCAGCAGTCTGCTCAAAGATGGAAGACAGGTCGGGCACCCCCTGGCGTAGGGTAGGCCCTGGGTCTCAGAACCCTAGAGCAAGTCCCCAGAGCACTTTTCCCACCAGGCCCCTCACAGTTCTGTGGCAGCAGAAAGGCAGAATGCAGACACATTCGGTGGTTAAGGAAGAGTCAACAACGGGTGCTGCCCAGACACCACAATTCTTCATGTTCTTCGAGGACCTGAACCTTTATTTCTAGTAATTTCCTAGTATGACTAATGGCTTACCCGTTGCTCGCTTTTAACATTGTTCTGTCTGCATGTTCTCAAGTGAGTGTCTCTGTAGCTCTGGTCACAGCCTCCGCGCCATTCCCCATCTTGGCCCCCCACATTTGCTAAATCTCATTAGAACCTTCCAGAACTGAGCATTTCCCTTTCACCTGCTTAAACCCCTCCCCCCCCCCCCCCAGTTAGCGCTGTCTGCTCTTGACTCATTCACTCCCTTGCTATTTTACTGCACATCTTATTAGTTCTTGAGCCACACATCACTCCCCCCTCGGCTGATGCCACTGTGCTGACTTGGTCGCCTCTTTAAGGCAGAGTTATTCACTCAGCTGGGCTCTGGGAGTCGCTCAGCACACGCGGAATTCTAGATCCTTGGCATTCACGGTTGTCCCTCGGTGGAAGCCTCAAAGCCAGCTGTGACAGAGAAGTCTGTGCTTTTCTCGCCGACCGTGCTGTGAGGCCAGAGGGCAAGGCACGAACCAGCCGCCAGCCTGGCCTCTGCTTCCCTGTCTCACGCGTGGTCACTCCTGCGGCGGTGCCCCTGAAATAAAATGGGAGAATGATGTATGAAAACAAAAACCGGAGTCAGCCAAGTTCAGCCGCCTGAGGTGTGCTCAGGAAGCTGGGCACCTGCATGGCCTCCAGGAGCAGGCCGGGCACAGGTGTTTCTGTACTTGAACTTTGCCGCCTTCGCCTCTTCTTGGCTCCCTTTCCGGTTTGCCTTTCCAGGTGTTCCCAGGACACTCTTCACCCTCCCCGTCCCGTCACCCCCGCGGCCGGTCCCTCACCTCTCCACACTTCATCCCCCTATTCCCTTCTTGCCTCCTTCTGTTTAAATCTTTTTCTCTGTATAGCTTGTCTTTTTTTTTTTTTTTATGTTTTTATTTTATTTTTGAGAGCGAGAGTGCTAGCGGGGGAGGGGCAGAGAGCGAGGGAGACACAGAATCCGAAGCAGGCTCCAGGCTCTGAGCTGTCGGCACAGAGCCCGACGCGGGGCTTGAACCCACGAACTGTGCGTGAGATCATGACCTGAGCCGAAGTCGGACGCTTAACCGACTGAGCCACCCTGGCGCCCCTCTATATAGCTTGTCTTAAATCCCAGGTCCTCTGGCAAACTTTTTGGGTCCTCCATCTTCAGGGCCGCTGCCCTGCTGCGTGTCCACTGTCCACGTGGTGGCCTGTGCTGGCACTCGGGGCGTGAGTCTCAGGCTGCCTGCCCAGCGGCCCTGTTATTTCTGTTGATGTCCCTTGACAGTTGACTGTGGCTGTTCAGCAAGGCACCTTGCCTTACACGGAGCAGGCCTGCCTTTTGACTTTACCTCGGCTCGGGACGAGGAGGGGCTTGGGGTCAGGGGAAGCCGGTGTTAGGAGAGGGGCTTTGTTGAACCCGAGCTATGAAAAGGTGGTGGCTCAGTTCACAGGGGGAGGACCCCGGAGGGAGAGCGGCTTTGGGGAGGACTGGTCAGCTTTGACTCCAGATGTTGGTGGGTTGGGCAGGAGAGCCAGGTTGTAGGGGGAGATGGGATGTTTGCCCCCACTCCTTTTTTTTTTTTTGTTGGTCCAGTGGGAAATGTCAAGTAAGTAGGTGGAAATTTCAGGAAAATCCCTGCGGATCATGTGCATTTAGTAATGTGTATTTCCCTTCTTTTTTTTGAATAGTGTCCCGAGCAAGAGAAGCAGTCCTGGATGCCCAGTTTCTTGTTTTGGCTTCAGATTTGGGCAAAGAGAAAGCCAAGCAGCTGCGTTCTGATCTGAACTCGTTTGATATGTTAAGATATGTTGAAACTCTAGTAAGTTCAAAGCTACAGAATCTTAACAAAAAACTGTTTCCCAGGTCACAGATTAATTATCTACTTTGATTAGAGCTGTATGCAAATGGCTTTACTTCCTTTTTCCTTTTTCGGGGAGGGGTGGGGCATGAGTCTCAGATTGCTCCGAAGAGATCTCATCTCACCAAATTAAACGATGACAGGAGAGCCATGTCTGGAATTGAGGGCTGCAGCTTAGAGGTTTAGAAATCTCTTATCGTTCTAAGTAAGACGCTGGGTGCCATGTTTATTTACAAATGGCCATTTCCCCCCCCCCCCCCCGAACTTTCAGTTCATAAGTATTCTAGCTCATTCTCAGTGACCCGGGACCCTTTGTCCTCGCTGGACAAAACCCACAGCAGGTGGCAGAGCTCAGCTGGGAATGAGTTAGGCCTGGGGCAGGGGGAGGGGCAAGTTCTCCTCCATCTTCGAGAATATCTGGGAACCACATGAGTATGCTTAGGGTTTTGCTTTTCTTGTGGGTCTTTTTGTTGTTTTATTTACCTTTCTTTTGAATGGTTGTTACCTAAAATTTCAAAAATTTTCCTTGGTGGATTTACCAAACAAACACAATGAAGCTGACCTTGCATTTTACCCTCTTGTTGATTTTTTTTTTTGGTTCCACGCTGAGCTAACCTCTGTTCTTGCATTTCTAACTGAAAGTTTGTCAAACGGTTATTAAAACGATTTAGTACCATGAGATCGGGCCAGATACATTAATTCTTTTGCAACGGCAAGAGGCAGATGAGTCTTCCGTTGTTTTCAAAACCTTAAATGGTTTAAAATTGAAATTTAACTTACATTTAAAACCTTAAAATCTTCTCTTTCAACTTTTTTTATTGTGGCGCATAATGCATTTGGAAAATGCATACTAACGTACAGCTAAACAAAGTGACCATGTACTGGGTTATCTTTTTTAAGATTACTGGTATTTATCCAGCTGAGCTGTGTACTTGAACAAATCAAAATAAATTCCGGAAGTCTCTAAGGCGTTCAGAGCCCTAAATTAATAACTCTGTGATTGGTCGGTGGGGCAGATCCTTCTGAGCACATCAAATCTAGATTCTATAAAGGAAAGATTGGTAGACTTGACAGACAGAAGTGGACCTGTCCTCCCAGGCGTGTGGTGGGGAGACAAGGTGGTGGGGGGGGGGTGACGGAGGCCTGCTGACCTTACGTCTCTGGTCCCATTCTTGCAGCTTTTTTCTTTACAGTTTGATTGCCTTTAACAGGGGTCCGCTCCTGGAGAGCTCCTTGATTGTTCATATTCGATATTACTGTTTTAATTTGATAACTCGGAGGCATTTTATAATTCCATAATATAGTCAAAGTGCTTTCATGTTCTATAAGATAGCTGGGGATAAGAGAATTATTAGACTCTGGCAACTCTTCCCAGGAAGGCAGTTTTAGGATGAACGATCTCTGACGCTAAGCCACTGCTCTCTGGTTATACTGAGACGCAAGCTGAATAGCGGTCTCTAGGAGGTTGGCTAAAAATGAAAATCCGAAAGCCAGCTAAACCGGCCTGTTATGTGTTGGAGGCTTTGATTTGGGATGTGATTGCCGATTTGTATGCTGGAACCGCTTTTCTAACACTTTGATGGACTAAGTATTCATTCATTCAAGTATTTCTGCCTTTGAAAGTTGGAATTTATGTATGAAACTATCTGTATAATAAGAAATTTACCCAGTGTGTTAGGGCCCTGAAAACAGGCTTTGCCTCTGGCCTCTTAATGTTTAGTGATGCAGTTTATTGGATGTGGCGAATGATTGCTTGTGGCTTAACTGGGGTTTTTTGTTTCCCTTCATTTTTGTAGCTGACACATATGGGTGTAAATCCGCTAGAAGCTGAAGAACTCATCCGTGATGAAGATAGTTCTGATTTTGAATTCATAGTCTATGACTCCTGGAAAATATCAGGCAAAACAGCAGAAAACACCTTTAATAAAACCCATACATTCCACTTTCTGTAAGATTATTTTAAAAATCTGATAGACCAGCCATTTGTAAACCTTGTTTTTTCATTGTAGGAACAAACATTTGGTATTGTGGAGGTGACAGGCATGATGCCACTGCTTGGGGACTTTGTAAACTTTGATTGAAAAGCCCCATAACATCTCGATGTGGATGGATCCTTACCTGTTTAATTTAAGCAGGAAAGGCTGGGGGCCACAGGGCCTCCCCTGCTGGCTCCTTTGTTTCCTAGTGTGTGACACTTCCGGTCTGGGGCAAAATGTCTGGCTTCGTTTGTCATCTTGAATCCTTACCCTGTAGAAGGATGATACCTGTTATGGAGAGTATCTTAAGATTCTACCAATGTATGTGAAATGCCACTTACTGTCATTTCCTGTCGGGTGACCGCTGACCTATACTTGAAGCCTGCTTGAGTCACGGTCACATAAACTGGCCAGTTGATTTTTTGGCTACAACTCTAGTTTTGACAGGTTTTTCTTTATGGCTCAGATTAGCTTCTGTCTTCAGTTCCTAGTTCAGGCCTTTTGGAGAAACTAAGAATGGTGCTCCCGGGTTCTTCTGGAAGACCCCGGGTTCTTGCTGTGTCCCCCAGCAGAGTGTTTTTGTAGGATGACCACCCGATGTTTCTTCCTTAAGTGCTACATAGCTCGTGGGCAGTTGTCTGTTCTGATTTACCCTTGAGAAGCTCCCGAGAGTGGTAGCGCCTCAGCTAGAAGGCTTTGCAGATGCACACGTGTAGGGCGAGGCATCCATTTTTAATAAGCCTTCAGTTAGCGCAGGTGCCCAGATCCACCGCATCCATTACGGCAGAAAGGTCACACTCCTTCGCTACAGGATAAAGTCCGAGTCTCTGTTTTTTTGCTGTTGAGTTCTCGGCTCTGTCCCAAATCCCAGGAGCTAAAGGGAGCCTTTGGTGCCGTGTCTTAAACTTTGTCTCATCATCCTACGGAATTTGCACCCACGGTGAATCGCTTACAGCTTTGTGCCCTTGCACTTGCTGTTTCTTTGGCCTAGTGTCCTCCCCCGCCTTTTCCACCTGGGAATGTTTGCTGATGTCCCAGACCCTAACTTGGAGGCCTCCAGTAACCTCTCCAGACAGACACGAAGGCAAGATCAGAGATTGCAGCTGGATCACTCCTGTGTCTGGGTAGACCTCTGCCCGCCCCGCACCAGAGTATTACTCTAGCATGATGCTGTGGGGTCTACCCCATTACGTTGAAATGGACACATGCGTGTGGATTTGGATCTGTCCATCTGCACTGCACCCTTTGATCTCTGGTGGAGGGACCACATGGGTCCATGTTCTCAGGGCCGTGACCTCTGAGTGGAACATCTATTACTGTAGCTTAAGTCTGCATTTGGGCTTTTTTTAGGGGGGTGGGGGGGTGCAGGGAGTCCCGAGGGAAAAAGAATTCCATGGCTTCTGTTTGAACTGTTATCCTGAGACAGGTATGTTCTGTAGTCCCAGGCTGTGAGCCTCAGCACTGGCACCCCTACTCCAAAGGCTCTTAGCCCCAGGGGAGCTGTTTTTGTCCCTTCTCCACATGTTCTTCCTTCCCTGATCTGAAGTTGGCTTTGCCAAATACCGCAGGAGGCTAGCTGGGAAGACCACAGGCGTATTGACCGGTTTACTGTTGAGAGCAGCACATGCCGGTGTCTGAGGGAGTATCTGTGATTGACGGACGCCCCTAGGAGTTCTTTGAGAAACACAAAGGGAGCAGAAAGGATGTCACAAACCTGACCAGAGTCTCGGGCTTGTGTCGGCTCATGTATCACTGAAGCCTGGTCTGAATTTGACCATTTCCGTGGGAGCTGCTTCCAAGTAGTGAAATTTGTTCGGAAAACAAACCAAAAAGGACATGAAAGCATATTTTTCATTAGGTTGGGTTCAATACAAGGAGAGTGCCCTGCGCCAAAGCCACGAAGTGATCGTCCAAGAAAAGGGCCCACGACAGAAGAGAAGAAGACTATGCCGGACCAGGTTTGTCTTTTGAAAACGCCTGCGGCTAAAGTAGCTATGGACATAACATACGTGCCATGGGGCCATCTTTTCCAAGCCTTAGGGTCTGGAGCCAGATTTGGTCACTCACACAATCACTTAAATAACTTAAGCTTTTAAACATTTTACTGGATTAGCTCTTGTCTTAGTTTTAATTCATTTCTGTAGTTTGGATCAGGGGCTCTCAGCCTCGGCACAGTCAGCAACCGGGGGCAGGAGCCCTCTCTGTTGTGATTGGCTGTCCTGTGCGATGCAGGAGGCTCTAGGGCATCCTCGGCCTCTTCCTGCTGGATGCCAGTAGCCGCCCCCTCCCCCACCCCCCAGTCGTGACAACCGAAAACGTCTCCAGGTATTGGCACATGTCCCCGAAAGGCAAAAATCACTCCCAGTGGAGAACGACTGTTCTCAACTGCGCTTTTTGTATCGTGCTATTTATGTTGAACCTGAACATGGTTGATTTGGTCGTGTTAGTCCTCTATTAAAAAAATTAATATAAAAATATTACCGAAACAAAATCTTCTTTTTTTTAACTATAAATTTTTAAGACAGGGATCAAAACTGTTAGCAATCCCTCATAAAAGACATTTAGAGGAGTATGGATATGGAAGACGGTAGAAAACGTTAACAGGCAGGCAAGTAGGTCAGTCTGGTAACGACTTTATATTTTCAGTTAAGTGAAATGGAAGAATCTCATCAAGAAGCAACAGAAAAGGAAGTGGAAAGAATTTTGGGATTATTGCAGACCTATTTCCGAGAAGATCGTAAGTATGATACCAAGTTCATGTACAGCGACGTGTATTTATCGGTTAGGCGCGTGTCCCTTTTGATGAAAAGTTGGTTTTTAAAACGCATTTTTCGGTTCTGTACGATGTTTGAATCGTTTTGTTTTTCGGCATATATTTAAGGCAGCTTCTCTCCTTTAGAAATCCTGTGTGAGGATGATGGCGAAGTACCTTTCCAGTTTTGTTTTTAAAAGATAGGGTATTTTTTTCTGATACAAAATCAAAGGTGCCATAGAAGTGAGAACAGTAGAGTCAAGTACCTGTGCCACGTCTTCTCTGTCCCCAGAGGCCACTCGTACTGAGCCTCACGTACTCAGGCCGTCCTAGCTTTGTGTCAGTTACGTATCTGTGCACATAAGTACGTTGGGAATCTGTGTTGGTTTGGCTTTTTTCAAAGCTAATCATAACATACACATTCTCCTGCAACCCAGGTTTTCCATGTGGACATTCTTTGTTGGTGTAGAAGATCCCCCTTTTCTTCAGTGATTCCCACTGTAGGGCTGTATCGTAAATACACTGAACAAGCCCCCCATGAGTGGACGAGTGAACGTTCTTTGTAGCATTTTACTCTTGGGAAAGCCGCTCTAGCGGAGAATCATGGTACGCAGCTTTGCGCGCACCTGCCGATATTTCTGTAGGACAGAGGAGGTTGCCAGATCAGTGGGTGTCCATATTTCTAACAGATAGGCCAAATAGCCCTCCAGAAGGGCTGTATCAATTTACACTCCCAACAACAGGTTGAGGGCCCAGTTCCTTCCCCTGCGAACACGAGAGGATATGGGTCTTACCGATTAGCAAAATTCATCTTTCCTGTTGTGAAGAAATTTTTTTTCCTTTTTGTCTATAGCTGATACTCCGATGTCCTTCTTTGACTTTGTGATTGATCCACATTCTTTTCCCCGAACAGTGGAAAACATCTTTCATGTTTCCTTCATTATAAGGGTAAGATTTAAGATTATTTCTCTTTTTTTATCTTTTATAGCTTTTAAGAGGGTATATAATAAAAGCTATGGATGGGAGCTGGCAGAGGTATTTGTACTAACCAGTACGTATGGTAGACGCGTTGTAGCAAAACACTGGCACACGGGCAGAAGAAACGAGCTGAAAGTTTGTGTGTGAGGGGCACCTGGCTGGCTCAGTCGGTGGAGCATATGACTCTTGATCTCAGGGTCATGAGTTTGAGCCCCACGTTGGGTGTAGAAATTACACAACATAATACGTAGACTTAAAAAAAAAATTGTGAGCTTGCTTTCACAGTTTAGAAATTATTTATAAAAAGAATTGGCAGAGTTTGAGTATGGAACTATAAATTAGAGAACAGTGTGGTATAAATGTTAAATTTCCCACATTTGATAGTTGTGTTATGTAAGAAAATATCTTATTCTCCTCAAGAACCACATACTGAAAGTACTAAGGAAAAGGGAGCAGGTTGTCTACCATTTGTTACCTCATAAAGATTACTAATACAGGAGGGGTGCGGGGGTGGCCCAGCCAGTTAAGCATAGGACTCCTAGTTTTGGCTCAGGTCATGACCTCCCAGTTTTGTGAGTTCAAGCCCTGTATTGGGCTCTGTGTTGGCAGCACAGAGCCTGCTTGGAATTCTCTCTCTCCCTCTCTCTCCGCCCCTCCCTCACTTGCACTGTCTCTGTCTTTCTCAAAAATAAATAAATAAACTTAACAAAAATTGGGGTGCCTGGGTGGCTCAGTCGCGTAAGCGTCCGACTTCAGCCCAGGTCACGATCTCACGGTTCAGGGGTTCGAGCCCCGCGTCGGGCTCTGTGCTGACTACTCAGAGCCTGGAGCCTGCTTCAGATTCTGTCTCCCTCCGTCTCTGCCCCTCCCCCACTCATGCTCTGTCTCTCTCTCTCTCAAAAGTAAATAAACATTTAAAAAAACATTTTAAAAACTACTAGTACAGCGGTGTCTCGGTGGGTCAGTCAGTTAAGTGTCCGACTTCAGCTCAGGTTACGATCTCCAGGTTCATGGGTTCTGCATCAGGCTCCATCCTTACAGTGTGGTCTGCTTGGGATTCGTTCTGCCCCTCCCCTCCCACTTGCATACATGCGCGCACGCTCTCTCTCTCCCCCTCTCCCAAAATAAATAAACTTAAAAAATACATATATGGCGGTTCTTTATAGTAGCCTTGTAGCTCTTTCATTTTGAAATTATTTCAAAATAGAAGGTTCAAAAAAAAAAAAAAACCCTACTCAGAAATATACTGAAATAGAAGAAAAGAAGTATACTTCAGACCTGTCTTTAGTTTTGTACTAGGTTGCACTGCTGCATATATGTAAGATGAATTTGATTTTAACCTTAACCAAAAATCTTGTATTGACCAGAGTATCTTCCCAGAAATGATAACAAAGGCATATTTTGTCAACGGTAAATGATATGGAGTGTTCAGAAATATGCCTGCATCACTTAGAGAGACAAGCCAGTTTCAGTTTTATTTAGGAGATCCTCAGGGTGGGGGCTGATCAGAAACCCGAGGGAAGCCCCATCTAACGTCTTGTCCATGTAACATCTCATTACTGTTACGGTACATTTTGATTGGGATATGGAGTTTCCTAATTAGGTAATGTTTTTCATCCAGGGGTTACAGGTTTTGGACCGAATTTTTTTAAATCGGTTTTTGAATCCAAATCTAAAATCATGTTTGTGTTTTAGGATGGTTTTGCAAGAATAAAGCTTGACCAAGACCGACTGCCAATAATAGGTAAACGATACTATGTTAAGAAAGATTAGGTTTAGAGAAAACGTATGTGTTATTAGCGTTCATGAAATGCAGTTTTCTAAATGTGAATGAGTTTGCATTTTAGGTATTAGCTTTTACGTTGCTGTGTCTTGCCCAGCTAACTGAAATACTGAAAATATCGCCATCGTTTAAAGCCAGTGGGTTCCTCTGTAACACTGACTCAACATTTACTGCCTTAAAGATTGACAAGAAAGGCCCTCCAGGTTTAATCCAGAATGTTTGTAATTGCAGTTACTGTTGTACTTTCCTTCTTTCTGTTTTTCCCTGAAGCCACCTCCCTCCTCTCTTTGGGAGAAGCTTTCTTAGTTATTTCACCTGTCTCCATGAGTCCTTTCTTTCTTAAGGTCTCCTGCAGAGAATCAAGTACTTTCATTGCCTTTATTGTTACTTTAAAAGTTCTCAGTTTCTCTTGGATTCACTAGGGCTCAGCTCTGTGATTAGTCCATAGATCTGCAGAGGATTTCAAATGATTGCAACGTGTAACTCTACCTTGTGGGTTTGTTTGTTTTTTTAAATGGAAGCAAATGTATTACTTGGTACTGTAAGAACACTGTAACAAGTCAATGATGCATGGAATTCTAATAAGTATGTAATATTATAAGTGTCTTTTCAGTACAGGTTTCATTCCTGTTCAGCAGTTTCCGTTCAGAGTACCTCCTGTGATTCGATGACCTCTGAAAACTTTGTTTCAAACAGAGCCTGTTAATATTAACGAAGAAAGTGAGGGAATTGACCAAAACACCCAAATTAGGAATCAAGGAATTATAGCTTTGAGTTACCGTGACTGGGAGGTAAAGCCTTGCCCCTTGCCCCAGGGTAGTTCTGTCTCCCGAGTCGTTTGCTGTCAACCCAGTGCCCAACATGTTCTCTGTTCTCTGCCAGGAGATCGTGAAGACCTTTGAGATCTCAGAGCCTGTGATTGCTTCAGGCCAGAGCCAGCAGAGGCTAAGCGCTTGACGCCAGCAAAGGTAACATCTCCTATGTTATTAAACGTTACTTAGCATTCCAAACCATCTTCCTTTTTTGCATTTTGGTGAAATTGGGATCGGCCTCCCTCTAGTGCCCCATTCCTAGAATTGTGCGTGCTGGTGAGAAAGGCAGCGCGCCGCCTAGTGGCCACAAGTCCCCTTCTTTGGATTACTTCAGGGTTCTGAAGGGGGCTGGGGGGGGGGAGCAGGAGCTTGTTCCAGGCTTGGCTCCTCCCCCCCCCCAACAAGTTGATAAACTAGATGAATGGAATACTGAGCCCTCCCATCAGTCGTGTTCACTGTCTGATTCGATTTGGTTATTTTACAGCTGCGAAGTAGAGAGGGAGGATTAGGACACAATTGGCTTTGGAATGATGTCAGTAAATGGGCGTTTCTTAAATCTGAGTTATGCTGTGCAACACTCCTTCATTTTTTATGGAGGAGAACATGCTAGAAGGAAATCTTAGTGACGATCGGGCATTTGCTGTGGGTGGGAGTCAGGAGACCTGGATTCTGTTGGCTCTGCCCTTTACTTTAAAATCACTGAGCAGATGACTTCCTCTCACTCAGCTTCATTTTGTCTATAAATCCAATCTGTAAAATGGCGGGGGGGGGGGCAGGGAGAGATTTTGAATTAGATCAGTTAAGGTTTTCTTTTTTTCCTAACTCAAATTTTCTATAATTTTGAGAGTTAAAACGAACTCTGAATACTTAACGCTGCTTTTGTTCCGAGACAACTGAGGGAAAGAGATGAGACGTAAGCTATATAACGTGGGTGGACCGGGGGCCCTCCTCACTGAGAAAGGACTGGCTGTTGGGTTCTGTTTATGTAAATCTAGTGAACTTTGGATTCATTTTATCATTTATAATCTGTTGACCAGCTATTTTTTTTCCCTCTTTCTTAGGACTCAACTGGATAGTGAAATCCAAACAGGAAAGCAGCATGTATTGTATATATTGTATGATTAAACATTTTTAAAGACAGATTGTTTTTAGTAAAATGTAGCTTTTGATAGTTAATGAATTTGTCATGGTTGTCTTTGATTAAAGGAAATTCACTGCCATATTCACAAATATTTGTAGTTAGTCTTTATTTTCTGATCATGCCAGAGTTTGGCCTTTCTCCAGTCCTGTCCCACTGAAAGCTCTTTAGTTAGAGTATTAATGGCCTACAGATCATTACGGTTCTTTTTATATCTCTTTAGCTAAACGTTAAGCCGGTCAAGTCGACAAATATTGGATCGAACCGTATGAAATTGTTATTTTTGTAGGTAAAACACGGTCAAATATCAGCCATTTTCTATGATTCAGCCTGTGATTTACACACAAGAAACTATTCATCCTCTGCCAAGCCAGGCTGGACGACCATCCCCACAGCGCCCACCAGCGGTCCCCTGTATGCACACAGAGGACAACCAGACCGGTGGCCAGGCTGCAGGAACTCGACTCCCAAGCTTCTGATCTTGGCTGGGCCTTCAGGCCTGTCCTTGATGTTTTCTAGCCCCTCGTTGGTTCCCTTTCCGGTTCCCCTTCCTGTTCCACAGCTTTCTACATCCTCCCTCTCTCCCTCCTCCCGTCTGGTGTCCAGTAGGGTGTCGTTTCTCAGGCAGGCTCTGGGTCCCAGCCCTTCTTGGTCCTCAGGCGTGTCAGCCACTCTCCAGACTGAGCACTTTCCCTTCAACCATGCTTGCTTATCTCCCACCTTGAAACCACCATTGGGACCCTCTGTTACTGTCCTGTCTCCTCTTCAAACAAGGGTCTCTTCCACTCTCCCCTCCTGGCCGTCCCAGACCCATGTGGAGCGGCACCTCCTTTCTCAGCATCCACCTGAGGGTGGTTTAAACCAAACTGGTGATTCCTTCTCAAATAGATCCCAGGGTTAAACGCACATTTGGCACTTAAAATTCTGGTGCTTTCCCTGCTTCCCCTCCCCCATCTTGCTCTCATGAATCAAGAGTAATTTTCAACTCTGAGAAACTCCAGCTATATGTGCAATGGCTTATTGGCAGCATAGGGGCTATTTTAAACATATGTGTAAAATAGCTCCCAAATCTGTCTTCCCTGTAATCCCTGTACTGGTCCTTCTACTACTTTATTTCCTCAGAAGAAACCCAGGATTTCTCTTCTCTTTCCCCTCCACTTCAATCGGTCACACTTCCCCATCTTGTGTCCTGATTGTCTCCATCCTGGCCCAGGTTTCCGCCACAGAAGCCTCCCGTCTGCTGTCCCCGGCTTCCTGTCTGCCCTTCACATCTCCTGCACATCTTCAGAACCGCTCGTCAGCCTCAGTGACTCCCCGCCGCCTCTGACACTTGAAAAACCTGAGCTTTCAGAGCCGTCCGAGACCTCACAGGATCAGGCTCCTTGCCTACACCCCGGGGGGGGGGGTCACCTCCCGCTCCAGACTCCAGCTCTCTCTCTTCCGTTTCAGTTGAACGGCTTTGCAGAGGTTTACTTCGTACTCTGTACCATTCACCCATTCGTGGTAAACATTCATCAGTCTCTTCACGGGGCTCTGTAACCATCACCTCGGTCTGATGTAGAACATTCTTGTCCCAAACCTCATACCCGGTGGCTGTCACCCTTCCTCAGCCACCTCCTCACCCCTGAGCCCCAACCAACTGATCACCTATTTTCTGTCAAAATTTGTCCATTCTGGGCATTTCACATAAATGGAATCACATATGTGGTCCTAACATGACAGGTTTTCAAGCACACATGTCTAGAATTGCCTTCCTCTTTCCCTCTCGTTGGCCTGCCTTCTACTTGCTTCAAACTCTCCTCACGTAAGAAACATAAACATGGTTACTTTTGATAAACCAAAGTGGCCACGCTGTCACTTTGAACCTTTCTATAATTATTGGAGTTTTCTAACAGTGCACTTTTTCATCATTTTTGAAAAGTATCAACGGAATTTATCTGGACGGAGATTATGGGCCACTTTTTCTTCTTTAAACTTCTGAAGAGGAGGGGTGCCTGGTTGGCTCGGTCGGGAGACCATGTGACTCTCAATCTCATGGTCATGAGTTCAAGCCCCACGTTGGGTATGGAGCCTACTTAAAAAAAAACAACCGTAACCTTCTGAATGGGGAAATACATGTTATCATTTAAATATACATGGAATCATTTAAATATCTTAACACATGTAACACGCTAATCCATGTTCTCATTTAAATATCTAACACATGTAACAGTCCCAAAAGTCTTTTCTTTTCCGCCAGAGCTTGGTGTTCTGATAGCACCTCATTTGTTCCTCAGTTCCCCTGTTTGTGCTTGTCATGTTGTTTGTGTGCGTTTGTGGAGTTTCCCCAGGGCCTGGGTGTGCCTTATTTCTGTGCTAACAGTGGCCGGCAGGAGGTGGCACCAGTGTTGGGTCAGGGCCTTGCTGTCCTAACTGCCCTGCTGCCCAAGGACTATCTAGGCACTAGGGTGCGTATTCTTGGACTCTCGGTGCCCGTAAGCTGCCCTCCTCTGTAGTCCGTGTTCTCCATACAGTACTGCCTAACACCCAACTGGGCGTGTGCCCAGTTCTGACTTCTGTTCTCTCCACAGAGATGTTAAGCCCCTTGGGCTAAATCCTAGCATCTTGGGTCTCTTGCAGGACTGGGGTTTAGGCTTAGGTTTCTGACATCCCACAAAATTTTAGGTGCATTGGAGAATACAAGACAACATGTTGTCTGCATAATAACTACGACAGGCTTTTAAACCCTCCGTCTACATTGACTTCTGCAGAGAGAGAGCCAGGTCTCTTTAGTCCACATCAGCTCAGGAGCTGTGCAGTTGTAGGTTTCTCTGTGTAAGAATACTTGTCTCCTTTTCATAAGCAGTGTTAAAAGACAATGGAAAGGACAATGAACAGATGTGTGTGATGGACTTTTCAGAGCCTTGGAGTGGTAGATTAAAAGACGGTTGCAAATTTCCTTGAGAGGAAGAGTCTGTTTCCTCCCCCCTTGAATCTGGGCTGGTCTTGGTGACTTGTTTGACCAAGAGCATACGGCAGAAGTGACGTTCTGGGACATCGGAGGGTAGGTTAAAAGAAACCTTGCGGTGTCTGACAAGTCACCGGAGCCGAGTCACTGTGTAATAAGGCCAGCTACCCCGTGGCCAGAAACTACATGGAGAAGGGAGACCGGGACCAGCCAAGCCCAGCCTTCTGGCCATCCCCAAGGGCATGGGGTCTGTACCCTCCAGACTAGTCCAGCTGTCACCTGAATATCCCCAAGCCGCTCTAATGGTGACGCATTGCCCTTCCGGGCTCTGCCTAAATTCCTGATACAGAATTATGAGCTATAATAAGATGGTGGGGGTTTTAAGTCACAAATTTGGGGGACGGTTCTGCAGATAGGTGAAACGCTTGGTCTAACTACCCTCCCCTGGCCCTCAAGTTGGATGCACGTAGAAACAAAATTCAGGGGTATGGGATTTTATCACACTAACAACTAGGAAAGTATGCTAACCTGAAAAAGAAATATAGCAATCCAGAAAATAACTTAAACTTTACTTTTTTCTAGCTGACGTCTCAAAAATGGTGGCATAGTCAAGAACTCTCTTTGGAGTGGCTTTTTGATGTTCTCCTCTTTTTTGGACTTTTCCATGAGGACGGTCACTTCTAGGAGCGTTTCCTGGTAAGGCTGGGTGATCGGGTAGGCTGTGACCCTCTCGAGTTCTTTCACTTCCTCCCTGTGCGCCCGAGGCCTGCGGAGCGGGGGAGCCGGGCCAGAGAGCCCTTGACCTCGGCTCTCGCTTCTCTGCTCTGTGAGCTCTCTCCCCCGAGTCATTCGGTCTTGATGCCCCTTGATCTGTTCCTTGGCCCAGGCCACCCTGTGTTTTTTGGTTTTCATTTTGTGTGTTTTCTGGAGAATGTCCGTCTTTTCATCCTTCCCTAGGGCTAATATTTTGGGGAAGACTGTTACGCTGGGAATCCTTTGAGGGAGGAGCTGAGAGTTGCTGTCTCTGAGGCCTCTGGCTCGTTCGGCTCGGTGTATGTGCCTCTCTATCTGGCCCAGCTCCCTCTCAGGCACTAAAAAGTCCCATTTTTTAGCATCTCCTGTTTTTTCGCTACGTGGTCTCTCTCTCTGTATTTCGATTTCCCACCTTGGAACCATTCTGTATTTCCACGCTTCCCCCAGTATCATTTCTTGGTATCGTCGATAGTAATACGCCTCTGCTTTGGCAAACCGGAAGTCAAAAGACATGGCTTTGAGTTGATGAAGCGTTTCGTTCTCCTGTTGAACCTTTTGGAGCAACAGCTCCCTCACTTTGGAAGAATGGAGGCCACCTAGACTCTTGTCAGAGGGAAGCATTAGAAGTTTTTTAAGTCGGGTGTCCTTTGGTACAGGCCATGATGCAGCGCACAGGGGGCTAGTAGCTCTGCCTGGCACTCTGGACACCGTGTTCCTGTTGGGGTCTCCTAGCCGTGTTCCCTGGCTTTCTCTCCAAACCTCCCACACATCCCTTCCCTAGGGTCACCTGCCGGTGGAAGATTTTGCCTTAGACGTCCTTGAGGAAACCAAAGCAGGCATTTGGAAACCCTCTCCAATTCCCCCTACAGGGACACTTCCACATGCCCTTGTGAAGCTTCAAGAACTTCAATTTGCAATGACCAAACTCCCTTTCCGGCTTCATCCAAATTTCCCCTCTACTGGATCACTCTGTCCGAATGAAAATATGCTCCAGTATTTGTCATCTTTCAACAGAAAGGGAAGACTCTTTTATCGTGCGTCCCCCCTTGGCTTCCCTTCATTCTGTGCCATGAAGCAGAAACTATCACCCCTCCCCACTGCCCCACCCACACACAGTCTGCCCTTCACCCTTCTCACTTGGGCTTCCACCCCCCACTCCTCCCAGACTGCTCTCGTCTAGGTCATGAGGGGTCTCCACAGTGACAAATTCAGGGGCGCCATCTCTGTCCCAGTCATAGGTGACTTCAGCACCATTTTAGAGTTGACTGCTCTTTCCTCCTTGAAATACTTTACTTTGCTCTGGCTTCCAGGCTGTGGCCAAGGGCATGTGACCAAGGCTATTCTAGACCCGTTAGGGTATTCCAGCCATTATCCCCGGGTGACTGAATAGCCCTTCATTCTCTTCCTACCTCATGGCTGCACCCTCTACTGCTTTGCTGGTTCTCTTTTAATTGTAATGCAAGAAAACGTAACAGAAATTGTCACTTAAGACGAGCATAGTCTCATCTGGGCTTTCTTGGACGTGGACGGTCTCAATCACTCAACAAGGTGACCTGCCACGGGCCAGTGACTGCTCCATGCAAGCCATTGCCCACAATGTGGCCCTGCGCTGGCCTCTCCACTCGAGACCTAGATACTGTCTGCTTAACACCTCCACTTGGCTCTAACTCCAAAGTGCTTCCTTCATTTCCCCCCTTCCCAGTCCTGTCCCCACTGGCTTCAAGATGCCCCCACTCTTGGGTATCAGCCTGATGAGAGTTCCTGAATACACACTTCTCTCCCTCTTCCCCCAGCCCCAACAGACCACTCACACAGCAACCGGATTGATCTCTGTATCACACAAATCTGAGCTCGCCACATTCCTGCACAGAAACCTAGGATAGCGTCCTATCGATTTTAGGAGAAGATCCCACTCATAGTCTGTCTCCTGACTGCCTCTTAGCTTGACTGCCTGCTCGCTCGCTCCCGCCACCTTGGCGTCTCTGTTCCTCAAACTGTATTCTCTCTGCCATCTGAGTATTTTCATATATTCTCATAATCTTTGAAACATACAACACAGCAGCTCTGACCATGGTACCTACGTACATAACTTCTAGGTTTTAGCTTAAATATCACTTCCTCAGACCCTGCACGTATTCCTCCAGATAAAATCCCATCTTTCATGACCCTTATCACAATTTGTGGCTAACTCTCTGTTGAATGTCAATGTCCCTCACTCGCTGAGGCCCCTTGAGGGCACAAGCGACCTGTGTTGGGTCAGTGAGTCCAGCCAGCACTGCAGGTGCCGAATGGATGGAACCTAACAGACAAAGCAACTCTTGCTTGAAACACTCAGGCCCTCTCTACCTTGGAGAGAAACTTTTCATGACGGTATTACCGGCTGCAAAATTCATGTATTTCCTCACCTTAATCTTCTTTTCTAGTGGGGACTGGGAACCCACTGCAATCCGAGGGTCCTGAGTGTTTTTGGCCCAGGCCAATCTGGAAGATTAAAAAGAGAAATCGCACTAGGATTTGGGGAAAGGCTTCAGGAAACACGGCCCAGGTGTGAACTGAGGTAGGGAGGTGATTTGGGACTTGCTTTTCACGTGTAGCAAGAGGCGTTTCTCTGTGCCGATAGGCGGGACCATGGCTAACTTCCGTCTTTCCTTGAAGCAAGGAAGGAATGCTCTCGGATAAAAGTATGAACAAAGACTCATAGTGAGTTTGAGGTTGAGACTAACAGAAAGAAATACCTTTAACACTGAAGACGGGAGGCCGAGTTGCGATTTCAAATTCCACAAACCGCTGTTGGTGTAATTGTTGGCAGGACAAAGAACTTAGCTTTGATCAGAAAACAAGTTTTCAAAGCTGTAAGTCCCTTTTCTGTTATGCATAAAATTATAAATAGTATAATTTATAAGCTGTCATTAATTTCCAACAGCTGCTAACTGTAAACACGGTTCAGGTTTCTTGTCAAAGGCTTTTAATTTAGGTAGATAATAGTAACAATTTGATGGCAAGAAAGTTTGTTTTTTAATTTAATGCAGAAAAATACAGCCGAGACAGGGCACCTTAAGTGTGATGCCGGCTCAGGTCATGATCTCCCGGTTTGTGGGTTCAAGCCCCCGCATACTTGGGGTTTCTCTCTCTCTTCCCCTCTCTCTGCCCCGCTCCCACTCACTCTCTTTCTCTCTCTCAAAAATAAACATTTAAAAAAACTGAAAAAAAGAAAAGTACAGTTGAGAAATTTGCACAGTCACATTGAGGTATTCTGGAGAACTCATGCTCTTTTTTTTTTTTTTTATGTATATTTTTGAGACGAGAGAGCGAGGCAGAGGCAGGGGAGGGGCAGAAAGAGAAGGAGACACAGAATCCGAAGCAGGCTCCAGGCTCTGAGCTGCCAGCACAGAGCCCAATGGGGGTTTGAACTTAGGAACTGGGAGATCATGACCTTGACGTGAGCCGGAGTCACACGCTTAACCGACTGAGCCACCCAGGTGCCCTGAGAATTCATATTTCTTAACCTGCTTAGTTAGCGAATAGGTTGTTTTTAGCAACCTGGGCTGTAACTATTCTGTTTCTCTGACTTCTCTTTGTAGCAAAAGAGAAGGATTTTATGACACTGACCGGGAAAAAAACAAAACTGTAATTACTGTGTAAGTAAAGCTAATTTCTTAAACAGACTTCTATTTCTGCTTTTGTGTTTTTCTTTCCTAAGAGGTTTCCATATATTAGTTCCAAAGCAGCCTTTACTGAGCTTACTGTATACCAGGTGACGTGCTGGGACCTTAAATGGGTGCTTTCCCTTCGCCTCCCAAACGGTATGTGGGCGAGGCACTTATCACGTCTCACCACGAAGACCACGGAGGCCGAGAGGGGTCCAGTGACTTGTCCCAGGTCCCAGGTCGGTTTCAGAGGCAGCAAGTAGGCCTGCGCGACTCCCGAGCGCAGCATTTTCGTTCCTGCGTCTCACCCGTTCCCAGCTAAACGCTCCAAGCGGAAGGAAGGAATACCTACTGTTCTTCCGCACTCAGATCCAACCATTCTGAGTCTGTCACCAGAGGAGGGCGTGAGGGTGGGGTCTGCGCCGATACTTGGTCCTCCCTTAGGTTCCCGGGGGACTCTCCCCGCCCGGCGCCCGTGGTCACCCCTCCTGGAGCCTTGTGCTGTTTATCTCCCGCGTCCTTTGTTTTCGCCAGAGCCCCATCTATCGCCAGCTTTACCAACAACATGCTTGCCCTTCACGCCCTTCCTCCCAGCGACTGCTTTTCCCCACACTGGTCTCCAATCTCTCATTCTCTAGTCTGCAAAGAACTGTTTTCCAGCTCTTTCAGACCTTCAGCTCCTTATTGTTGATCCTTATTGTTGATGCGGGGGGGGGGGTGTGGATTTCTAGGGCAACCAGAGGCAGTCACCAGCTTTTGTATGTGTCATCAGCAGCCTAGACTGAGGCTACTGTGAGGTGGGAGGTGGGGGCGTTGGCTGGCCGACAGGGAATGAACTTCAGCGTGAGCTGGGCCAAATGGCCACAAAGGGGAAGGGGCTGTGGGTTTCAGAGACACAGGCCGACTTCTCAGTGCCGCTGGAGGAAGCACCTCCCAAGGCCACGGAGCGTCTTTGTGATTACTGGTTGGTCTTTTGCGGGGATAGTGGGTACTGTGTGCCCTCGCTGGAAGTGGAATCTGCAGAGAGCCTCCGGCGGATCCTGCTCGCAGAGGCTGGAGCGTGCAGATGGCCTGCTCACGTGGTCTCACCGCCCCTTAGCAGGCGTGTCACTCGGCTAAACGCTGCTGCTGGGGAGGTTTTGAGTTCTCATACCCCCCCCCTTTTTTTTTTAAGAGAGAGAGAGGGTACACGTATGGGGGGTAGGGGCAGCGGGAGAGAGAGAGAATCTTCAGCAGGCTCCATGCCCAGCATGGATCCCAGCTCGATCCCATGACCCTGGGATCATGACCTGAGCCAGAATCAAGAGTCAGACACTCAGCCAACATTGAGCCAGACGCTGAACCAACACTCAACTGACGGAGCCACCGGTGCGCCCCCAAGGCTCTGCTACTCTTTAATCTACTTGTAGTCAGGAAATACACAGATGTTAAAATAAAAGTTAATGATTCTGCATATTCACTTCAAGATACTTTTCACCATATATTTAAGCTGCAGACATCCAAAATAAAGTCCTCATTTTTTATACTTTTACCATTGAGACATTGAGATGTCTCTACTTCTCAAAATGTGAAAGAGAAAATACAGTGATTAATTACAACCTGGCTTCTGACTTATTAAGAATAAAATCTACCCCTCCCTCAGCTGTTGATAAGAGATGTGCTTGAAACCGCAGCCCCGAACTCATTCAGAAATGAAATGATTATGGGGCGTCTGGGTGGCTCAGTTGGTTATGCTTCTGACTTCGGCTCAGGTCATGATCTCACGGTTTGTGGGTTCAAGCCCCATGTCAGGCTGTGTGCTGACAGCTCAAGAGTCTGGAACCTGCTTTGGATTCTGTGTCTCCCTCTCACTCTGCCCCAACCCTGCTTACACTTTGTCTCTCTTTCTCTCTCTTCCAAAAATAAATAAACATTTAAAAAAAAATTTTAAAGAAATGAAACACTTCAGAAAGTAAATGCAGGTATTTTATGCTTAAAAAATAAAAAAATTTCAAACAGCAAGTCATGACTGATTTCTCTTTTCATGCCAAAACCCTGAATTAAATTTCCATCTGCATTTTAATATTCAAAAGATACCATCTTAACACTGATAAAATGTTATGTCACTCAGATGTCAAACTCATGTGCTATTAATTCAGCCAAAATTGTACACGCCTGTGCCCCGACAGTCTTGCGTACCCCACATGTTCCTCGTATTCACCGTGAGCCCGGCTCTGTGTGAAGTGCTAAAAGTAAGACCTTATTTATTTACCCCTCTGCAAAAACTGTGAATATAGCCTCCTTTCTGAGAAAGAAAAATATGCAATCCCTAATATGAGCCTCTTGTTAACTACAGAATCCGTTTAATTAAAATAAAACATAATGAAGGCAAATATGTGGACCTAAAAGTACTCTTCATTTAAGTATTATGTTGTGAATTGTTTCTCTTTCCTGATAAGGGAACCGGGATGAAGACTGCAAACCAGGGAGATAAAGAACCTTTTTGAAATAGCAAATCGGGTTGGAACAAACTATCAGCACCACTAGACTTGGCCCTGACATAGACAAAAGGTAGCCTGAGTTGTGTCCTTTCTGTGAGAAATACAGAAAAAAAAGGACACTTTGCTAACAAGTATTTTATCATACACCTAAATTTTAATCTTTTGTCGAAAATCATGAAACGTGTTTGAATAGTTATGAGAAGTCCTCACTGGGGAAGGAGGTGATAGCGGTTCCTGACCTGAAATTACTGTTAACCACATCTCATGACCCTCAACTTGAAACAAACTTCAGAGTGTCACCACAGACTAACTTCTGGGATTGGAAACCGCACCCCGCCCGCTGACTTCATTTTTCAGGGATTTGAAAAGAGACTCAAATAAAAAACAAAAGTGCCCCTGCTAGTACCTACACATAACACTGATACTCCAACCACCCTATTCGGTAATGTTATTATTCTGCACATTTTCTGTATGAGGAAATGTGGCTAAGAGAGTTACATGATGTGTTTAAGGCCACACAGTTGCCCAGAGAGGGACTGAAACTTGAACATGGACGTCTACAAGCAAATCTCCACTTACCCCATCTGACCTTGGGAAATGGAAGGAGTGGAAACACAGCCCTCACCTTTGTGGAGCTCACAACCCAATAAGGGAGGCAAGAAATGTACACAGGTGCACACGTATAGTGTAGCAGTACAAACTGGATGCATGCATGCGAGGCAAAACCACAGAGCAGGAGGCATTAATATGAGGTGACATTGCGTACAGGTCACCTGGAGGGGGGCACGTTCTGAGTAGAGTGGCAGAAACGGAGGGACACTCCTGAGACCAAACAAGAGTGACTGTCTGCGGATGTTAGAGGAAGTTGCACAGGCAGGCTACCACACGTGGGGGACAACACTGGAGCCAGAGTACAGTGTAGAGGAATTACAATGACTTCCCCAAACAGAGGACTATGAAAAGTGGTTAATAAGAAAATGATTAGAAAGATGTGGCACCAGAGAAAAGACCCTGAAACCACTGGGCCTAAAAGCAGACAAGTGGAGAATTAAGTTGGTCCATTAGAGCTGTGAGAACTCAGTTCTAGACCAGCATTGTTCTACAAAAACAGAAGGTGAGTCACAGATGTAATTTAAACTTTTCTAGGAGCTACGTTTAAAAAAAAAAAAAAAGGTAAAAAGAGGGGCACCTGGGTGGCTCAGTTGGTTAAGCATCTGACTTTGGCTCAGGTCATAATCTTATGGTTTGTGAATTCAAGTCCCGCATAGAGCTCTTTGCTGTCAGCACAGAGCCTGCTTCAGATCCTCTGTCCTCACCTCTCTGCCCCTCCCCTCTTGTCCTCTCTCTCTCAAAATGAACTTAAAAAAAATTTTTTTTTAAATATAAAGTAAAAAGAAGCAAGTGAGATTAATTTTAGTGGCATATTTTAACTCATGATATCCAAAATATTATCATCTCAACATGTCAATTAGACATTTTTTACACTGTTCTGTTTTTCATTAATAAACAATTTTTAAGAGCACCTATAGGTTTACAGAAATACTGATTAAAAAGTACTCTCTTCAAGTTCTCCCTATAATTTGTATTTTGTATTAGTGCAGTACACTTGTTATAACTGATGGATATTGCCACATTATTATTAGCTAAAGTCCATAGCTTACCCTGAGTTTCACTCTTTGTGTTGTATACTCCATGGATTTTAACAAATGTACAATGACAGGTGTCCATCATCCCTGCATTGTACAGAATTGGATCATTGCCCTAAAAATCCCATATATTCCCAGCTATTTGGCCCTTGCTCTCATTGCACCCTAAACCCCAGCAACCACTGATCTTTGTACTGTCTCATCATGTTCCCATTTCCAGAATGCTATATAGGTGGTATCATACAGTGTGGCTTTTTCATGCTGAAAAGGCTTTTTCAGATTGGCTTATATCACTTACCAATATAATTTTAATGTTCCTCCATGTCTTTTCGTGGTTGAATAGTCCATTTCTTCTTTTAAAAAAAGTTTTTTTTTTTTACCTTTATTTATTTTTGACAGACAGAGTGAGACGGAGTGTGAACGAGGGAGGGGCAGAGAGAGAGAGGGAGACACAGAATCTGCAGCAGGCTTCAGGCTCTGAGCAAGCAGTCAGCGCAGAGCCCGACATGAGGCTTGGACCCACAAACCGTGAGATCATGACCTAAGCTAAAGTCAGACACTTAATCGACTGAGACACCCAGGTGCCCGAATAGTCCGTTTCTTCTTCTTGCTGAACAATAGTCTATCGTTGGTTTATCCACTCACCTAATCAAGGATATCTTGCTGGCTTACGTTTTGACAATTATGAATAAAGCTACTATAAACATTTATATGCAGGTTTTTGTGTGGGTATAAGCTCTCAACTCATTTATATACCAGTGATAACTGGATCATATGGTAAGAGTATGTTTAGTTTTATAAGAAACTGCCAAAGCATCTTCCAAAGTAGCTGTACATTCTGTGTCCCCACCAGCAATGGATAGAGTTCCTGTTGCTCCACATCCTTGCTATTATGTAGTGTTGGCAGTTCTGAATTTTGGCCATTCTAGGAAGTGTGAATGCTATCTTGTTACTATTTTAATTTGCAATTTGCTGATAACATATGATGCTGAGTCTTATTATAAGCTTAGTTGCCAACGGTTCATCTTTGGGAGGTATCTGTTCATATCTTTTGCCCATTTTTTATGGGATTGTTTTCTTGCTGAGAATTTTAAGATTTTTTTTTGCATGTTTTAAATACCAGTCCTTTAGCAGAGACTATGATTTTCTCCTAGTCCATGGCTTGTCTTTTCATTCTTTTACCAGTGTCCTTTGCTGAGTACAAGTTTTTAATTTTAATGCAGTGCAACTTAATTTTTTTTCCATGGGCCATATTTTAGTGTCCTATCTAAAAAGTCATCATTAGAACCAAGGTCGCCTCAATTTTCTCCTACATTATTTTCTAGGGGTTTTTAGTTTACATTTAGGCTTATGATCTATTTTGAGTTAATTTTTGTTGGAAGTACAAGGTCTGTGTCTAGATTATTTATTTTTGCATATGGATGCCCAGTTCCAGTACCATTTGTCAAAAAGACTATCCTTTCTCCACTGAGTTGCCTTTGTTCCTTTGTCAAAGATCAGTTAGCTGTATCTGTGTGAGTCTATTTCTGGGCTTTCTACTCTGTTCTATTGATCTATGTGTGTGTTCTTTCACCAATACCACACTGTCTTAATTACTGTAGCTTTATAATAAGTCTTTAAGTCTGGTAGAGTCAGTTCTCTGATTTTGTTTTCTCCTCTAACATTATTTGGGTTATTCTGAGTCCTTTGCCTCTCCATATGAATTTTGGAGTCAGATGGTCAATATCCACAAAATAACTTCCTTGGACTTTTATTGGGATTACACTGAACCTAAAGATCAAGTTGGGAAGAAATGACATCTTAACAATATTCATTTTCCTGTCAATGAACATGGATCATCTCTCTGTTTACTTAGATCTTCTTTGTTCTGTCTTAAGTTTGTAATTTTCCTCTTATAGATCTTTCACATATTTTGTTAGATTTATACCTAAATATTTCATTTATTTTTCTGGTGCTAATATAAGTCGTATTGTGTATTTATTTTTTAGAGCGAGAGAGAGCGAGCGAGAGAGCATAGGAGCTGTTGAGAGGGGCAGAGGGAGAGAAAGAATCCCAAGTAGGTGCCACACTCAGCATGGAGCCTAACCCAAGGCTCAATCCCATGATCCTGGGATTGTGACCTGAGCTGAAATCAAGAGTTGGATGATCGAATGACTGAGTGACCCAGGCATCCCTTTTTAAAACTAATTAAGTAATCACTTGATTAATTTATTTATTTTATGGTGGTGTGTTTTTAATTTCAAATTCCAAGTGTTCCTTTCTGGTATGTAGAAAAGAGATTGGTTCTTGTATATTAATCCTGTATCCTGCAACCTTACTATAATTGGTTATTAGTTCCAGGAGATTTTTATTGTTGTTAATTCGCTGGAATTTTCCATTTGGCCAATCATGTCATCCGTGCACAAAAACAGTTTTATTCCTTTCTTCCCAGTCTGTACCTTTTATTCCTTTCCTTACTTATTGTATTAGGTAGGATTTCCAGCATGATGTTGAATAGCTATAGTGAGTGGGGATATTCTTGCCTTGTTACTGATCTTATTGAGAAAGCCTCTAGTTTCTCACCATTAAATATGAAATTCAGAAATATTAAATATAGTTGTATGTTTTTTTGGTAGATGTTCTTTATCAAGGTGAGGAAGTTTCTCTTTATTCCTAGTGCTGAGAATTTTTATCATGAATAAGTGTTGGGTTTTGTCAGATACCTTTTCTGCATCTATTGATATGATCATATCATTTTGCTTCTTTAACATGTTATTAACATGGATTACATTGCTTCTGAAAGGTATAAGAGTTTATAATTCTTTATATAGTTGAATTCAATTTACTAATTTTTTTTGAGGATTTTCACATCTATGTTTATTAGAGATACTGGTCTATAGTTTTCTTGTAATGTCTTTATCTGGTTTTGGTATTAAGGTAATGCTGGCCTCATGGAATGAGTTAGAAAATTCCCTTTGCTTCTATTTTCTAGAAGAGACTATGGAGAGGTGGTATAATTTCTTCCTTAAATGTTTGGTAGAATTCACCAAACATTTGGTGAATGTTTGGGGTTTTCTGTTTTCAAAGGTTTTAAATTATTAATTCCATTTCTTTTGATATAGGCCTACTCAGATTATTTATTTTTGTGTGAGTTTCGGTAGATTGCATCTTTCAACGAATTGATTCATTTCCTCTAGGTTATCATATGTATGGACACAGAGTTGTTCACAGTATTCCTTTGTTCTCTAAGCACTGCTTTTGCTGCATCTCACAAATTTGGTAAGTCGTACAGTTGATTCTTGAAAAATATACACAGGTCTACTTATTTGTGGAATTTTGAGAAATATGTACTGTAAATGTATTTTCTCTTCCTTATGACTTTCTTAATAACATCTTTCTCTAGCTTACTTTATTTGTAAGAATATAGTATATAATACATATAACAAAAAATGTGTGTTAATCAACTGTTTATATTACTGATAAGGTTTCTGGTCAAGAATAGGCTATTAGTAGTTATTTTTTTGGAAAGTCAAACTTTATATGTGGATTTTTGCCTGTGTGGCGTTCAGCACCCTTAACCCCAGCATTGTTCAAGGGTCAGTTAGGATTTTCATTTAGTTCAAAATATTTCTAAATTTTTCAAACTTCTTCTTTTGACCCAAGTGTTGTTTAGAAGTGTGTTGTTTAAACTTTGAATATTTTGGAATTCACCAACTACTTTTTCTTCTGTCTGTTGTTGATTTCTAGTTTAATTCCATTGTGGTCTGAAAGCATACTTTGTATGATTTCTTATCTTTTAAATTTGTTGAGGTGTGTGTGTTTTTTTTAATGGCATAGCAGGTGGTCTATTTCGGTGAATGTTCCATGGAGCTTGAGTGTCTATTCTGCTACTGTTGGATTAAGTATTCTACAGGTGTCAGTTAGATCCAGTGATTGATGGTGTTGTTGAGTTCAATCATGTCCTTATTGATTTTCTGCCTGTTGGATCTGTCAATTACCAATATAAGGTGCTGAAGTCTCTATCATAGTGGATTCATTGATTTCTCCTTGCAATTCTGTTTTTGCCTCACCTAGTTTGTCCCTCTGTGCTAACTGTACACGTTACAAATTGTCTTCTTGGAGAATTGCCTACTTTGTCATTGTGTAATGGCCCTCTTGATCCCTGACTTTCCTTGCTCTGAAGTTTACTGTCTGAAATTGATGTAGCTACTCCAGTTTTTGTTTGGCTAGTGTAAACAGTATCTTTATTCATCCCATTACTTTTAATCTATCTTTGCTTTTACATTTAAAGTGGTTTTTTGGGTAGATAACATATAGTTGGGTCTTATTTTTTTATCCAGTCTGAGAGTCTGTCTTTTAAGTGGTATATTTAGACCACTGACATTTAAAGTGATTATTGATACAAATGGATTAATATCTACTATATTTGTTATTGTTTTCTATTCGTTGCTCTTGTTCTTGGTTTCTTTCTTTCTTTTTCTTTTTTTCCTTTTTCTTTTTTTCTCTTCCAGTCTTTTCCTGCCTTCTCTGGTTTAAATTATGCATTTCATGATTCTATTTTTTTCTCCTCTCTCAGCATAGCACTTTTTCTTTCTTTTCCAAATGGTTGTCCTTGAGTTTGCATTATACATTTACAACTAATCCAACTTCTCTTTCAAAGAACACTACACCACTTCATAGGGGGTGCAAGTACCTTACACGAGTATTTCCAATTCCTCCCTCCCATCCATTATAACATTGCTGTCATTCACTCAACTTACTCATAAACTTATACAATTACCCTATACAAGTTGCTATTATCATTTTGAACTGCCTATTATCTGTTAGAGCAATTAAATTTAAAACAATTTTTAATGTTTATTTATTTTTGAGAGAGAGATTGACAGAGTGCAAGAAGTGGAGGGGCAGAGACAGAGGGAGACACAGAATCTGAAGCAGGTTCCAGCTCAGAGCTGTTAGCACAGTGCCAGACGTGGGGCTCAAACCCACAAACTGTGAGATCATGACCTAAGCCAAAGTCGGGTGCTCAACCGAGTTGAGGTGCCCCATGAGCAATTAAATTTTTAAAAATGAAACATTTATCTCCATTTATTCCTTCTCCAAATGCTTTTCCTTTTTTTATGTGGATTAGTTTCTGAATTACATTATTTTCCTTCTTTCTGAAGAAATTTAACATTTCTTGCAAATCAGGTTTACTGGTGACAAATACCCTCCATTTTTGTTTGAGAACCTTTAAAGGAATACTGTTTTATTGTGCTTCACCTTACTGTGCTTTGCAGATACCATTTTACCAACTGAAGGTTTGTGGCAATCCTGCATCGTGAAATTTGTTGGCAATACTTTTCCAATAATATCTGCTCACTTCATGTCTCTGTGGCACATTTTGATAATTCTTGTGATGTTTCAAATTTTTCATTATATTTGTTATGGACAACTGGCTGAGAGCTCAGATGATGGTTAGCATTTTTTAGTAATAAAAGTATTTTAAATTAATGTATATACTTTTTTTTTTTAGACATAATGCCATTGCACACTAACTTTTCTGTGCCAAAAACATCCATTTGGCTTGCTTTATCATATTTGCTTTATTGCAGTGGTCTGGAACTGAACCACACTATCTCCAAGGTATGCCTGTACTTCTCTTTCCCTTTTGCAGAATAATTTCACTGTACATAGAACTGTAGGTTGGTGTGTTTTTTTTCCCCCAAACACTTTAAATATTTCACTTCCCTCTCTTATTATATGCTTTCTAAAGAAAATTCTGATCTAATTCTTATTTTTGCGCCTTTATTACTAAGGGTTTTCTGTCCTCTGGCTTTTTCAAGAGTTTTGCTTTGATTTTCTGCATTAAAATTTTTTTTAATGTTTATTTATTTTTGAGAGAGAGAGAGAGAGAGAGAGAGAGAGAGAGAGAGAGAGAGAGAAAGTGGGGGAGGGGCAGAGAGAGAGGGAAACACAGAATTGGAAGTAGGCTCCAGGCTCTGAGCTGTCAGCACAGAGCACAACGTAGGATTTGAACCCATGAACTGTGAGATCATGACCTGAGTTGAAGTAGGACATTTAACCAACTAACCCACCCAGGTGCCCCTAATTGTCTGCATTTTGAACGTGATTATGCTTGCAAGTAGATTTTTGGCATTTATCCAGCCTGGTGGATAATTTAAAAATTCAAATAAATTTAAATAAAGTAAAAAGTTCAGTTCCCCTGCTGCACTAACCACATTTTAGGTGCTCAATGACCATGAGTGACGAGTAGCTACTGTTAACCTTAACAAGAAAACTGCCAGTCATTTTACCAGCAAAAATAGATTTTAGGGTAGCAGAGAACTGCAATCTGTGATAAATAAGCCAGCTACAGCAAAACCACAAGCCAGTCCAGAAAATAGGAGAGGAACACTCTTTTATAGAGGAAAGGAGGAAGTTGGGAGGGCTGTTACATACACAAAGTCCGCTGGAGTTTTGAAGTACAGTGGCTTTTCGTTGGCGGGACTGTGGCCAGGGGAGAGGGAAAAGCTTTCTTCCTCTGCTGGGTGGTAATGTAATACCCACCCCGCAAGATCTTCCTGTTGGGTCTGCATTTTGTGATAAACAGTAGGCACAGAGCTCCCCCACCCCTATGCTCTTTGTTTTTTTTCTTCCAAGTTTATTTTTGAGAGAGAGAGATAGAGACAGAGTGCAAGTGGGGGAGGGACAGAGAGAGAGGGAGACAGAATCTGAAGCAGGCTCCAGGCCCAGCTGTCAGCACAGAGCCTGATGTGGGGCTGCAACTCCTGAACAGTGAGATCATGACCTGAGCTGAAGTTGGCTGCTTAACTGAGCACCCCGGTGCCCCTCCCCCAACCCTATTCTAAACACAGTTTGTTAATTTTCACACCACCAAGTTGGAGAGCACATGTCTGTCTAGTGGAGAGAAATGTCCAATCTGAGGCCTCTTGGCAGCGAGTGGCCCACAGAGGAAAGCAAAGCATCTTCTAGGTGGCTACCATCGCCAGCACAAGACCCCTGGTGTTCCTAGCCACCTCCTCCTAGAGCGCCCCTCTTCTCTGCCTCAGGTTATCTGTATTTTACTCTTTTTTCCCTGACTTAACTTAGGCCGCATCGACTCACTTGTTTCAGAAGAAAGAGGAATGTGTTCCATAATTGAAGAAACACGAATTGGGCCCAGCCCATGCAGATTCCTTCACATGATCAGGGCCTTGTACTGAGCCTCCCGAGACCATTTGGCAGACTCATTCAGTGACATGAAAAACTCAGTGACATCAAAAACATTAACGGACCCACACACGCTAGTGTCGTCAGCATTTCATTCCATTAAGAAAATTAAAAGGCAACTACCTATTGCTTGCAATTTCATAAATAAAGGAACATTTCAATAATGTCTCCTTCCCATGTCTCCCCACAAAAAGGGGAGACTGGGGGTGCCTGGGTGGCTCAGTTGGTTAAGCGTCCAACTCCTGATTTCAGCTCAGGTCATGATCCCACGGTTCATGAGATCGAGGCCCTTCCTGCACTCTGCTCTGTCATCATGGAGCCTGCTTGGGATTCTCTCTCTCCCTCTCTCTTTGCCCCTCTCTCATTCACTCGTGCTCTTTCCCTCTCTCTCAAAATAAATAAACATTAAAAAAAAAAAGGGGAGGGGGACTGAAGCTTTGTGTTATTTTTCTCACTTGGGCCTGGAGGAGGAAAACTCATTTTCTCTTTCGGCAAAATAAAGACATCTAGGAACCACTGCCCTACAGTCTTTGCTGATCCCTTTTTCACAATTTTATTTTTATCAACTTCCTCCCTCTGTTGCAAAAGGTCATTGAAAAGACATAGAAAACCCAGCATTGCTTCAGGTTCTGGGTCTCCCTCTCTCTCTGCCCCTCCCCTGCTTGCAATCTCTCTCTCAAAAATAAACAAACATTAAAAAAAAAAAGTGAAATCATGAAACTTGGGGAAACAGAGGTAAACTTTGGAGGTCAGTTTCCACATTCTTGAACCCAAGGTCCATTGTGTTGGATATACACCTGCCTAAGGTGAAGATGTTTTTTGGTAGCCCAGTGACCTGCTATGTTACTAAGCATCACTTGTGCCTACACACTGGGGAACAACCGAAGGGACAGCTGTGTAGCACGTAGGAGGCTCTTAGGGCCCCTCTGGGTTTCTCCAGTTCCTCCAACTCCTTAAACTTGAAGATGCCTTGCTACCTCTCGGTACCCATTAAGACAGACCTCATTCATGTTGTCCGTGATGGTAGATTTGACTGTATTCCCGGGCCTTTCCCAGCCAGGCTCTCATTTTGAAGGAAATGGACAAAACAGAGAGCAGAATGCCATGCTCAGAGAGTAGGAAGCCAGGAGGCTTTCGGCTTCTCTTGTAGCCCTATACCAATTGATTTCTGTCCCCTTGTCCCAACCTTGTCCCGAGCAGGGAATGCCAGCCTCGAGCTACAAGGCCAATGTTCTAGGCATATGTGTTAACTCATTTAATTCTTCCAGTAACTTCACAAACTAGGAAACGAAGACCAGGGTAAATAGCCTGCTCAAGATCACACAACTAGTAAGACACATAAGAGGGTGTATGTGGAGGGCAGGGAGAGACCAAAGGAAGAGGTAGGCCATTCCACGTTGGTAGGTAGCAGTTTTGATAAGCAAAGGCGGTGGGGGGGGGGGCGCCTGGGTAGCTCAGTCGGTTAAGCATCTGACTTCAGCTCAGGCCATGATCTCATGGTTTGTGGGTTCGAGCCCTGCATCGGGCTCTGGGCTGATGGCTCAGGCCTGGAGCCTGCTTCGTATTCTGTGTCTTCCTCTCTCTGCCCCTCCCCCACTCATGCTGTTTGTCTCTCAAAAATAAATAAATGTTAAAAAAAAATTTTAATAAGCAAAGGGAACTTACATTTGAGGCTTGTCTTGGGCAGCAGCGAGAATGGATCCATATACCCACCTACCAAATCTTAAAAGTTTGCAGAGAGAGAGAGGCCTTAATTGGGTTCAGTCAATATGCTGTGCAGGGGTTCTCATCATTATCTCAAGGCAATATCCTTGCAGAAGGCTCTGGAAGTGTGAAAGGCAAGTGGGACCCAAGCAGAAGAGGTGAGGCACCTCCCATCACGTGGGACCAGCTCACAGATCAAGAACCTGGAGATCATGACCTGAAGGGAAGTCCAATACTTAACTGACTGAGCCACCCAGGGGCCCCATGATTTCACTTTCCAAAATCCTACAAAAAGATAATCAGTTTTATTGTTGACTAGGAAAAATGTACAGACAGGCTTAAATTATCTGTGCACATAAATATTAAGGAATGTTACCTGATTGGAGGTACTCATTTTTGTACTCTGCCCAGGACTGTTACCCTCTTAAAACGTCTTAAAATAGGGTTTGCAAATTGGAAGTCCACGGGCTGAATTCAATCGACATAAATGTTCTGTTTGGCCTGTACAGTTAAGAACAACTTTTAAAATAACATTTAAAAACTGTACGTTAAAAAAAAAATCTAGATTTTTCAGTTTCTCTTTAAAAGTTCTAGGATGTGGTGGCAATGGGCTGATAGCGGCACAAGGCAGCTACTGGCTCTGACTGCCGTTTGCTTTGAAAACATGAAGTGTCTTCAATCCACCTACGCCAGCTATTCTCAGAACACCTGCGTGTAAACCGGGTGCATTTTGGCGTTTAAGTGAGTACGTGCTGCTTTGGAAGAAGCTGGAGTTGGCTACCCACAGGGTGGTCAGGGCGGCCGGAGATGGTACCTTTTAAACTGAGACCTGCAGAAAATGACTGAGTCACAACCTCCGTGCCTCAGTTTCCCCAGCTGTAACACGGCGCTGAAGATGCGCCGTTGTAGGAATGCTGGGCGAGGAATTGTGCAAAGGTCCGACCCTGACTCGGGACTCGAGGGGCACGGCTACCAGCCTCGCTAACATCTCCGGAGGCCCCGGCCCCAACACGGACCGGGACCCCGAGGAGGCGCTAGGGGCGCGGGGCCGGGGCGCTGGGCCGCACCCGCCAGACCTGGTCCTCCACTCCTCCCCGCCGCGGGCCCCCACGCTCGGCGGAGGTCGGCCCCAGGGCGCCGAGAGGCGTGGCCGGCCCCGGCGGACCTCGGAGGCGGCCATGGCCTCGGTGGTGGAGTACAAGGGCCTCAAGGCCGGCTACCACTGCGGCTACTGCGACTCCGAGGAGGGCAAGGTGTCCTGCGGTGAGTGTCCCCACGGACGGGGCTGGCGTGGCCGCCTGGCGTCCCATCCCCGCACCGCCTGCCGCGCCCCGCGCCAGCCCCTGGTCCGGGAGCGCACAGGCCCGGCTCCCCAGTTCCCGCGTCCCTCTCCCACTCGATCCTTCCCAGCCCGTTTCCCTTCGCGCTCCTTTCTTCTCCTCACCCTCATCGAAGATGGCGGTCCGGGCCGGAGAAGGAACGGAAATAGCGGACGGCTGCCCTCGGTCAAGATGGCGCGGGCGGCGTCAGCGTGCGGGGTTTCTGGGGGGAACGCGGCCTGCGGGCGCCCGAGCAGCTTCGCGCGCGCCTCGGGGACTCCCGGGCGGCGCACGGCATTGTGGGGTGGCGGCGGCGGGGCCGAGCCGCGTCGCGCTGGGACGGCCGGGCCCATGGCTTCCTGGGCAGCTCTTTCGCCCAGCATCGTGGAGTATTTCGAGGGCGAGGACTCCTACCGCTGCGGCTACTGCAAGAATGAGTCGGGCAGTCGCTCCAATGGTGAGCGGGCCGGGCGGGGGAGGGCGTCGCGGCCTCGGGGGCTCCGCGGCCGGCCGGCGTCCTCGGGGGTCTCCGCGCTCCGGCCCGGCCCGAGCGGCTCGAGGGACGCGCGGCGGCGGGAGCGCCCGGCGCGGCCCCCGGGGAGGGTGTGCGGACCGCGGCTCCCCGGGCAGGGCGGTGGCTGTCACAGTTAAAAACGGACCTCGGCTCTGATTCATCAGGAAAGCATCTAGGGGCTTATTCTTCACACAGGTGGTCGGAAGTGCGGGATAATGATGGTCTCGCGGTAGCCCAGGGTGTGCAAACAGGTGTCCGTCCTCCATCGGCAGGACACGGTTAAATATGTGACAGCAGGCCGTGCCAGGGAGCACTGCAGGGTGGTCGGTTCCGCCGGGGCGGGCCTCTGAGTACTGATGCTGATGTGGGATCATCCCCGGTTTTAAGGGCAGAAGGCGGCGTGTCGGGGGGGGGGGAGGGGCTGTTTGTGTACCGGGAGGCGTGTGTGCATACGTGGGCGTGGGCATGCGGATAAAATGTCAGTCGAAGAGTATACGAGACACTGATGACTGGCAGTAGACGCTGCTGGCAAGGGAGCCTGTTTGTATTAATGTGTTCGGAAATTTTACCGGGTGCTTATTTATATGCCTTCTCGTTCCTCCGCCCACTCCCAGAATGAAAACAAAGCCAGCTTACAGTTTGTTTTGTTTTATTTCCCCTTTTCCCCCCCATCATGGGTCGGGTTTCTTTCGAAGATTTGTTGTTTGTAAACACAACATTGTGTTTGTATTACCTGCTGTGTCATCCATCGGCAAATACAGAATCTTGTATTTTAAGGAATAGTCCGGCATTGTGGAAAAAGGGATAACCGTGAAGATAGAAATTTAGGTAGTTTCCGTTAAAAAATATGTAAATGCTCTACAGCAGGGGAATGATTTGGACGATTCTGATGTGTCCATTTTCTCATTAGTTGAAATTGTTTATTCCATGTTTGTGGGTAAGAGGGAGTAGGATGTAATATAATGCAGTCATTAGGAGTGGTGGTTATGAAGAGGAGCTAAGCAAAAAAATGTTTAGAGTGCAGGGTTAAACGGAGAAAAACAGGATGCAAATGACATGTGTGACCGGATCTTTGGAGGATAAAAACCCAGGGGAAAACAGGCCGAATGGTGGCAGTGATTGCCTTAGGGTGTTAGAGCTTGCGGCTTCCTCTTTTTCAGAATTTCGTATTGTGATTGTTGTGTGTTTAAAATGAATATAGATCCTTAATTATTTTCCTATTAATTTTAGTAAGAGGAAATTGATTAATATAGACGTCCTTTGTTTAAAGTTCTGTGGATGAAATCGGTTGTCAGCCTTTTCCCTAAAGAGACAACTGTGAATTTCCATCATATTTATTTTAGTTCTGATGATAATCTTTACTGTAGGGCACAGCACCTATTGAGTAAGTAGGTTTTATTATTCCTTTTCTGTAGATGATGAAATTGAGGCTTGTAAAGTAATTCAGGGTTAATGAGCACCTGGGTGCAAGGCTTCTGAACTTTTCTGTTTCTGAATACAACCTGTGCTATCAAGCCTACCTCTGTCTTTACAGACTTCTGATGCAGTTTGCTGTTTACGAGAGAAAAATGTATTTTCCTATTAACATTATTTCAAATATACCTTTTAACGTTTTCTCATAGTCTTCATTTTTTTTTTTTTCATGGTTGCATAATTATCCCCTCATACTGATAACATCCTAGTCTCTGTAATGACTTTTCTGTTCCTGGGCATTTCGATTGCTTTCAGTTTTTATACTTAAAAGGAATATTGCTGTATACTTTCATTCTATTTTCAATATCCAAGACTATGCTAAAAACATAAAAATCAGAATTAAAATCAGAAAACATGAAAATCAGAAACATTTGCTTTCCAATTCTTCTGAGGGGACTAGCTTATTAAATTATTGGGAATATTATGGTTAAAGGTGTAATGTGATCTGATCTCAGTGAGGACCTTAAATTTATGATGCCATAGAGACTATTGACTAATTCTGAATTAAATATAATCACTTTGTGTTTGATTTTTAAGATTAAGGTAAATATCTTTTTCATTGGTGTTGTGTATCATGCCACACAAGTATGAAGTATTTGCAAACTTTCATTTCTCCAGTGGGAGCTAGATTTTTTTTTTTTTTTTGCTTCAGTAGTCACATTTAGAAAATGCTTTGAGTTAAAAAAACAATGTTCAACCTGCCCTAATTAACGTGGGACTTGGCACTTATTTTTTCAGGCATGTGGGCACATTCCATGACAGTACAGGATTATCAGGATCTCATAGACCGAGGATGGCGAAGGTAAAGCTCCTTAATACAAAAATGCTTCTCTTATTGCTCAGGCTCTTCTTATCACGGCAAAATATTGTTTGCCCGTGAAATGTTTTCCTGGTGTTGGAAAAAGATTTAAGACGTTTTTATGTTACATTATGTAGTGATTCCATTCTCTGTCCTTTTAAAGATGTTTATTAGGAGGGGCGCCTGGGTGGCTCAGTCCGTTAAGCATCTGACTCTTGATTTAGGCTCTGGTCGTGATTGTATGGTTGTGGGATTGAGCCCTGTGTTGGACTTTGCACTGTCAGTGAGGAGCCTCCTTGGAATTCTCTCTCTCCTTCTCTCTGCCCCTCCCCCTTGTGCACGTGCTCGCTTGGTCTCTCTCTCTCTCTCTCTCTCTTTCTCTCTCTCCAAACTAAATAAACATTAATGACAGATGTTTATTAGGAGAACTTCAAGCCTACAGAAGTGTAGAGAGTGCGTTATGATGAACCTCATGTAGCTAACAGCAGGCTTTGGCGGTTGTTAACGTTTTACCTCTTGTTTCATTAATTCTTCTTGCTCCCTGCAATGGTGTGAATGTTTGTGTGTCATCCCCCGCAACCCCCAGGTACGTATTTTCAACCCGAACCCCCAACATGATGGTATTGGGAAGTGGGCCTTTGGGAGGTAATTAGGTCAGAGGGTGGAATCCTCACGAATGAGATTTGTGCCCTTGTAAAAGAGACCCCAGAAAGTTCCCTTGCCCCCGTGCAGCTTGAGGTTACAGCAAAAGTATGAACCAGGAAGCTTGTCTTCATCAGACACTAAATATGCCAACACCTTGATCCTGGACTTTCCAGCCTCCAGAACTATGAGGAGTACATTGTGTTGTTTATAAGCAGCTCCATCTGTGGCATATGGTTAGAGCAGCTTGAACCAACTTGGATGCTCCCTCCTCCCCCACAAAATAATTTAAAGCAATTTTAGGTATTCTGTCAATACACCTGTAATAGATACATGTTTCTACAAGAGGATTCTTGTTTCCTTTATAACGTCTTTACAATTCCGTTATAATTTACAAAATGAATAATTCTTTAATGTCTTCTGTTACTTAGTTTTGATGAGATTTTTGCTAGTCTCAAAAATGTCCTTTTTTTATAGCTGGTGTCTTTGAATCAGGATTTCATTAAGGTTTACACGCCTTAATGGCTAAGATTTTTTTGGTGATTATTTTTATATAGAGAATTTTAGAGTATATGAAGTTCTTTATGTAAATATAAGCAGCGTTAAGTGCCTTGTGCCAATACTCCCCGAAAGACGTGGGATTGAGCACAACAAATGAAACTTCATAGTTTTCTATAAACTTAATCATGAGACCCGAAAGGAAGATCTAGGTCAGGTGTTGAAGGACTTTGTAAGCCAAGATGAGGAACTTTTTTTTTTTTTTTTAAGGTGGAGGGGGAGCCTTTGAAAGCCTTTATGTCAGAAGTGGGATGGAATTTGTGCTTTGGAAATGACCATTCAGATAGTAGAGAGGCATTTGAGGGGGTGATTCTGAAGGCAGGAAGACTGGTTCCAAAGGTCACTGCAGGGTCCACATAGGAGTTCGTCATCTCCTGCCGTCGTCATCGGTGGCTGTAGGTTAGATGACAGTTGAAAGGGGACGGTTGTAAGGTACATTTTAGAAGTAGAAAGCTTGCGGATGTAGAAGCGCCCTAAAAGGAGGCCTCTGAGATGACTCCCAGGTTTCTGGGTCGGGAACCGAACTCGTGTACGTCTGCCTGGATGGCTTAACTAAATACCACTGACTGGGTGTCTTAACAGGAATCTGTATTCTCACGGTACTGGAGGTTGAAATTTCCCAAATCCAGGTGTCTTCAGCTTTATTTTTTTCTGAAGGCCCTTCCTTGGCTTGTATATTGCTGCCTTCTTGCTGTGGCCTCATGGGGTCTTTTCTCTTTGCGCTTGTAGTCCTTGTGCCGAGTGTCTCTCTGTCTGCCCGGTTCCTTTTCCTTACACATTCCCATTGGATTGGGGCTCGTGTTAACTGTCATTTTAACTTAATCACCCCCTTTGAAGGCCTTCTCTCCAAATACAGTCCGATTCTGAGGTGGTGGGGGTTAGGGCTTCAAAATGCGAAATTTTGAGAGGGACGGTTCAGTCCGTAATGTCATGGCTCTGCCATTAACCGAGATCCAGGAAGCATTGGAAGGATCAGGTTAAAATTTTATTTTTAATGTTTATTTATTTTTGAGACCGAGATAGAACGCAAGAGGGGGAGGGGCGGAAAGAGAGGGAGATACAGAATCTGAAACAGGTTCCAGGCTCTGAGCCGTCAGCCCAGAGCCTGATGCGGGGCTCACATCCACAAACCACGAGATCATGGCCTGACTGAAGTCGGACGCTTAACTGACCGAGCCACCCTGGCGCCCCGGAAGGATCAGGTTAATTTTGGGCTTCATTGCACTAGTGCACATGGAGCCCTCGAGTGTGGATGTCATAGGCTGTGGCACACATCAGTGTCCCCGCATCCTGAGCAGTTTTCTCTGATTGCCTTCGTGGTACTGAGGATTGGTGGTGGGTTGAGGCCTGGAAGGATTGCAGATGATGCTCAGAGGGGAGCTGAGGTGAAGAGGCTTGGAGTACATACGTCAGGGTTTAGGAAAGAAAATGCTGGGCTCTGTCCTTGATGTGGCCGTGTTGCAAGATTGCTTAGGTTATGAGGAGTAACTAAATCTAAATGTTTTTCTGTTATTAGTTAGATTTTTACCGTAATTAATTTTGTTCCCCTATACTAGTCTACTTTGGTACATGTGAGAAACATAAGAGACATTAACAAAACATTTTTCAATTTTAGAAGCGGAAAATATGTGTACAAGCCTGTCATGAATCAAACCTGTTGTCCTCAGTACACGATAAGGTAAGAAAGAGGATCTGTCTATAATGTGAAGATTATGTATAATTTTTTACTGGCATGTTGCTTTTTTTACATGTTAACTTTTGTTCTAGGTAGACAGCCTTTATAAAGAAAAGCAAGTGAATTGTGTCTTTTCTACATACTGATGCTATGTTTATATGTTATCAATAGCTATTAATAATACTGTTTAATGGTTTCAGTGTAAGTATGATATAAAAAAAGTGTACTACTTAGTAATCTAGTCAGTGATACTCTGACATATTATGAAAGAAATTATCAGAAAATACTTAAATTACTTTCAGATATCAAAGTTTTTATAGAATTTAGCTTAGTGCTTTCCACATTCTAGTGTGTTACCGGACACAGTGCTCACATTCAAAAATTTTTTTAATGTTTTATTTATTTTTGAGAGAGAGAGACAGACAGCGTGAGCAGGGGAGGGGCAGAGAGAGAGGGAGACACAGAATCTAAAGCAGGCTCCAGGCTCTGAGCTGTCAGCACAGAGCCCGACGTGGGGCTCGAACCCACGAACTGTGAGATCATGACTTGAGTCAAAGTCGGACACTTAACTGACTGAGCCACCCAGGTGCCCCATGGTGCTCACATTCAAATGGTACTAGAGGATCCGTAGGAAGGGGCAGGGGCTGACATGTAATCTGCCACATGTATTCAGAGTCCAGTTTTCTTCATTGCAAAACTTAAGCTAAAAAAGTCTGTTTTCCTGCAAGGTGTGTGCTTAACCAGCAAACCCCAGCATGACATGGAACGATTTAACCTTCTCAGATTCTAAAGATCCTCTTCCTCTTCTCTCGTGTTGTCCTCCTTGCCTTCCTCTTCTTCTGGAAGAAAATAGGGAAAGATGTTACCATTGTTAAGCATTTGAGTACAGTTTCAATGTAAATATATTCTTTAGATAAAAAAGCAAACACGGTTGTATGCATCATGTTTTGGCTGGTCTTTCCACCTCTTTCCCATCTCTCAATTTGTTTTGGGGTTGAAGACTGTTTTGACAATCTGATGAAAGTTGTAGACCTTCTCTGCAACAAAACAAAAGAGAGAGGAGCCTATAGGCAAGAATATGTAACATTTTGCTGACATTGGATGACCATAGACTCCCAAAGTTCCACTGATTCCTGGTTAAGAATCCGTTCTCTTATCGAACTGGTCGTAGGCCTGCGGCAATAAGGAGAAGAGATGGCTGTCTGGCTTGCTGACCCCATCTCACTTCTCATACGAGGAATAAAATGACAGAATTGTGCTGTCCTCTTTCAGTTTTAGTGGGTATGAAGCAGTGACATCGTCAAAGCAGAAGTCATTTTCCTTCAAGTAGCAGTTTATTATTGGAGTATGGCCAGGATTCTGGTTAGATAAGTCTGGAGCTTATTGGCTTGAACCCTGAAACTCTCTCATCAGAAAATGTCAATTTCAGTGGGTTAAAGAAAAAGACAAGGCTACTATAATTTATTGGGTGCCTCTCAAGGCAAAACACTGTTCTAGGTACCTTGCTTTTATGAAAAGGGATTCAATTAACATTGCAAAACAGAGTAATTATAGAATGTGATTTTTTGCATGAAATCAGACATTTCCTGAATTGTTTGTTATCTTCTACACAACTTCATTTTATGTGTTGATACTGTGGAGTCACTTTGCATATTTACTCTTCTGGGTATTTTTTTTTTTTTTTACTTTGTTTATTGCAGTAATAATGAAACTTAATGTAAAGGCAAGGTGATTGTAAGTTCCAACCTAGCTTCTTGATAGACAGGTTTCAGGGGCTGCCCAGTGTGTGAGTTTAAATGCGGATGAGCTTCCTTGACTATGATTTTTTTTTTTTTTGGTTTTTATTTTTAGGTAGAATTATATGCTAATAATTAAAAACATTAAACATTCCATAAAATGTATTTTGCAAAATTGCAGCCCCCTGAACCTTCTTGTTTCCTCTTTCCCAGCACAGGACACTCAGTTTTTTTTTAACGGATTCTTTTGTTTTTCTTTCTTCCTACCTTTAAGTGAGATGCTTATATAATTATATATCCTTATCTTCGGGTTTTTCTCATTGTCTGTTTCTCTCTTTGAGAGATAAGGGTTCAACTTTCTTTTTTTCTCACTATCTCTGGATTTTTCTCTCTGAAAGATAAGGACTTAACTTTATTTCATCCCTGTTCCCTTGTCACATTCAAGCCCCTTTTTGTCCTCATTGTCAACTTCCCAGCTCAGAAGTCTTGTAATCTTGGGGCACCTGGGTGGCTTAGTCGGTTAAGTGTCTGACTTTGGCTTAGGTCATGGTCTCATGTTTTGTGGGTTCGAGCCCTGTGTCAGGCTCTGTGCTGACAGCTCGGAGCCTGGGGTCCGTCTTCGGATTCTCTGTCTCCCTCTTTCTCTGCCCCTCCCCCGCTCACGCTGCCTCTCTCTCAAAAATAAATAAGACATTAAAACAGTTTTTTAAAAAAAGTATTGTAATTTTAAATAGGTGTAATCTCTTCACTGTGACCTATAAACACGCCTTACAGTTGTGTCGTGGGGTACGATGAGCTTGCTTTCCTGTACACGTGTGCCTTCCGTGGAATTGATAATTGTCTTCTCTGTACCTGTCACCAGTTAGAAACGCTTCCACAGTGTAAATTTCGTCTGGGTACTTTGAGATACTTCTGGTCCTCTGTTGCTTTCATCTTCCTGATGAAGACCCCTGTGTTGTCTTCCAACCTGCTCTCACCTGGACACGTTGTTTCTGTAACTGCCGCATCACTGTCATCTGGGATCTCTCTTTACTGCCATCTTGGGGATTTTCTTTGGATTTCTTGTTGGATGTCTCCTGTCTCCTCTGACCTCTCTTTCTTAGAGTTTCCCCTCAATTTCATGGAGCACATTTAATAGTTTACTGAGGAAGAGTGCACGAGAAGTACTTTTTAGACTTTTTACATTGAAAATGTTTTTTTAATGTTTTTATTATTATTTATTTCTGAGAGAGAGAGACAGACAGAGTGCAAGCAGGGGAGGGGCAGAGAGAGAGGGAGACACAGAATCCAAAGCAGTCTCCAGGCTCTGAGCTGTCAGCGCAGAGCCCGATGCGGGGCTTGAACTCACAGACCACGAGATCATGATCTGAGCCGAAGTTGGACGCCCAACTGTCTGAGCCACCCAGCTGCTCCAAAAATGTTTTAATTCTCTGCTCCAACTTCTAGTTTGGCTGGGATATAGAAGTGTAGATTGGAAATAATTTTGCTTTAGAATTTTGAAGGCTTTGCTCCATTGCCTTACTGCTATTAAGTCAGGTAGTATTCTGATCCCTGTTCCTTTGTGCGGAATGTTCTTTCTTTGGGGAAGGATTTTTTGTTCCCAGTGTTCTGATGTTTTCTGTTTGGTGGTGTCTGTTTGCATCCCTTGCATAGGGACTTACGTGGCCCTTCTTACCTGAGACTTCCTCCCACCATTATCCTTCACGTCACAGAAATCTTCTTTTTTTATTTTGTTGGTCTTCCCTCCATTTTCTTTCTTCTAGTCCATTATAACTGCTTATAATGTTTTTATTCAGTTATTGAACTTAAAAATTAATTTAAAAATAATTAAAAATTAGGGTGATCCTTTAATTTTTTTTCTCTTCAGTTTTCCATCCCTTTTGCTGTATCTTTTGGGAGACTTCCTCAACTTTATTTTCAAAATCGTTTAATTTTTTATTTTTTCTGTTATACTTTTTCTTCTGAGAGAGATTTTTCCTTTTGGACTCTCTCTATTTTTGTAACCTCCCATTATTGTGTGGCTCTGATAGCCAAAGAGAAATAAGAGCGTGTTCTGAGGATATTTTCTTTTATATTTTTTAGACTCTCTACTTCCTCTGTACTCTGTATCCTACGAGTTACTTTCTCCAGCGTTTTTGGCAACTTATCTTTGTAGAGTTTCTCTGGAAATATTTGGTGATTCTCACTTTCTAGTGGAGAGTGCCTGAGGACAGGATCTTGGGGTCTGATCACATTCTGGAGAGAAAGTGCCAGTTTTTGGGCTAGATTGGGGAAATGGCTTGGAAGTTTCAACATTCAGGATGTAGACTTACCTTTAGGCTTCCTTTTTCTAGACCATTTCCATTGCTTTCCACTGTGCCTGTATCCTCATGTAGGAGGCCCTATTTTTTTTTTTTTTTTACACTCTTTCCTAAGTTTGCAGCTTTCTGCTGGGTTGTGTAGGGAGTCCTTTGTGTGTGTGTGTGTGTGTGTGTGTGTGTGTGTGTGTGGTGAGATCTAACTGCTTCCAAAACAGACTTCCAAGAGACCTTTCTATTTTTAGGGGCGCCTGGGTGGCTCAGTCTGTTGAGCGTCCGACTTCGGGTCAGGTCATGATCTCACAGTTCGTGGGTTTGAGTCCCTCGTTGGTCTCTGTGCCGGCAGTTCAGAGCCTGGAGCCTGCTTCTGATTCTGTGTGTCCCTCTCTCTCTGCCCCTCCCCCACTCACGCTCTATCTCTGTCTCTCAAAAATAAATAAATGTTAAAAAAAATTTTAAAAAGATATCTTTCTATTTTTAGACCCACTTTCACACTTATCTCCTGAGGTATCAGATATTACCAGTCCCTAAAACTTTTAGAGGTAATGTAGAGAGATTGGTTGTCTTTCTGGCTTTTCAACACTGTTGAGCTTAGGATTCAGCATTCTTTGGGTCTGCAGAATCAGTTACTACTTATACCTGTGCTATCCAGCTTCCAACATTTCTCTTGTTCTCCTTTTCCCAGTGATTCATGTCTTTCTCTTTTTTTCTAATTCCTTAATGTAGTGTTAGTGAGATTTGGGGTGGGACTAGAGGCTATGTTAAGCCCTGTCTTTATCCAGAAATCCCAGGCATGAGATTTGCCTCACTATACTAGATACTATCCAGCGCTCATTTTATTTCTTCATGGTTTGAGTTCACTTTTTAAGTATTTGTTTTGCTTTCCCAGGTGCCGACCTTTACAGTTTCAGCCATCAAAATCTCACAAGAAGGTTTTGAAAAAAATGTTGAAATTTTTGGCCAAAGGGGAAATTTCCAAAGGAAATTATGAGGGTAAGATGAGATTGGGTCTAAAAACTCTTTACATTGATGTAGATTTTAGATTTCCAAGGTTCTCACTTTCGGTTTTTTCTAAAGCAGGGGTAGAGGGTCCTCACTATAGTCAGGCACTACCGTTAATCTGAGGATGGTGATTACTGTTAGCATTGCTGGTACTGTTGCCACTGGCCCGAAGGTCGAGTGTATGAGGAAGGTCTATCAGGGAAAGGGAAAATGTAGGATAGTTTCATAGCTCTTGTGATTTCCTGGAGTTTATTGGAACTTAAGTTTTTACAGTACTTTGACAACTCTTACTTGATCCTCATAACACCATGTGAAATAAATAGAAAGTGGTAGACTGTCTGAGAAACAGATGCTTAGGTGCATCTTACACTAGATTGCACAACCACTTTGAATGCTGAGTAAAGCTCAGGTTTTCTTTGTCGAGGAAGCCCTTACTTTAGTAAATCATCATATTGCCTGCAATTTTCTTATTTGTGTGATAAATTTTGAATTGTGAGTCAATTTCCTAAAAGGTAATTAGTTACCTGTAATTAACTTTGATTTATAGATACTTTCCTTTTTCAATTGTTTCAGTGTCTTTTCTTTTTAAAAGTTTTCCTCTAGGCCGTGCCTAAGAGCATAATAACTGGGGCCACCAGATTTGGTTAGAGCTCTTTCTCACATCTGCCCTAGAAAGTGCCTAACCCTAGGAGCCTTCCATCCACTTTTAGCTTGTTAATACATTCCCCAAGTATGTTTTCAGTGCCCCCAATGTGCCAGTCCCTGTTTTAAGCCCTGGTGAGACAGTGGCCAGCAGGCCAGGTAAGTTCGTTGCTCTCAGGTACTGTTCTTAAAGGATTAAGATTCAGGACATCATGGAGCAGACTTGGCAGAGCTGTGGGCAACAAAAAGCCTGGAAGTTTTGCAGGGTCTAGAGGTTCAGGGGCATTTGGGCATTGGGAACATCAGAATTTTGGTACAACTCTGATTAGTATTGTCTATGCATAGTCTTAAAGACCAAATACATTTTGTTGGTTGGTCAGAAATTTTTTTCAGTGGCTAGGAATCATGTTCTGAGTTTCAAAAATTAATATTCAGATAAGCCTTGAGGTGCCTTCTGTTTATAAATTGATGATTGCCTGTCTTTATACAATAGCTTTTACATTTCATTCTTTGTTTGACTTATTATAGATTTATACATTATTTATGTTTGCAACCTAACTTATAGGAGTGATATACTAGTTAGGGTAGAAGGGTAAATAGCTATAAGAAAAAGACACCAATATGCAGTGACTAACAAATGATAGAAGTCTGTTTCTTTCCTAGTGTGACAGCCCAGTGCGGGTGTCTCACGTTAGCCTACAGTCTGCTCTGCCCCCCAGCCATTCTGGGGCCCCCCGTCAACATGTAATTTCCAAGCTCACGCTGGTTTTTACTAATCCAGTCAGTGGGGAGGGGAGAGGGTGGAAGTTCAGGGTTATAAATTTCCTTTAAAAACAAGTGAGGCCAAATTGAACATATCAGTTTGGTTCTGTTCCACTGGTGGGAGCTTGGTCACATCTTGCGGAGGGACCGGGGTGCATTCCCTTGCTTGGGTGCCACAGTCTTAACTACAGCTCTGTTACTTTGGAAGAAAGGAGTATGGATCTGATGCCCACACAGTAGTCTACCACATCGGAAAAAAGGGGCTTTTTTTTTTTTTTTTTTTTTTTTTTTAACTCTGTGTGTCTTAGTTGCATCAGGTGGCCTGGCTGATGGACTTTGATTTTTTCTGATTTATAGATGAGCCCATGGAGCCCACCATGGAAGACACCGTTGCTGGCGACTTTGGATTAATAAATAAATTGGATATACAGTGTGACCTTAAAACGTTTGGTGATGACCTCACAGAGTGCTTCGAGAGTGAAGAAAAGAAGAAAGAAAAAAGCCCAAAGAAAGAAGAATCTAGTGAATTAATTCAGTCTCAAGCTATGGAGGAGAAGCTGGGCTCCGGCGAGCCGTCGCATCCAGTGAAAGTGCCCTCAGCTCCTAAGCCAGGTAGCGTGAGTTTGCTCTTTGGCCTTTATAAAGTCCTCATGATTTTCTTTCTGGTTTGAGACATTGTCGCCCCTAGGCTCTCTCATCAGCTAAAAACAGGAGTTATGTGAAGTCCGTAAAATCCCTGTTCTGTACAATATTATTGCCTAGATTTAGATGGACAAGTCACATCTTTTAAAAAGTGCTATTTTTTAAAAGCCTGAAATAGTTTTAATATCCCCTAATACAGATATTTTTAAAGAGTGCCATTTCTTACTACCCTAGGACGTTAGAGTTTGAGAATCACATTTTTATCTGTGCACAGATGTGGTACGAAACATTTTTATTTTTGTGCGAAGTGAGACAAAGTAAATTTTAGGTATTATGTTCAAAGTACAGACATTGTAGAGTTCTTTAGTTTGTCATTAAATTTCTTTATGTAATATTAATGAATTTTAGTTTAAAAATTCCAAATTTTGGTATTTTACTTTACCTTTAATTTTAAAGTAAATTTTATCCAACTTTAAATGGGTTTGTTATATATATATGTGTGTGCATGCATGTGTTTGTATGATTTTTAAATTTTTCTTTTATTTTTTAAAAATGTTTATTTTTTTAAATGTTCATTTATTTATTTATTTGGGGGGAGAGGGGCAGAGAGAGGAAGAGAGAGAATCCTAAGCAGGTTCCTCACTGTCCCTGCAGAGCCCGATGCGGGGCTCAGTCTCACGAACCGTGAGATCATGACCTGAGCCAAGATCAAGAGACAGATGCTTAACCAAGTGAGCCAACCAGGCACCCCTGTATAATTTTTAAAACAATTATTTCATAAAATGTCAATTTGGATGTTTTATGTTTCAGTTCCTGAATTTATTCTTATATTTATTTATACAAAATGATCCAAAAGAGAGCTTTTATTACTATGATAGTTTTTCTTGTCTAAATCATATTAATGCACAGAAAGCTTTGGTTTGCATTTTTTTAAAACATTTATTTTTGAGAGAGAGAGTGCAAGTGGGGGAAGGGCAAAGATGGAGACAGAGGATCTGAAGCATCTCCGCGCGGACGTCAGAGAGCCTGATACAGGGCTTGAAATCACGAACCATGAGATTATGACCTGAACTGAAGTCAAGAGTCAGATGCTTAACTGACTGAGCCCCCCAGGCCACCCCTGTTGTAGTTAAAATTTTTGTATCTTAATGGCCTTTCAGTTTGATATTTACTCTTTTAATTCAAGCAAAAACTCTCAATAACTGAGCTGAACTAACGAGGCTTTTCAGTTAGATGGAGAGACACAGATCCCTTCAACAAAGCAAGAGTACTTTTTCATTAAAAAACCTGCCAGAGTGTTTTCTGGAATCAGTATTCATTTACACCCAGGTCCTGAGCATTTATTTATGTTACAAGTGCTTTGAGAGAAATGTCCCTCAGAAATGTTCTGGAAACATTCATGTCCTGAAGCAGAAGATAATTGATTATGTTTTCTTCCTATTTATAAAGGCCGAGAAATGGATGAATAATAAAAAATTTTATTTTTAATTTTCACCAGTAAAAGCTGCCTGAGAAGTTCCTGTGACTGTTTCTTTTCTTTGACAGTTCCTGCTTCTAAGATAGAATTTAAAAAAAATTTTTTTTAATGTTTATTTGTTTGGAGGGAGAGAGACAGAGCTTGAGCAGGGGAGGGGCAGAGCGAGAGCGAGAGAGAGAGAGACAGACAGACAGACAGAATCCTGAACAGGCTCCAGGCCCTGAACTGTCAGCACAGAGCCTGACACAGGGCTCAAACTCACATACCGTGAGATCATGACCTGGGTCGAAGTCGGACACTCAACCGATTGAGCCACCCAGGTGCCCCTAAGATAGAATTTTAATATCAACTTAGAGCTCTACATCAGAATCTTCTGAAGTATCTACCTACAAAGCTAGCCTAACTGTTGGAATTCTTTGGACCTAATTCTGTAGAATGTTTGAGACTTTTGAAAAGAACATTTCTTGAGTCAAATGTGAGTGGTCTAATATTTTGAAATTGTTTTTAGGCAAAGGAGCAGATTTGAGTAAGCCTCCCTGTCGAAAAGCAAAGGAAATCCGCAAAGAAAGGAAAAGGTTAAAACTCATGCAGCAGAACCCAGCTGGACAACTTGAGGGTCTCCAGGCTCAGGGCGAACCACCATCTTTGTTCCCACCAAAGGCTAATAAATCCAACCAGCCCAAATCACTTGAAGATTTACTTTTTGAATCTTTACCAGAGAATGCTGCACACAAGTTGGAGGTACTTTGGAGGGTGTTTTATTTTATTTTGTTACTGTTGTTGTCATTGGGTACTTTATTTATTTTCGTTTGAGGTTATACTAACCAGTTGATGTTTTGCTGTTTAAATAATGGGAAATTAAAATGAATCGGGTTGGAATAGCGTTTGTGTTTACTAAGTTAATTGCTACTTGAGAAAACCCCTTTTCTTTTTTAAGATTTAAAAGAAATATTTTAGGCAGTTTGGCTACTAAAGTTGTGAAAACCATTCCAGTTTTGGCATGTTATTATGTAAGGGACTCTGGCTTTTTGTATCTCTTGATTAAAATTTAGTAGTGAAAGAGGTAAAATATACTATTTAAAATTGCATTTTTGGCAGTTTTGGTTAGATAGTGAAGGAGAATAGATCACAGTGGGCAAATAATTGTTTTTTATCCACTTGAATATTCTGATCTATACCGAGGCAACAAATGGCATTACATATGCAAGCCAGCAATTAGGACATAACTAAATAGTATGAAGTTGTGTTACTGCAATCCTTTCTCAGTAATTCTCTCAAACCAATGTGGGCATACTATGAATACTTTTAGAGTATTCCTATTATTTTTGATTTACATTCCAGATTAAGTCTACATTTTTCGGTATTTGGTCTTTATACATTTTTTCCCCTAAAACATTAACAATAATGATTTTATTCTCCTATCTCATTAGTAACTGGGCAGCCTTTGAATTTATAGCTTAATATTGTCTAAAAGTATCACTAAGGACCTGTTACTAAAAAATGAACTTTAATGCAATCTAAACCTTAGATTGGTATGTATTATTAGACTTAGGTCTTAATAGCTTTGTTATAATTCCTTAGCTGTTGTGATTTTGGTATTGACACTTTCTCCTTCCCAAATTAAAAAGAATTGAACCCCCTACTTAATGTATTTTAAGAGGAGTTTTTTATCTTTTGATCACAAATAGTAATGTGTTCAGGGCACCAGGACTCTTTAGCGTGTTGTACAGTAGGCGGCTTTTTCTTTTTTAATGATTAGGATGGGCAGAGATTTTATGTCCACTGTATGTCCTTCTTTTTTTGGAGAAGAATTACTTCTTAGGGCACACATGAAAATTTTCTACGGAGCCTTTTTATTATATTGCACTCGATTTTCTGTTTTACTGTTCTGTTGCGTAACACGTTTTAACTGGTTAGCAAATAGTCAATGTTAAAATATATCGACTTCACCGTGTAATTACGGTTTTTCACTCCTCCTCATTTTATGTATGAGGAAACTAAGGCACAGAGAATTAATTCATTTACTTGACCCAAGACAGCGACACTAAAATTTGAGTAAAAGAAATCTAACTTTAGAATCTTCATTCTTAATGCTGCCGTGAGGTACGAATACTTTGTGAGGGTTGTCTCTGACACTTACAAAAAAAAAGATTTGTTAAGTTTAGAGTTAGCAGTGATGCACGAAGAGTGTCTGAGACATATATTCACATTTTTGGTCGTTCTGACTGACTGACTGAGGTGGGTTGCATGCAATGAAAAGAGTATTTATTTGTGTTGTTTCTGGAGTGCCAGAAGCACTCTGCCATTTTACCGTAGGGGCCGTCTTCTGTGATTCAGTCACAGGTCTCCGTCTTAGACGGAACCCTCTGCCTTTTTAATGAGTCTGCAAGTTGGAGAAATAACTTTTTAAAAAGATTTACTATCGGGTTGATTCTTAATGTTAAAATCTTTTCATTGTCTGTGCTTTAATACTTGTGTGGAAATGTTTGGTTCTTTTTGGGTGGGAGTGACTGTTTCAATGCATATTCTGTGGGATGAATAAATTAATTAATGAACATTGTTTTTTAACTCCTTCTGAAGGTGAGGGTGGTGAGATTATCTCCACCAAGTTCTCAGTTCAAAGCCACATTTCAGGAGTCTTACCAGGTCTATAAACGTTACCAGATGGTTATTCACAAGGACCCACCTGATAAACCAACTGTGAGCCAGGTCAGCAGGCCAAGTGTAATTTTTTTGTGCAAATGGAACTTCCCCCTCCATTTGATATCATTGTATGAAAACTTGGTTTATTTGTGGTACATTTTATTTCTATTCAATTTGCAGCATATCTGCAACATGATAGGACTGTGGATTAATGGACATTCTGAAAGTGCAAATTTTACCTAGTGCGTGTTAAGTGCCCATCATGTGTAATTTCAAAGTGGAAGATAACACGCAAAATGAGTTGTCTTTATTCGAAGTAACGATGTCTAGATGTATTTATCTAAAAATTAGTAATGAATAGAACTCTAAGATAAAATATGAGGAAAAAAGGCAAAAAAGCCTTTATAGTTTTATGATAGGCGTATTTTGAACAACATCGTTAATATGCTTTATCTCCATGTAAAAGTCGTGTATAGACAGAGTTCCTAACCGTTAACTTATTCTTTGTTGATGTCCGTTGATGTCCTACCCATACAGAACAGAGTGGAACTAGAAAAGTAAGATAGTAGGATTTTTTTTTGAGATAATAGAATATTTTAATAGAAGTTCACATACGCTTATTTTATAAATCAAATTACCCAAGAAAAATCTGGAAGGGGAAAAATCTTAAAACACTTAATACAAGTAGAGGGGACAAAAGTAGTGACTGTTAGGATGTGATCAACATTGTGACTCTGTGTAGAGAGCACAACAGGTGGAAAGAGTAAAAAACGTAGTAAAAGAAAAATAAATTGTTCTGGTCCATCTGAGTTAAAAATTTCCTAAGTGTTAGTATAAAGTTAGCATTTGAGGCTCTGTGCCAATCAGCACGTTCCAGGGTTCATTGGTTTCATGAAAAATTCCAGCGCTGAGCTTTGGAAGTGGATTTGCGGAGATCTTACTCTAGCCTCACCTTCAGAAGCATGTCACCAGGTAGAGATGTTTCAATAGCATTTGCTTGTATCTTCCTTGCTCTGAAGGTGAGGTTAGTACCTGTCTCCTTTGAGGACCCAGAGTTCAAGTCGTCCTTCAGCCGGTCATTTTCTCTGTATGTCAAGTATCAAATGGCCATACACCAGGACCCGCCTGATGAGTGTGGGAAGACTGAGGTACCTTCTGTTAAACGTTTTCTCCTATCTTGATGAGGCTGCGTGAAGAGGCATTAACATAGAACTTTCTTGTGCTGTTTTCTTATTTGTTAAGTAGAGCCAGTCATCCTTTTCAGTATATGTTACTAAACTTCTGTGAAAACAAGTCCTATCTGTGAGCATGTAAGTCCCCCAAGAAAAAGGATAGCTTCTTAGTCAGCGTTCCCTCTAAGAACCTGATGTGGCGTGTTCCTGTGTTCAGTCATCAGGCTAAGTCCGCAGACATCACTGGGTGCCGGTGAGGTGCCGGACCGTGTGCCGTGGCACAAAGGGAAGAGTCTCTGCCTTTGAGGAGTCCATAATCAAATGGGAAAGATGGGCCAGTGAACAAACCTATCTAAACAAGAAGCCAGGGGAAGCAGTGAAATATGTTGAGATTCTGTGGGACATCATTTAAAGCATTTATTGAGGGCCTATAAGTTTCCAGGCTGGAGATCTTTAGATGAATGAGAGATTGCATGATTGTCACAGGGGAGTGGATATATTATATTAGAAGAAAGATGCCAACAGATGCAGAAGAATTAAAGTTTTGTTCTTTTTTTTTTTTCGTTTTCTTTTTTAATGACACAGACTATTAGCTTAAAAGAGATGATGAGTAAGACAGGAGTGAATGCTCTCTGTTCCCTGAGAGAGGGCTGGCTTCCGGGGCTCCTGGAACCTTACTAGTTGAAGTGCGGTCTGCGGACCTACAGCGTCCACCTGGATGGAATGCAGAATCTGGGTCCCACTGCGGCCCTGCTGACTCAGAGTCTGCATTTTGAATCAGGCCTCCAGGTGCTTCGTATGCACCTTCCCGTTAGAGCAGCGCTTCCGCTTCCGCAGTTCCCTGCTGAGGCCCGCAGCTGCAGGTGATTGTGTTTACAAACAGTAAGGAGTCTGCCAGGTGCCAGGACGTTCCCTTTGATATTCTCAGGGAGTCTTATTCCTTGTGAACATTACTCCTTCCTCTTACCCTGGAGATTCTGGCTTTGTGCTTGCCTGCCTACCCGGTACGGATGGCTGGGCTGTAACACCAGGACATGATCCGATGTGTTCCCTGGATGAGGATTACTTTCCTGGAACCTCACCCATTTAGGCTTCAGGCCTCTGTGGAGTCCAGTCCTGCAGGCTAGTCCATTGTTAAAGGTGTTCACAGCCTGAGCGGGGCACCAGGTGGGGAAGCAGGTCTGGTGCCATTAGGGTTAGCTATTGGATCAGTAGGGAAAGCCAGCCTAGTGTGGGACTGGAGGTTAAGGAGGTTTTTCTGAAGGAAGGTGACATCTGAGCCAAGTCTTAAAAGATAAGTAAGCGCTTGTCAGGCCGAAAGGGAGAAGGGCGTTCTCGGCGACAGAACTATATATACGAAGTATAAAGTGCCACCTGTGGAATATTCCTGCTGAAGAAATTGATCCTGAGTTACAAGCTTCCAGTTGTAATAACCAGTTCACAAAAAAAGTATGAGGGATAAAATGACACCTGGGCATTTCTACGAGACAAATAACATAATAAACGGTGTTTCAGAAAAAGAGGGAGGGAGAAGGGTGGAAGGGTAGCTCAGTTGTTTGAGCGTCCAACTCTTGATTTCAGCTCAGGTCATGGTCTTGCAGTTCAGAGCCCTGCATTGGGCTCTGTGCTGACAGCATGGAACCTGCTTGGGATTTTCTCCCTCTCTGTCTCTCTTTCTCTCTCTCTCTCAAAATAAATAAACAAACTTAAGAAAAAGAGGGAAATCTCCAGATTAAAAAGTAATAAGCTTTATTTATTTATTTATTTTTTTTAACATTTATTCATTTTTGAGAGTGAGAGAGACAGAGAGTGAGCAGGGGAGGGGCAGAAAGAGAGGGAAACACAGAATTAGAAGTAGGCTCCAGGCTCTGAGCTGTCAGCCCAGCACCTGACACGGGGCTCGAACTCACGGACGGACGGACCATGGGATCATGACCTGAGCTGAAGTTGGATGCTTAACCAACTCAGCCACCCAGACGCCCCGAAAAGTTATAAGCTTTAAAAAATATATAACTATAATACCATAATCACCCAGCGAAATTAATAATCAGCTCATCTAATGCCCAGTAGACGTTCACTGTTCTTTAGTTGTCTCAAAAATGTCTTCATGGTTGCTTTGGTTGGATCAGGATCCTTGTGAGATCTATACGTCACATTTGGTTGATATTCTCTTAACATCTTTTAATTGAAAATAAGTCAACCTCTTGTTTTTAATACCATTTTTACAAAGATATTGTTTTATTCTTTTTTTTTTTAAGTTTATTTATTTAGAGAGAGCGTGCACTGCTGTGCAAGTGGGGGAGGGACAGAGAAAGAAGGAGACAGAGAATCCCAAGCAGGCTCTGTGCTGCCAGCACAGAGCCCAATGCAGGGCTCGAACCCACAAACCGTGAGATCATGACCCGAGCCAAAGTTGGATGCTTAACTGACTGAGCCACCCAGGTGCCCCATGAAACTGGGTTGTTTTTCTTAGAATTAATTTTGCCTCTTACTTTTTGAAAATGTAAGCAAACATATGTGTGGTATGTATATGTGTGACCTTTTTGTATATGTGGCGTGTGTGTGTATATGTACCTCTGTACACGTGTTTTTACAACATACCAGTACACGCACAGGCGCAGGGGAGCTAGAGAATCCCCATTTCGTTGTTCAGAAATGTGGTAAGACTTGATAGGCAACAAAAACCAAAGTTGAATTGATTTTTTTAAGAAAGGATTTACAGCAAAACCTTGGTTTGCGAGGCGTAATTTGTTCCGGAAACATGCTTACAATCCAAAGTATTTGTATATCAAAGTGAATTTCCCCATAAGAAGTAGTGGAAACTCAGATGATTCGTTCTACAACCCAAAAATATTCCTAGAAAAATGATAACAATACTGTAATAGAATACAAAATAATAAAATATGAAATACAAAATACAAAGTAAAATGAACAAATTAACCTGCCCTTACCTTTGAAAACCTTTGTGGCTGGTGTGAGGGAGACAGGAGAGAGGAGGGTTATTGTGTAGGACGACTTTCACGATCACCAGCGGAATCACTGTTGTCTGTTGGGTCAGTGGGATCTTTTTGGCATGGGGGCTGTTGTATACGCTCGCACGGATGTTGACTCCAGTACAGTATTAGTAAACTCTTGTCATAGACTGTATTGAATATAACTGGCAATAAGGCAGCAGAAGAAAGGGTTTGTATCTGCAGGCAGCCTGACCTAGAAGGAAGCCAAGCATTCCTAAGTTTACTCTGGTCTGGAAAAGCAGAGGACTGTCCATAGGTGCTCTGAAGTGACAAAAAAATACACTAGTGCCAGTTGTGGGCACCTTCCAACATTCTCAAAAATCGCTAGTTTCTGCCAAACACCGCAGCCTGGGACCCGAGCTCCAAGCATGGGAGACGATCACCCACAATCCCACAGTGAGAGAGGTGTACCATTGGCTCAGTTGTGATCATGTGACATTCGGCGTCATGTGCTACTTATGTTGCAAGACATCGCTCATTTATCAAGTTAAAATTTATCAGAAATGTTTGCTGGTCTTGCGGAACACTCACAGAACAAATTCCTCGCAACCCAAAGTTTTACTGTATTTCCATGTGTAACGAAGAAATTTTGGGAAAATACCATCGGTGTCTCCTGCTTGTGGTCTCCCAGCTCCCTTTCCTTGTAAGGGTTGAATCTCAGGCAGGCACATGGTGGCAGAGATGAATACTGCCAGTTTGAGGTATGTTACTCCCACAGCAAGTGATCTCAGCTGCAACGTGCGTTTTTTAACTTAGTAAGAAGTCCCGAGGAAGGTGCTCCTTGGCCCAACCTGAGATGCATCCTTATCCCTGAGTCAGTCACTGTGACTGGGGGATGGAGAACTGTGGTCATGTCTGGATCACATGCATGCCGTCCGTACCCAAGCGCTGAGATGGAGGAGGGTCCTTATTTGAACCACATATTTTAAAAAGGGTGAAGGAATGTTTCCCAAAATAATGTAGGACGTTCCAAAATCCTGTCTGGTACTGAAGGTCCCTTTGGTGGCAGGCTCGTGCAGGAGGTTTTATCCAAGAGTGGTGAGACTCGAGGCAGAGCCAGTGAGGTATGACGGACTTGAAGCGTGCTCTGGTAGGAAGCGGATGGTGAGGTTACAGCAGACACTTCAGACAGAGAGATGTTGAGGGCTTGGTGTTTGACTCGAAGGATGTTTGGGAGTTGGAAGTAGAGGAGAGGGACAAGTCCAGATTGATCTTTCAAGTTCCGGCTTGCATCATTGGGTAGATCGTGGTGACGTTATCTGAGATCAGAAATACAAGAGGAAGAAGAATTTTTGCGCTTTGGGACAGAAAATGAGTTCTAGGGTGAGTTTGAGAAGCCTGTGGGACAGCCAGCTGTGGCAAGATACTAATCTGAAATGAGCATCTGGCACTTACCATCTGGAGATGCTCCAGGGCGGTGTTCACGGTTTAGATTTAAGGCGTGACCGAGGCTTTTTGAAAAAGACTTTGTATTCTTTTGAGTGCTAGGTTACACTTTCTCGGTTTTGTTAAGAGTGTGGGATAGCTCTAACGTATAAGGTACATGAAGCATATTATAGGGTAGTAAACCCATACTCTGAAAGTGGTATATAGTTAAGAGAGATGCACATGGCATTTAATTAAAATCCTTTCATAGTATATTTTAATTGAGTCATTCGGATCTGTGTTTCCTTTTGTGTGCAGTTTCTGTGCATTTTTAAATTACATTCACTGCCGTCAGTGGTACTGACCTCTGGGTATGTGATTTGACCTTGTGTTTAAATAGAAATATGTAATGGATTTCTTTATTATGGCCTAATAGTTTTGCCTTAGCGATCTGTTTTATAGGTCACATGCTCACAGCAAGTTTGTAGTGCGGAAAATGTTTTTGACAGTGTAGTACTTTTTGATTTCACACAAGTATGGCTTGATAAGTATTGTATTGGGTTTGATAAATCCTTTGACTTTGAGATCATCCACAGCATTTTATTTACCTGACATCTAACTGAATTCATACAGAGTTTTCAGAGACATAGGAAGTGGTATTGTATTTCTTAAGAGCTCATCTGTCTGTCATCTCTCTGAATGTAGTTGCTGAGGAATAACATGAAATAATAAGTTGCAAGTCAAGACTTTGTACTGTACTTTTTTTTAAAGGTTTTTTTGCTTAAAAAAATTTTTTTTTGTGTGTATTTTGTTTTGAGAGAGAGGCAGAGATGAGCAGGGGAGGGGCAGAGAGAGGGGGAGACACAGAATCTGAGGCAGGCTCCAGGCTCTGAGCTGTCAGCACACAAGCACAGAGCCCAACGCGGGGCTCGAACCCACAGACTGTGAGATCATAACCTGAGCCGAAGTCGGACGCTTAACCGACTGAGCCATGCAGGCACCCCTTCCTTTTTTTTTTTTTTTTTTTAACATTTATCTGTTTATTTTGAGAGAGAGAGAGCTGGCGAGCAAGCTGGGAAAGGGCAGAGAGAGGGAGAGAGAGAATCCCAAGCAGGCTCCACGCTGTCAGTGCAGAGCCTGATGTGGGGCTCTATCTCATGAACCACAAGATCATGACCTGAGCCAAAATCAAGAGTCAGACACTTAACCGACTGAGCCACCCAGGTGCCCCTGCACTGTCTTTTTTTTTTTTATAACAGCTTTATTGAGATATAATTCACATACCGTATAATTTGCCCATTTAAACTGTGTAATTCAGTGATTTTTTTTGGTATGTTCGCAGTTATGCAACCATCATCACTAACACCAGAACATTTCCTCATCCCAGAAAGGAACTGCATACCCATCAGCAATCACTCCTCATTTTTCCTGAATTCCACAGCTCTAGGCAATGACTGTTCCACTTTCTGTCTCTGTATTTACCTAATCCGGACATTTCATGTAGATGGAATTATACGGTATGTGGTCTCTTGTTGACTGGCATCATGTTTTCAGGGTTCATCCGTGTTTTAGCGTGTATGAGTACTTCATTTCTTCTTATGGCTGAATAATATTTCATTATATTCATTATATGGATACACCACTTTCTGTTTCTCCATCCATCGATAGACATTTGGTTGGTTTTCATTTTTTGGTTTTTGTGGAAAAATTCTGTGTACATTCATGTACAGGTTTTATGTGGGCATTCTGGAATATATCTAGGAGTGAATTTGGGTTACCATCTCGTATAATTTCCTTACTGTGTTAACAGCCTTGTTCCCATCCTCCTATTCTTTATGATATTGTTGTCAAATATATTGGTTTCCTTTCTGTCATAGTTCCAGTAATACAATTATGCTTTTATACAATTGGTTTCAAATCTGTAGAAGAAAAGAGAATATACATTTACATGAAATATGAGAAGTCTCTGATGTCACTCCCTAGGGGGCTCAGCCTTGAGCACACAGTCACCCTGGGATGACAGTGGTCTTCCCAGTGTTCTGTTTTGTCTCTCACCCGATCTCTTTGATCTCTTTGTTAAGATGTTTGTGTCTTTTGGTATCACACCCAGCCCTTAGGCTCCCTAGTGGTTGGCTGATTTCGCTGTGGGTTTTCGGCTGTGCCCCAGGGCGTACACTGCCTCAGTGAAATTTGGACCCCTTTGCTGGGGCAGTTTTTGAGGGCAGTCTTTTCAGTTTGCTCGGACCCCAAGAGGGCTCTTCCTAGTGGTCTCTTCTCCTGTTTCTCTCCGATACATCATCTGAACTTGTGGTTTAGCTTATTGCCCTCCTGAATTTACTAGCATCCTCTTACTTGCTCATCCCCCAAATCTCAAGTTTTAAGAATGCCCTTAGGCTCGAACTTTCCCATGCGCTGCTGTTCCAAATATAGTTATTTCCCTTGGGAGTTGGTGAGGCCTTCTCTGTTCTCGTGGCCTGCCTCATTGCTTCACTGCTCTGCGGTGGGGGGGTGAAAACAGTCATTTCTCTTTGAGTGACACCCCTGCTTTAGAATAAAGCAGGGCGGTGATCAGGAACAGTATCTCTGGTCTCCTCTAGGTAAGATCATTGAGTGTGGCCATGATTAATCGGGAACTTCAAGCCTGCGAACTGCCTCGGAGAGGATTTCCCGTAAGGAGAGGGTCCCTGCTGCAGATGAGGTCTGTCCTTCACCTGCTGGGTTGTCATCCTAGAAATTCTTACCTCGCTTGGCAAAACCCTCGCTTTCGGATGGAGAGCGAGCACCCTCTATCAGGAGGTTGGCTGCCTCGAGAAACTGCTGTGGACACAATTCTTTCTTCCCAGTCTCGAAGAGTGGTGTTTTATTTTGAGGGAAGCCGTTTCACTCGTTCCGGAGCGCAGAAGTACTTTCCCTTGTTCACGACTACAGTCCGCTGCGTGATTGCAGGGCCCGTGGTCCTGTGCTGGGATGCAGGAAGAGAAGCCAGAAAAGTTCTCCTCTGAAAAGGTCTGTGTTCTCCTGACTTGCTTTGGGGCCTCTGTGCAGCCGCTCACTATGCTGTGGGTTTGTTAATATAACAGGTGAAACTAACTTACTTGTGTTCAAGAAAAGACGTTTTTTGCTCTTATGGTTTGTAAAGCATTTAAAGTAAGTAAAAGTCAGCCTACTAACTTGGAGGCTTCGAGCAGCCATATCAGCACCTAAAATACATTTTAACTCTATCGGTAACCATAAAATAATCTTTTCAGCACCCCAGAAAAGTGGATTGTTTTTTCAGAGATTTGGTGAGAAGTTAAATAAATATAGATTGCTTTGACATATAAAATAGTAAGGCCGCTCTTTTTAGAAACATCCTTAGAGAAGTAGCACATAATTGTAGATAGTGAGATTGTAAAGGACTGTGATGAATTTCTCCAGCATGTTTTCTTCCAGTCCTGCTTTCAGTCACTCAGGTGGATGCCAGATTTTCAGAAAATAATGTAAGGTAAATAAAATGGGTGTAATTTGTGACCTATCTTTTGTGTAATATATTATGAAACCAGCATTTATGAATCATTGTTTGTCAGAATACCACTAATTCCATACCATATAAACATGGGATCTTAGCTGGAATTCTATTGATATCGTATTATCGAAAATACCATTATCTAATAATATTTATTAAGGGCCACTGGTTCCTTAGAATAATTAAAAATTGATCTCAGCTCTTCTAAACTGTTTGAAAAACGGACTGTACTCCTCATCCCAGTGGTCTCTTCACATTTCTGAAGCATGGACTAAATTTTAAATTTTACTACAGACTTTTCAAACAGAAAGGAAAATTGGAAGAATGGCATACCGACCCCCTGTAAACTCATCACCTGGCTTCAACAACAGTTACTTCTTCCATGTTTGCTTCATCTTTTGTGTGTGTCAGAGAGAATCATTTTAACTTCTGTCGTGTTCCATGACATTTTACTCCTAGGTTTCTTAGCGTGCATCTCTGAAAAATAAGATGCGTTATTCAAAACGTAATATCGTTATCACACATGAGAAAATTAACAATGATTTATTTACACATGCCATCTAATGTCTAGTCTTGTATTCGTTTACATTTTCCTATTTTTTTTTTAACGTAAGCATCCAAGCTAGGTTTTTATATTTTATTAATTTTTTATTCTAGAACAGCTGCCTTTTAAATATTTTTGGTAATATTGCTGTTTTTTTTTGCCCTACTTTTTACTTTGAAACTTTGAAATTTATAAACAGAAACTTTTAAAGGTTACAGTGACCACACACATACTATGCGCCAGGGCCCACGGTTGTTAATGACTTTGTCAGATCTGTTTTATCTGTCTTTTCCTTTTTCACCTGCACTGTCTGCGCAAAGCTGTGGATTTGACAGCACTTCACCTGGAAACACTGAACATGCTCCTTCCAAGAATAAGTCTGTTCTCCTACATAACCGTAATATTTATCATTCCTAAATTTTGTGACATCACAATCTGTGTTTAAATGTTCCCAGTTATACCAAAAATATCTTTTATAGCTTCCTTTTTTAATGCAGGATCCAGTCAAGGTTCATGCATTTCATGAACTGTTATGTCTGCCCTATGTTTATCAAGTGGCTGTCGTTTCCTAGTCTTTTTTGATTTTTGTCTTTCTTATGACTGACATTTTTAAAGAGCTTAGGCTAATTGTCTCTAGAATGCCCTATATTCAGGATCTGAGTGTTTTCTAGTGTTTGGATTCGGGTTAAATGTTTGTAGGTGTAGGTGATGTGTACATGAAAAAAAACCTGCTTATGGGAGAATAATGGAGAATGGAGAAAAATGCACGTAAGTGTTCAGATAGATGAATTTTCGTGCATTGAGCTTGTTTGTGTAACAGTTCTCAGATCAAGACGTTGACTACTCCCAGCCCTTCCCAAGTCGCCTTGTGTCCTTTTGCTGTCACTACCCACACTCTCTTGCCTTGCGAGACCGCCGAGTCGTTTTGCCTGTTTCGTGCGTTATGTGAGTAGAGTCCTCACGAGCACTCCTTCGCTCGTGGTTTCTTTCGCTCGGCATTTTGGTCATGCGATTCATCTGTGTTGCCGTGTGTCGTAGGATGTGCAGGCTCATTGGCTAGTGTTCTCCTGGTGCATACGCCGTAGTTGACCATTTCTGCTGTTGATGGGAATTTGAGTAGTTCCCGGATCGGGGCTACTGTGAACAGCGCTGCACGCGGGCGTCCTGGCACGTGTCTTCTGGTAAACAGGGGCGTGCTTCTGTCGGGGGTATAGGGGAGCTGCCGTGTCCTGCGCTCTGCAGACGCTCGCCTTTCAGATACTGCTGGCTTTCTCTCAAGGTTGTGCCGCGGGTTTTGCCCTGCTGCATTATCCCTGGTGGCACGCGATGTCAGGTTGTCCCTTCTTTGTGATGCTCGGTCTGCGCGCTTGGTTGGATGAAGGCCACCAGATCTCTTTATCGCCGAGTGCCGTCCTCACCGTTGTGATTAGATCTTTCCATTGCGACACACCTTATACCTTAGAGGAATCTGTGGGATGGTGTTTTTCAGATATTTCGAATAACCTCTTTCCCAACCAGGTATCAGCCAGTCCTTTTAATGCCCTCTGATATCCCTTGCCTGAATCAGTTATGGGAAGGTGGGACGGGCTGCAAAATGGTGATTTATCAAATTGTGTTACTTTCTTCCACATTTATGACCCAAAACAGCATAGTTACTGTGAAGAAGAACATGAACTCTCCATTCACCGCACCCACCATCTTTTTTCCTTTTGACATCACTGTGGGCTTATGGATTTAAAAATTTTTTGGAATATTATAATCCTTTCCTATCATTTTTCACTGCTTAAGTTGTCCCAAACTGGGCCACTAGAATTCCCCTTAAGCAAGCTCCCATGACCTTTTGTTATGATCCCGTTAGTCAAGAGTCTCCCTTTTACCTGGCACAGCAAGATGTTCCAGACCGGTGTTGAAGTTTTTCCTTCCACATTTGGAATTGGCCTTTTTTCCAAGGAGCTCCAGTTCTTTTAGTGGAGAATCGTACTTTTGTGCCTCAATCAGGGCGCCAGTTATGTTCAGTCCTAAAGCGGTACATGACAAGTCCGGGCCCGTTGTCTTATGTAATGTCCCACGTTCCGTATTTATCTGAATCTTTCTTCTTGGTTATTCCTTTGTGGCCCCAATTTCCTGTAGACTGAAAATTAAGTCTAAATCTTGATTAGGTTCAGGTTAAACAATTTTGGCATATGTACTTTGTTAGGCAGTCAAGCATCATATTATGTCAGAAGGTATATAATGATGGGTTGTCTCAGAGTTGATGATGCTACCTTTGAACACTGCTACCAGATCTCTTTGTTGTAGATGAGCAAGTAACTGTAGAGACGTATTTCAGCACAGACGAATAGATACTTTTTCCTCAACAGCCTTCCATGTAATGGCGTTAATGTCCTTCGATGATCTTTGGATCAATCATTTCACTGTTGTTTGTAGAATAGGGATTTTCTTTTTTTTTTGGTAGAACAGCTTTCCTTTTTCTTTCTTAATACGTGTATTAGTAGCCATTCTTTGTTAAAAAGGCTGGAGGAGATTTTCCTAATCAACTGAGGATAACCTGTAGTTTCTCCTAAGAAGGCAAGGCAAATGCTGAATGCTTTCACCTTAGTTACAAATTTTGGAGAAAGGAGCTGGTGACAAATTAGTTTCTCTCCCTTTTTTTGTTTTTCACTGTGGAACTCCTGGATATTTTTTTATTCAGTCCTTTATAATCACAGTCATTATTCTTTTTGATGCTAAACCTGTCCCATGTTTGTTCACGGCACACTCCGTCAGAGTATCCCCTCTGTCCTTTCGATAGGCTCCTTTTGGTATTGAGAGCCCTCCTGCTTTCTGGAACAGAAAAATACCCCAGTCTCATCTTACACATTTCCCAACTCAGTCTTGGAAACTGCCAACCGTTCTTCCAAGAAGCCGTGGTTCCTTTTAATGGAGATTGAAATTTAGAGATCGGGAGGAATTGGGCAGCAATGAGTTTATGTTGATAGTTCCAATTCAGATTTAACATGTGGTGTTGTCTTCACTTTTCTGATTTTACATTTGTTTCTCTTTTTAGTGTTTCTTGATTACATTAGCATATTTCTGAACTCGCTTTGTATTATGATATGCATAAAACAGATTCAACATTACGGTATCGGTAACCGTACTAATGACAGCCGATAAGTGAGGTTTACGATTCTTTTGTGATTCTTATTTGAACATCAGATGTTCATCAGAATACTGTGTTCAGAAGTCACATGGAGTAATTTATTCTCTTATGTGGTTATGTTACCAGATGGACTTACGATCGTTTATTTCAGTTTGTTTTGAATTTGAGGGTTTACTTCTTAATTTTAGTTTTTGAATAGGTGATACATTTATGTGATTCCAAAGTCAACCAAAGAGATCCACTTAGAGGGGTCTTCTTTCCACATCCCCTCCAGCCTGTCCCCTGCCCTGCAGTAATAACCCTCTTGATTAGGGTCTGTTCTGTCCTTCTGGTGTTTTGTTTGGTTTAAAAAAATAAACAAATACATAGGCATAATCTTATTTTTCCTCCTTTCTTTAACTAAGAGAAACATCCTGTGTACACGTTTTGGCACCTTTCCTTTTTCCCTAAAATCATATCCACGGTCACGGCCCTAGCGTATCATAGAGAACGCTAATTCTTTGTTATTTCAGTCCCATGCTGTTTCTTGAAAGGACGTGCCATAGTTTATTGAAGCAGCCTCTTGCTAATGCACGTCGTTTGGGTTATTTCTAATCTTAAAGTGCTACAGGTAGTAAAATTTTGTCATTTTATGGTTGATTTCACGTGGTGCATCAAAGGGCAGAAGTTCCTATAATATTGCTAGATGTTGCCAAATTCCCTTCCCAGATGTACCCTTTTGCCCTCCGGTTGGTGGGACTGCCTTCCTCCACAGCATTTCCTGCAGAGCATGGTAGCACACTCCTGGTTTTTTGACAATGGGTGAGAAACCTGTCCCTGATTAATTTTTAAATTATTAGGAAGATGTTAGAGGAAGTGGCTTATTTTGGTTAACTTCTGTGCTCATAGGCTGAAATGTTTAGAGAGAGTTGTGTTTTTGTATTTTGCTCTATACAGCTTTGAGAAACAAGTGACAGACTGATGCTGATGGGCAACAGGAAAACGAAAGGGGTGAGCAGTCGAGGGGGTGACAGAAATGGTGGCACCGTGATTGTCCTGAAGTAGTAGGAATGTTCCTAACTGTGTAAACTATAAGGTGGAAAAATTGTCGGGCTAACAAACAGCGTCTTGAATGACTCATAACATTTTTCTCAGTAAGAGTATGAATCCGCTCTGTTAGATTTAGTGACTGAATCCAGCTTATTGCCTTAATAAAATATTTATTTAAGCACCTAGTCTAACTGGCCCATAAGAAGTGTTCCGTTTGCACTAAACAGGTAGGCTTATAAACTTTGCCCTTTTTCCCTCATGGTGGAATAAATGCGTGATTTTGTTTGTGCGTGTGTGTGTATGTGCATAATCTCATAGTTGCATTTTTGCAGAATTAAGGGAATTTTTTTTATATTTTAAGAGAAGTATATATTCCTATCCCTCCCTCTTTTTGGTGAGGCTGAGTCTTTTACCTGAGGTATAGTTAGGGAGGAAAGAAAGTAAAGTGCGCTTGAGTGATTTGGGGTGGCCGGTCACATGTTGGAGCATACCCGGTGTCCAGCACAAAGAGCCTTCTCGTGGCATCAATATCGTGCACCCCTCTTCATTGACTGCAGTCCCTGGGGCCAGGGGTAAGGCATTGGGCACTGCTGCCCGTGCATGTGATTCCTCTGACTTTATTCTTCCTTGATATTGACTAGAACCCTTCCTGAACTGTTTTGTTCCTGGCTTCGTTGTCTGCAAGGGGACAGCTACCTGCTTTTAATAAGTTCCTATTAAAAGACCTGTATTATAAACTTAATTTCCTTTTGTGAGCACGCCATTCTCTATCTGATTAAACAAAGTAAGGTTCTCAGGCTTCATGGTCACCCCTGTTGCACATTTTCCTTCTTCCTTCTGTGTTGCACATTCACAAATTAGTAACAGGAAAGCACAGTGGAAAGTGAAACAGCTTCTCCCCTGCTGGGTGTCTTCGTCAGCACCTAGAGCCACCCCTTTGGCATAGATCACATGGCACATAATCTTTGCTTCTGTTCACATTGTTGACATCTGAATCCATGGAGGAAACCAATGGATAGGTTAGGTTAGGCTGCAAGTACTCAATTTAATAACATTGGGAGAGTTTTTTTCTATTGGGTTGTAGATAACGTGACATTCACAGTGTTACAATTTACTGTTTTTTGAGGAAAACCATTTTTATTGTTAATTTATTTAAAAAAGTTTCTTTATTTTGAGAGAAAGTGGGCACAGTTGCGCACAAGCAGGGAAGGGGCAGAGAGAGAGAGAGGGAGAGAGAATCCCAAGCAGTGCAGAGCCCAGTCGTGGGGCTTGATCTCACGAATCATGAGATCATGACCTGAGCAGAAACCGAGTTGGACGCTTAACCAATTGAGCCACCCAGGCGCCCCTTAAGGGAATCTTTAAATGGCTTAGAAAAAGATTAATCAACTTTATTATTTTGTTTTTGGAGTTTTAGGTTAAAAGGCCTTTTTCTTTTTTTTTTTTTTTTGGAAAGAAGTTCACGTATTACTTGAAAGGCCTACCCCCTAGGATTAGTAAGTAAATCTGAATAATATATTTTTAATTTTTAAAAAATTTTATGATTGGGGCGCCTGGGCGGCTTAGTCGGTTAAGCAACCGACTCTTGTTTATGCTCAGGTCATGATCTCGCGTTTCGTGGGATCGAGCCCTGCATCAGGTTCTGTGTGGAGCCTGCTTGGGAGTCTCTGTCTGTCTGTCTGTCTGTCTCTCTCCCCCCCACCCTTCCCCTCTTTCTCTGTCTCACAATAAATAAAATAAAGTGAAAAAGAATAAGAAACTGTACAGTTGAAAGTTTCAAGTGTTCCTAGGCTAGAGATAGTTTAGTGAACCCCTCTGTGCCCATCTCTGAGCTTCAGCATTGTCAACGCAGCCTTTCTTCCCCCTTGCCACGTTTTGTCTGTTGGGTTTTCCAAAAACAGGCCCCTGAAACTATGCCCTTTTATAATTTTTTTTGTTTGCTGATTCCATCAGATCTTGTATTCATTCAAAACTTACAGTGACTGAGGTTAGTTCAGACTACTGTCCTTTCTCAGGAAGCAGTTTTCTAAATGAGTTCAGAAAACTTCCTAGGAGAGTCTTGAATGTAAGGAGTCCTCCTCTTCTGCACAGTAATTGTTTTGGGGCAAGTTATCCTACATTCAGGCACACAGGATTTGACAGAATGGTGAAGAAAAGGGAAGAAGGTTGCTGTGAGTCCCTTATGACCAGAAGTGGTAGACTCCTGGGTTGTTTCCTCACTCCCGGCACTAGGTGGTGCTCTAGCTCTGGAACAGGCTCGCGCCTCCACCCTGGCTCCGCTCTGCCCCTGAGCCGGGTGTGCGCGCTGCGTGTCCACAGCTGAGCCGGGTGTGCGCGTTGTGTGTCCACAGCCTGTGAAGTCTGGATAAATGTTTTTCTTCTGCTGTTTGTTAGAGGCAGTTTGCATTGAGGCACTGAATATCGTTGCAAATGAGTCTTTGCTTCTTAAAGATTTAAATATTTCAGGAACTTAACCTAAGGAAGCTTATGTTCTTTAGCTTCAATGTTTTCTTAATAGTCTTACTCTATGTATATGAAAAAAAATAACATTTACAAAAGTATTTGTTGTATTAGACTGACATTTTTCTTCAGTTATGTGGAGAAATCAGGCAATCGTGCTTAGGCATGTACTATTTTATAAACATCTAACTCTGTTATATAACTAACATCTTGTATGATGATGACAAGCTCTCAGCATTTAGAAAATTTTTTTGTATATTTTTAAGGCTAGGGATAACTTACTTGACTGAAGCAGAGGGCTTTGACAGTTATTTGTACACTTCAGTCAAGAAAGCCTCTTTTCCTGAACAGCCCCTAAGTCAAGGGACTTTTGTATTGTAGTCCATCCTAAGGTGTGAGGCGAGACATTTGTCACTAATAGTAGTTAAGTTACTAGAGCTTTTTTTTTTTTTTTAATTTTTTTGATGTTTGTTTATTTTTGAGAGAGAGCGTGCACCAGAGAGGGGCAGAGAGAGAGGGAGACATAGAATCTGAGGCAGGCTCCAGACTCTGAGCTGTCAGCACAGAGCCGGATGTGGGGTTTGAACCCATGAACCGCGAGATAGGACCTGAGCCGAAGTCGGACGCTTAACTGACTGAGCCACCCAGGCACTCCGGTTACTGAAGCTTTTGAATCAGTTACCTAAATACATTAGAGCAGATGCACGATTATATCTCCAGCGTAATGTTAATCTGGGGAGAGATGCAGAGAGGTGGAGTTACGGCTGTCAGAACGTTTTCCCTTAAAGTTTCCTTTGTCAGCAGTTTCTAAAACTTGTCTCCGATCATAAGATGATAGCATTCTACAACATCAGAGATGAAAGGACCTTAGTGATTGTGTACGTTTATTATTTAGAGAGTTAAAGTAGGTTGTCCAAGGTAACGTGATGGTTAGTGGCAGAGGGATGTCTGTAAGTTTCCGTGTTATTTACGCTAGGCCACGGTGCTCAAATACGGAAAAGCGAAAGCGGGCCTAAATAATGAGTACAGCATGCCTGACATCAGTGAATGAAATCTTCAGCATTAGCAAATTCTCCAGTAATTGGAACATTAGGTTTTATGTACTCTACTCGTTTAAAATGACCGTTTTCCCCAACTGTATGGCGTTCCCTGTCTTCTCACACGCTGTGCAGGACTTGTCTGCTGCTGATGGCTCTCCTGATGCCTCGGGAGCGCTCTGTTCTTACTGGATTCTGCCATGACACCTGCCCCCAGACGACTGCTTTTTCCTCCAAACCGTTTTTCTATTTCAATCTTTTTTCCTTTTTATTTATTTATTTATTTATTTATTTATTTGCTGTCAGTTCTTAACTGTAGTAGCTTGTCTGGTTTCAGCATTCTTTTCCTCTCTAATCTGTGGCTTCGTAGTGTTTTCCTTAAAATATGTATGGAGCCCTTAACTGTGTGCCATGTACTCTTCGTGAGGCGCTCAGCGTAGCCGGCAGATGAGTGAACCAGTCACGTGAACATCCCTTGCTCTTGGGGAGCTCACAGTCAGGGGTGGGAGGAGGTGGTCACAAGTGGTCACGTAAACAAAAAACATCAGAAGTTAGTTATATAGTAGGTGAGCAGGGGAGAAGTGTTGGGGAGAAGTAGAGCAGGTGTAAAGGAGGAAGTGGAAGTATTAATTATTGGCTCGGAAACTGGATTGCCAGCTGTATTGTTAAGGTAGTTGTGAAGAGGAAAATGGGAAAAGGCGCTTCAGGGATTTTCTGTGGGTCGTGGACATAGCATGCTGTTCGGCATCCTCATTGTGATCTTTATTGCTCTCTTCTGGGGGTTTTGGCTTTACGTTTTAGTATCTGAAATTCTGGAGTAGCTTGTTAATTGCCAGTTATGTTAGTGTAACAGCTATCCTAGTTAGCATATGCATGCTTACATTGTTTTCTGAAGCCGAGGGAGGCCACAGTGAAATGGAATGTTCCGTGTTAGATGGAGCGTTTGGCATCAAGTGGACGTTGGTTCCTGATGAACCGGACACTACGTTCCTGCGTTCAGTCTTAACTGTGTCTGTGTGGCTTTGGGCAAGTTTTCTGATTCCTCTGCTTTATTCATTTCAGGTTCTTATTTGTCAACATGGGGGGAAGTAGTGCAATGGGGTTTGTCTTGAGGGTTAAATAAAGATGAAGGTGCTTGGTCATATCGTCATTGACTACACTTCAGTTGCTAGAAGGCAGATGATAAACAGCTAGGACTCATCAGAGATACTGAGGTCACGGGCGAGTAAGGGATACTGTCGGCCCAGCCCACCAATATTTGCAAATAAAATTCTCTTTTTCTTTGTTTTGTTTTTCCATTGTGATTCAAATATTTGTTCAAATTAAAAGGTCCCAGGTGTTTGAAATTTTAATATTAAATTAGAATTGGTTACTTCAAAGGAAAAAAGTAAAATTCAAAACCAGTTTGGTTCATCAGTATGTAATTTTAGTCTTTAAAATCCTGGTACATCACATAAAACTTATAAAAGATACTACTTGGTGAAGATTTATTCATACATTTCTTCTTAAAAATTTTTTTAATGTTTATTTTTGAGAGAGAGAGAGAGAGAGACAGAGAGACAAGGTACGAGTAGGGGAGGGGCAGAGAGAGGGAGACACAGAATCTGAATCAGGCTCCAGGCTCAGAGCTGTCAGCACAGAGCCCCATGTGGGGCTCGAACTCAGGAACTGTGAGATCATGACCTGAGCCGAAGTCTGACGCTTAACTGACTGAGCCACCCAGGCGCCCCTATACATATATTTCGTAATTGCTTTAATTACAGTGAGAGAAAAAGGAGCTATGGATGTTTCTATGTTTTGTTTTTTGGGTTTTGTTTTTTTTACTCTTGTGATAGAGCTTCCTTCCTATTCTTAGAGTATATATCTCTCCTTTTGAAAAATTAGCTCATTAGTCTGTCGTAATCTGTAGCATCCTCTGTGCTATTACGCCTGCTTCTAAAAATCTGGTGCCGGAACCAGAAGAAACCCACAGTGCTCAGCCGAGTGCCTGGCGCAGAGTAGGTGCCCAGTGAGCAATGCGCCGCGGGGACGAGCACCTGCGCTGCCTGTTCGTAAGGGACAGCTGGAGAGAGAGCCCACTTGGTGCCACATGGAAAACTACTCAGAAGGGAACTCGTGACATGAAGCAAAAGGAGAATTCAGATGATGTCAAAAGCTCTTGACAGTTGTCCTTCGATAATAAGTAAAAGCTGTTTTGAATTTCCTGGAAGAGCGTGCTGAGAAATTCACCCACGATGGGGTAAGCACGCGTTAGTGAGTGTAAAGCTCAGCTGATAGGAATAATCTGGTCGTGAGCACAATTTGTCTTTACCTCCTGTATGTTAGCTCTGCTTTTCCCATTAAATCTGCGGAATCTCAAGTTTTATGACCCCCTGGTAATGACTTAACAAGCGAACAATACTGCCTATTGATAAGTAGTCTAAACAAGGAGGGTTTGTGTTTTTGCTATGGAAATTCATTTGATATGCCAAATAATTTTAGGCAACTGCTTGCATGATTAAAAAGTAGTTGATTTTATTTTAGTCAGTAGTTAGTTGTAAAAGTAAAAAGCATGGTTTATATACCTGATTATTTATCCAGAGCATAATTCTGCCTTTACGGGAAATAGGGGATATATTCGTATAGGTCTGTGAATATTGGTATGTGTGTATGTATCTATATATTTGTGTATATATGTTTTTGTGACAGTCATTCTAGAAATTGGTCAAAATTTTATATTTGGCATGGCTCCATGGTCCTTTGGAGGAAGCGTGGAGAACTGTGATTTTTCTCTTCAACCAATTCAACCAAATTTTTTTAAATGTTTGTTTATTTTTGAGAGAGAGAGAGAGAGACAGAGCATGAGCAGGGAGGAATAGAGACAGAGGGAGACACAGATTCTGAAGCAGGCTCCAGGCTGCAAGCTGTCAGCACAGAGCCCGATGCAGAACTCGAACCCACAAACCGTGAGATCATGACCTGAGCTGAAGTTGGACACTTAACCGACTAAGCCACCCAGGTGCCCCATTCATATAAACATTTAATTCTTAGCATGTTCCAGTCACTCTGGTAGGTTCTGGGGATGCAGAGGTGAATACGACATGGTCCTTTGATCATTTTAGCTCAAATAAAATGAATCTTAAAATACTTTTAAAAACATCTTTTCCTAGGTTTGTATTAATCTTAAAATGTTAAAGTACTAATAACATTGAAAATTATTGGAAATATATGTACCTGGTGTATAAATACCTGGTGTTTGATCGTGCGTGAAACAGGTTGATTTGATAAGTGTGCATTAGTACGCTAGAGCCGTTAGTAATGTTTGTTAGTAAAGTTAACTATTAGCTTTTAATAATATTTAAGTAATACTTATAAATAAATATACTTATAAATAAAAATAAATACTTAAATGATTAATTAGTGATAATATATTCTATTTCTTAGTATTTTGACCAGAGGGCTTTTATTTTCTTATTTTAAAGTTTTATTATTTTTATCTATTTTTAAATTTTTTTAATGTCTATTTGTTTTTGAGTGACAGAGAAAGGCAGAGCATGAGCAGGGGAGGGGCAGAGAGAGAGAGAGGAAGACATAGAATTCGAAGCAGGCTCCAGGCTCTGAGCTCTCAGCACAGAGCCTGATGTGGGGCTCGAACTCATGAACTGTGAGAACATGCCCTGAGCTGAAGTCGTATGCTTAACTGGCTGAGCCACCCAGGTGCCCCTACTTTTATTTATTTTTAGAGAGAGAGAGAGAGAGCGTGCGTGTATGCTTGCACGGGGGAGGGGCACAGAGACAGAGGGAGAGAGAGAATCCCAAGCAGGCTCGGTGCTGTCAGCACAGAGCCCGACATGGGATTCGATCCCAAGAACCTTGAGATCATGACCTGCGCTGATATCAAGAGCTGGACACTTAACCAACTGAGCCACCTAGGCAACCCTGACCAGAGGGCTTTTAAAGTAAATTTTGTTTTGATTGTTGTTTCTTGCTCATTTTTATTTCTAGGTTTTGTATTTTCTGCTTATCCCTAATCCTTGTCATTCAGAATTTTGGAAGACACACCCAGTTTTTCAAGGTCATTTTGAATTCTTTTACCCAACTTTGTGTCATTTAAAATGATACCTGGTTTTGCCCCCAGTCTCTTGAGTAGTTATTCCTCAAAAATACTTGCCAGAGTGGCTCAGTCGGTGAAGCGTCCAGCTCTCGATTTTGGCTCAGGTCATGATCCCAGGGTCGTGGGATTGAGCCCCACGTTGGGCTCTGTGCTGGGCAGGGAGACTGCTTGGGATTCTCTCTCTCCCTCTGCCTCTCCTCTGCTTGCACTCTCTCTGTCTCTCTCAAGATAAATAAACCTGAAAAGCTATTATCGGAAGTTTCCCTGCAGGAAAGGAAAGGTGCTGCTGGAGGACACTGGCCCTCCTGAGAAGACGGAACGAGAGGGGCACAGGGGCTTCTGCGGTGATGGCGGTTCTTGCTTCTCTCTGGCTATGGCGTCTCGCCTTGACCAGATGTGATCCGGTTCCACAAAGTAGCCAGGGGCCATGGAGACACATAGGGGAGGAAGGAAAGGCCCTGAGTGTTCATTCATTCGTTTATGAATTAAGTCAGGAACGAATGAGTGCGCGGTGGCATTTAAGCAGCAAATATCGAGTTGCCACTTTGTACCAGGCATTGTTTTAGACTCTAGACTCTTGTTCACATAGTGGACGAGACAGAAAATTTCTTACCCTCAGGTGATATGCTAGTGACAAAGAGAAAAGGTATGTAGTCTGGTGTCAGGGTAATAGGTGCTAAGAGTTTGTGAAGAAGGGGAAGGATAGAGTTGGCGATGGTGAGAGTCTCCTAAGGCCGCTGGGGAGAGGCTCTGAGGAGAGGGGCTCCTTGGCAGACGCCTGGATAAAGAGCTTTTGTCAGGAGGTATGTTTCAGTCCACAGTAGAGGCACCACATGCTCATGCGAGGGCCGGGACACTGGTGAGGCTGGAACAGAGCCTGGGACATCGTCCTCATTCATGTTACTTCTGAACATACTTTTTTTTCTTTTTTTTTTTAAACATTCCTTTTTTTTTTTTTTTGAAGTTTATTTATTTTGGGAGAGACAGAGACAGCATAAGTGGGGGAGGGGCAGAGAGAGAGGGAGACAGAATCCCAAGCAGGCTCTGCACTGACCGTGTGGAGCGTGACGTGGGGCTGCCTGACGTGGGGCTGCCTGACGTGGGGCTCAAACTCCTGTACTGTGAGATCATGACCTGAGCTGAAACCAAGAGTCAGACCCTTAACCGATTGAGCCACCCAGTCGCCCCTCCTCCTTCTTCTTCTTCTTTCTTTTTTCTTCTTTTTCTTTCCTCTTTCTTCTTCTTTCTTCTTTTCCTGAGTCTTTTTCTTCTTCTTTCTTCTTTCTTCTTCTTTCTTCTTCTCCTTTTTCTTCTTCTTTCTCCTTCTTTCTTCTTCTTAAGTTTGAGAGAGAGAAAGTGAGCACAAGTGGGGGAGGGACAGAGAGAGAGAGACAGAGAATCCCAAGCAGATTGCATGCTGTCAGCACAGAGCCCAACCTGGGACTCAGTCCTGTGACCTTGATATCAGGAGCTGAACCCAAATCAATAGTTGGACGTGTTTTTTTTTTTTTAATTTTATTTTTGATTTTTTTAAACATTTTTTTATTTTTGAGAGGCAGAGCACGAGCAGGGGAGGGGCAGAGAGAGAGGGAGACACAGATTCTGAAGGAGGCTCGAGACTCTGAGCTGTCAGCACAAAGCCTGACACGAGGCTCAAACCCATGGACTGCAAGATCATGACGTGAGCTGAAGTCAGACGCTTAACCGGCTGATCCACCCAGGTGCCCCGTGAATGTATTTTTAAAATCTTCCCTTTTTGCCGTTTGTTGGCTGAGTTTGTCATTATTGTAAACATTATGCATTTTGTTGTAGACTTAATTGCTTTCCTTCCTTGATACCTCAATGCCTATTTATCACTGTATTTTAGTATTATTTTATAACACTGAGATTTGGTAGCTCTGGGTTTTATTGCCTTCGTGTGAAATTCTGATTCATGGTGGTGTTCAGTCCTAGGTTTAATGGAGGGAACCATGGATTGGAAAGGCTTGTAGGTTCTAGTTTTGCTAGTTCCTGTCAAATGTACCACGTTGTGGACCTCAGTTCATATGGATGTAAGCTAGTGGAACTGGACTGGACTTTTAATAAGTTCAAATGTATACTATTTATGGTAATAGATACAAAGTCACTGTTTATAAGACCTGTATTATTGTAATGAATACATGCAATGAGTTAGGTGGTAATGAATGACTTAGTTATACCCCAAATTTCTGTTGTTCTTAGAAACTGGAGAGAGTGTCTAGTAGTAAAAGAGTATGTATTGAAGTAGCCCACTAATTAGGACATGCATTAGCAAACTGGACTCAACACAGAGCAAATCTAATAGCTTTGTGTATCAGTGTTAATGGGCTTCTGTGATTCTGGGCAGATCTTAGAATCTTTCAAGAGACATTTTATTATAGTTCCTTCCTTGGTGTTGGCGTGAGCATTAGCCGTTCACCAGTCTCAAGTGCTGAATCTTGTGCCGTAAGGGATGATTTTGTGGAGGAACCATAACTCTTAACAGAGGGGGAAAAAGGGGCCAGTAATTCATTGATAAAGTTTGTATTAGATTTTTCTGATACCGTGAACAGCCACACTGAATATTTCATTGAGTGCTTTTAGTAAGAACAGATTAGGGAAAACGAGTCCGAGCTGGCAGTATTTCGCAAAATGAGTTTTGTAGAATATTAGTTCTGTAGAATGTTAATAAATGTTACATGAAATTAAAAACAAACCAAAAACAAGCAAAATTTTCTGATCATGCAGCTTTGGAAAGCACTAGATTAAATGAAGTTGAGGAGTTTTTGTTTTTCTAACTTTATCGAAGTATAATTGACATAATGCATTGTGTAACTTAAAGGCGTACAAGCCTCAGATTGGATGCACATATATTGCAGTGTGGTCACCACCACAGTGTTAGTTAGTACCTTTATCGTATCACATAGTTACCATTTCTCTTCTGTGATGAAAACACTTAAGATCTGCTTTTTGAGCGACTTTCAAGTATACAGCGCAGTGTGGCTACCTATGGTCACAGTGCTGTGCCTTCAGTCCCCGGAACTGACTCATCATTTTGAGTGACAGGGATTCTCAAAGCCTTTCATTGATCAGTAACGCCTTACCATTCTCTAAGTGAGGAAGGGACGGCGAGACAGCAGCAGCAGGCAGCATTTCCCAAACTTACTTGGCCATGGAATTTTTTAGACAGTGCCTCAGAAACTCGGTGTGCCACAGGATACCAGTTGGTGAAACTGGTTAGGCTGAAATCATCTTGCAGAGAGAAAGCTAAAGCCCAAATAATTGAAGTTACTCAAGTAGATCGGCCCAGCGAGATTCCAGACCAGCTCTTCGATCATTGTTCTTCCCATCAGCGAGAAAGGTCATTGAGTGGCTCAGAAGGCATAGGTTTAAATATGTTAAGATGTAAATATGATTTTCCTTGTCATCTTTTAAGATTTCTTGAGGCTCAGCAACTAGTCCCAAAGGTCTCAGGTCTAACGAGAAAAGGCAGTGCAAGCAGTTAGTTCTTTCAGCCTACCCAACCCCCCCGCCCCGCTTGCTAACCGGTAGAAGAGAGAATGGCTGTAGAAATGAATTTCGGGGTTCCTGAATCTGTTCTTTTTACTCCCCACTAAAATTAGGGTAAACAGGTTTTGGGTTCTCAAACTGTGTTGTGACTCCCTGCTAAGTACAGATTTAATATTCATTCCCTGGATGACTTTTTAAATGGGTGTTAGCCGTGTAGTCTGCTTTTGAAGGTGGTGTTTTTTGGCAGTGAAATGAAATAATGAAACTTTGGCTTTTTTTTTTTTTTTGTGGAATCAAATTAATTTCTAAGAATTACAGGTTTACAAGAAACACATTCTTAACATCAAACGTTGTTTTTGCACTGCCTTAAAACAGTCCACTTACAATAGTACAAATATGTATCAGCAGTTGTGGAAGAATGGGAAGGGAGTCTAACGCATTTTTTACTGAATATATTAACTGAATATAGACTCTTAACTGAACTAAAACTTCCAAATTCCTGATAGAAAAACTTAGTATTTTACATTGAGGTTTGATTTAGATTTTAAATACAGATTTTATTAGCTTATAGGCTAAAATAGTTAGATTTCTCCCCTGACAATTTGTAAGATGGCAAGTAGCAGGTGTGAGGGTGCTAGGCCAAGGAAGCAGGACCAACAGAAGTATTTTATTAATGCAAGGACATTTTGAGTAATCTGTATGATTAGTTATCAGAAACACTTGAATTCCACTTTGACAAATAGGTGTAACTCAGTGATGTTCTTCGGTTTAGAAAAAAAAATTGTGGCTTGTACAAATTGCTGTTTAGTGTTCCTTTTTTGTTAAAATTTAGGACTTTAACATGGTTCCTGATTAAACAGAAAAGGCATTTCAGGAATATAGTAGCTTAAATTACTTACGTGTTGCGTGGTCTATATTGCATCTAAGATGACTAGATGGTTATAGTTTTTCAGGGATATTTTGACGAAAACCGGTAGTGGACATTCTTCCCTTTTGTTGCCTGCCCTGCCCCCACCCCCTCCACCAGCATAACTGGCAGGGTTTATAGCAAGCGTTGGGAAAAGAAAGAACTTGCTAATCATAACTACAATTTTGTGTGCCTGGAAAACTGCTGAGAAAACTTTGGTAAGCATTAAGTGCTTCTCTGGAAGGAATGACATGTTACGACGTGGCTACCGATACGGTTGGAAGTGGTAAAGAAGTAAGAATGCTTAGCAGAGAAGCAAGGTCAGTAAGTAGCTGTGGAACATGAGAACTGTTCTGGGTCTTTCCTTTCCCCCTTTTTAGAGGCTTGAAAGATTTTTTTAACTGGTACTGATGCCCTTTATGCAAGGATGCTAAATACAGAACATACTCCTTATTTTTAAAAAAATTCAACAGTAGACAGAATAATTGACAATTAAATTTTTTGTGAACTTTAGCAAGTGAGTCCCAAGTAATAATGTCATTAATATTGTTATGGAAAACCTTACCTGTTTGCATTTGAAAAGCCAAATATCAGGCAGATTGTTCTATTTTCAGTGATATTAAATCAACATTTCTTAGAAGTAGTCTTTAAAATAGACACATAGAAAGAGATAAAGACTATGGCTATATTTATCTTCAGTTGTTTCTAGAATGATGAAATACATTCCTGTCTGTAAAACCAGTAAGATATTTTATAAACATATTAAATTATTTATTTTCTCAACATTTTGCCTAAATATCTAAAATAGGATCTTTCCCTTAAACTTACTAGCTAACTGTGCCCGTAACATATTTTTAAAATAGCCACAGGAGTATAACTATGTTAGAAAAGTGGTATTAATGTGGACTGGTGACTGTGGCCATAAACTTTGTTGTTGTAACGGTAACAGCCGTTTTCATACTGATCACTTTGATGGTATTTGCTAGAAGGCCTCTATTTCTAAATAATACATCTCTGTTTCTACTGTCAGGTACGGTGCGTGTACAAAACAGATTTTGCGGTTATATTTGCTTTTTTATAGTTCTTTTTCAAAGTATTACCATCCGTATTGAATGTAATGTGTAATTTCACAATGAAAGAATTTACTAATTAAATGAAGGGCACTAGCAGTGGGTTTTCTGGTGCACTAATGAAGAAGCAGCATTTTTGGACCTTTGTCATGTTCTTTGAATCGGAGAGTGAATGTGCACCTCGTGATTTGTTATTCCGGTTTTACGGCTTTGGGAATTGAGAACTTTTACTTATTAGTGCTAAATGTTTTGGTAGCTTCAAACAGGGTGAGAAGTTTTAGGTGTGTTTGGAAAAAGCTGTGACGGGAATGTTCTATACACCTGTAACAAAGGGGTATGTATGTCATTGGAACTGCAAGAAGACATTAGTTTTCTTGGAGAGTAATTTATATGCTTCTCTTTATTGTTATTTAAAGTAACCTCCATCTAACAGATACATCAATTGCTTCTGAACCAGAACTACTCCTCCAAGTTCTAAAGTTTAATGTATGCAGTATAGTTAGCATGCACTCAGTGGAGAACAGTGCGGAAACCGTGCAGTAGCACATTTCTCATTCTGAAATACAGATTCACTGTGCCTCATTTTTCTCCACTGTTGCTCCTTACTAGCTGGCCTTTCAGTTGCCACATTTTACTCCTGGGAGGAAGGGTGGGAGGGGTTGTCTCTTGTTGGGGGGCTGCAAAGAGATTCCAAGACCACAAGGTTGCACTTCAAATTTCAAAAGCATTGATTTGTTTGATACCAACATTATGAAAACTTAGAATTTTGGTGTATCTTAGGGGCTCCTGGGTGGCTCAGTTGGTAGAGAGTGTGACTTTGATCTCGGGGTCGTGAGTTCAAGCCCCACATTAGGCATAGAGCTTACTCAAAAAAAAAAAAAAGTTTTGGTATATCTTGCACTTTCAGAAAGTTCTCAACAGTTAATATAATCTAATTGCATGATGTTTAAATTAAGAAAATACTCAAATACACCCTGTCACCAAGGGCCTAGATGATACTAGTTAATTACCTGGCTTTGGTGTGCACTAGTAACATTTTACAAATGTATTTGCTTTAGTTTTGCGGGGAGGAAGTGTCCGATGGTACTTTTTTTTAAACTTTATTATAGAAAAAGGGAAATATTCACAAAGTAGGAGTCGTATAATCTGCCTATATTCATCTACTGTCCTCGCCAGTTTAATATAATGGCTGGTCTTGTTTTATCTATATACTTTCCTACAATAATTCCCTCCTGACCCCCGTGAGTTTGAAGGAAATCCCAGACATCGTGTAATTTCACTGAGAAGTATTTCAGTGTGTATCTTTAAAAGAGAATCAAATTATCTGTATTCCCTATGAGTACTAGCCAGCTTTGTTGTGGAGAGGAAGTTCAAGAGTGCTTGGAAACTGGCCTGCTATTGCATTTTATTGTGGTTATTTTGCATTTAGAAAGATCAAGACTTTATACTACTTGGGCATTTTATTATTACAGTAACTCAAAGGATTTGAAATGTTGATTTTATAAATGATATCTAAAAACCATTATGAATTATCATCATGAATATGAATGAAGTTGTGTGACAGTCCTCATTTCTGAGCTGACCTGCAGTTTGCTTTGTGGTCTGTCCATGGCTCCCCCCTGCCCCTCCGAAATTTGTGTTTATTTATTTAAATGCTGAGAACCAGCGTATGCATAACACTTAGCATATTTCACATTTGAGCTGAAACTCTGGAAGCCTCCATGTGTGTCAGAGAGACAGCAGAGAGAACAACTGTGCACATGGGCTGCAAAGAGAAGGGAAGGCAGAATGAGGTGTCCCTGCAGCCTGGTGCCCCGGTGGGGGCGACTGCCCTTCTTTCACTCTTGCTCACCCAGCCTCCTCTCCTGGTCTTGACTTTTTATTTCTTTTCTTGGTTCCCCTTTAGTTTCTGTCTTTTCCTTCTCTTGGCCTTTACTTAATTTTGCTAGTGGCATTCATCGTCAGGAAGATTACTCATCCCTCCCTTGGAAGGATTGTGAGATGAAACTTTAAAAAATGAAAGCTTTTAGGACAAATTTGTTGCGCTTTAATTTGTTTTTTGTACAGATTTTTTTAGATGTTTATTGAAACTAATTCAGATAGCTCAGTACCAACTGTGGGCTAGATTGAGCTTTTCTCTCCCAGTGGATGAATTATACAATGTATCAAAGACATTAATTTTATAGACTTGAAGGTTTACTTTAGATACTGTTATTGAAAAAATATGTAATAATTTTTCCTTTTTTGTTGTCTTTTGCTGCCTGTTTATTGGATGAAACTGATTCTGTTCAAATGTGACTCTGCAGTTCACAAGATTCCTTTGCAGCTCACCTTTGGAGGTAAGCATTTATTCACCGACCTTATTATTAGAATCGCTAATAGGACGTCACTATTGGTATGTTTTGTTAGGCATTGATTTGATCATTTAGAGGTGATCATTTTGTTTTAAACCATATTCTTCAATAATAGTAATGAAATGAATACAGACTTTTTTAGAATAAGGATTCCAATAAGTTATAGAACTGTTCACCTTTATAACAGGTCATTGCTTCTTTTTAAGTACCTTTTCTTTTTTAAGTAAGCTGAAATCAGTCTTTCATTGTAAAGAGCCTTGTGGTATCTGCTTCCTTCATAACTGTTTGACACGAGCCTTACTCTGTTTTTTTTTTTAAATTTTTTTTTTAATGTTTATTTTTGAGAGAGACAGACAGACAGACACAGACTGTGAGCTGGGGAGGGGCAGAGAGAGAGGGAGACACTGAATCTGAAGCAGTTTCCAGGCTCTGAGCTGTCAGCACAGAGCCGGACACGGGGCTTGAACTCACGAACTGTGAGATCATGACCTGAACTGAAGTCAGATGCTTAACCCATTGAGCCACCCAGGCACCCCTAGCTTTACTCTGTCTTAACTGTGCTGGTGTTAAAAGACAGCTAGAGGGGTCATGGTTGGGGGCCTGTCGTGAGGGAAGTTTCTGTTGGTTTGAGAGCATTATTTCAAACCACCAAATTGATAAGGGAAGAGCAAAGCGCTTACTGTTCCTGAGCTTCTCTTAAACACGGGTGTGTTCTCTCCCTCCGCCTCCCCCTCCCCCCTTGTCCCTCTTCCTCCCCGTTCCCCCTCTCCCTCCCCTCTCCCCTTTGTGCCCATCCCCTCCCTCCCTCTCTCTTTGCTTCCCTCACTTTCACTTTCAACGTGGTGGTTCTGCAGTGCCGAGCTAAGACTGCAGTGGTAACATTGTGAGATAAAGGTATTCCGGGAAGCAGCTGTCCCGTGAGCTGACTGGGAGAGCTGGATGTCCAGTTATCCAGATAACGTGTAGAAGTTGGGCGAGGCTTTAAGGAAGGAGAGGAAAGAGAAGGCAGAGGGGAGTGTGGAGAGGTGCTTGCACTCAGAACCAAAGCTCGATTTCAGAGCCTGCCTTCCCTTAATGGCCACACCAGGCAAATCGCAGCTTCCCGGAGCCTGGCTTTCCTTATCTTTGAATGCAAGTGATAATTCCTGCCTCTCCAGTGAAGCAGGGGACATGGCAGCGGTTTTGAAAGTGCTCCTCAAACCTTAGTGGTATTTTGTATTCTTCTCTTGGGCTGCACTGCAGCCCGCACAGGGAGACTCGGTTTTCTGCCTTTTCCCATGTCCTTCCTTTGGCTTCTGTTGTTTATTTCACCTTATGCTCCCTTCCCCCATTCCCGGCTTGTTCAGATCCTGTCCCTCTTCAGCTTGAGCCTCGGTGCCTTGTCCACTGCCAGGCCCTCCCGCACCTCTCCACCTGCAGGCAGTTGTTTCCTTTTCTGCTTCTGTGGCTCTGTGGGCGTGTGATTACTGAATGTTGTGGGTATGTGCGTGTGGCCCAGCCTGGCACATTGACTACTCTTGGAGACCAGTTTTGTGATTGCCAGGGGAAACTGACCAGGCCAGAGAGTACCATCCAGGTGTTTTCTAAATATCCAGGATCAAGGAGGAATGACCCCAGGCTTGGGAGTCATGGAGGCTTGGTTGGCCCATGAGCAAGTCGTTTCATGTTTCGGTTAATCTAAAAATGGAAATGGTAAGACTTTATGGTTATTAAAAATGAAATAGTGTATGGCAAACACTGGGCACAATGCCTGTCACATAGAATTTTAAGTAAAATTTAGTGCAAAAATTAAAAATCCAAACCATAAGAAACTTGAAGACAGTATAAATTATATAATCTACTCCTTAGTTGATGAAGCATTTTTTAAGCATAGCAGAATGGAAAGTATCACAAAGGAAAGGATGGAAAAAGATTTGCTTCTGTTAAAAATCCCTAATTTCCTTCACGAAAACATGTATAGTTAAAAGGCAGTTTGGGGAAAGTGTGATATAAAGGTTATTATACTTAATATAAATGAACTGTTCTCTTTTGCATAAATTTTGGTTGGATTTTATGTGAGATAGTTTATGTGAAATACAAATGGTAATGAATGTTTTAAAAGATTAGCCTTGTAAGTAATCAAAGAAATGTAGTTTAAAACAACAGTGATAAATGGTTTTTTACCTATCAAGATATCTTTTTTTTTTTTTAAATGACTGCTTGGGAAGATGCGATGAGATGGGATGTTTTTAAACTTCACCCTTTACAGAAATCAGTTTGGTCATCTACATTAAGACCTATGAATTCATACCTTGCGGTTGTGTGCTTGAATGGTTCTTGTCTAAGAATCACTGCCAGAGAAATAAAGATGGGGACAAAACTTGCATAAATGTTTATTACAGCATTATGGGGAAAAATTTATAAACAGACTAAATGTGGAACAGTAGGAGAAGGTCAAGTAAATAAATAATGGTAGAGCCAGCCATATTGTCAATAGAACATTCTCCAGCCATTCAAATGGAATTATGCATATACATATTCATGAGTACATATTGATGAACAAAACAGGGTAAGATACTTTTGCTATGTTGAGATAGAGGTAGGATGCAGAATTATAATGCAGTTCTCAATTGAAAAATAATTTAAGCATACAGAAATTAGTTAGGACGAAGATACACAACATGTTAAATTGTTTTACCCTTTGCTTTCCCATGAAGGAGCCACAGTGGGGAGAAGAGATACCTTGGTAGGTTTTTAGTGGTGGCTCTTGGAGTCAGTGTTTGGGAGGTACACCAGGGAAGTCTCGGATTGATGTGCAAACAGGGTCTAGTCTTGGGGACGGAAAAGGCGGGTGAGGAAATTGCAGGAGCTCAGGTGAAGAGATAATGTCGATAAGGTTTAAGGCTGGACTCTTGATTTCAGCAAGAGCTTCCAAGGAGTAACTGGGAAGAATGGTTTTGAGCAGAAGGCATTTAGGCTGGATTGGCTTTACCTGGACGTGGAGTGAATGAGGAGGCTGGGGCTTGATGTCCACTGCATTGGGGCAATATTACTGAACAATGGCAAAGAGACTTCTGAATAGACCTCACGTATAGACTTCTCTCGAGTGCAAGCCCAATGAAAGAGGATCCTGTTTCTCTTGCTTCCTTGTGTTTCTAATTTTAGTATAGTAAGTAGTACATGGGAGGCACTGGATGAATACTTGTTGAATGGATGGATGGATGAATGAATAAGCAAGGCGGGGCTGAGGCCGCAAGTAGCAGGCTGTTATCCGCAGTTTGGCTGGAGTCAGCTAAAAGCATGCAAGGCCTAGTATTTATGTTTCAATATGGTGAAAGGTCTTCCTGGCAAGATTGTAGCTGCTTAAGATCAGGATCCTTGTCTTTTCCATCTTTGGATGCTCTCAGGGATAGAGAGGGCTTGGAGTTTACCAATTGTACGCCTAGAGTTGTACCAAACAAATATTTTTTAAAGTCACATCTGGCTAAATATTGGGAATCCCTACGTGTGGAAGCTTTAATCTTTGGTGAAAAACGAGGGAAAGTATGATGAAATTTTAGTGATAGTTTCTGTCGTTTTCTGGCTTATCTGCCTTTTCCACTTAATTATCTGGAGTTGTGTTTTACTTGGTTAAATATCTGTTTTCTTCCTGAGCTTACGCACATGGGAAACAGGGAAAAAATCAAAATTAGAGGTGACCAATGTGCTTTTCTTTGCTTGAAATATGTGGGAAATACTTACCGGCTTTCTGTTGAAACTTTTCTAGCCTGGAATTTCACGGGGGCTGCCCGATGGCATAGTTAGTGGCTGCCACCCCCAAATTTCCAGCAGCACTGAGCTCAGGATTCTGTTCCTTTGCCACTACACAGAGCCTGAGAGCCAAAGCAAGCCAAAGAAGGAGAGTGTTAGGAGTCCTAAATGTTTAATTTTGCCATTGAGCTTATGTTTTAGCCGAATAAGGCATATCACACGTATGGTAACTACCCAAACAGCTTCCGTAATTTTGTTTAAAAGAAAAATAATTCTGGTGGAGACTGTAAAATACATGAGACTTGCAGTTGAAAATGAAGAAGACTTTAAACTTCACTTTGTCCACAGAACTACTATGAATGAACCATGTCCCTTGGTTGTAAGTCCTAAACAGTTAACTGCCACATGAATCTACCGAAATTGTCAGGTTATAGTAATTACATCAGTAATTTGATCTGCTGTCATTTGAATGGGGCCATGTGTGGAGAGTCAGTTACTTCCCTCTGTGGGGCTGACCCTTTTACATTCCTGTAAGCTGAAGACTAATAGAGCTCATTAAGCTTTATGGGAAAAGAGCTTTTATCACCTCGTCAAGTCAGGCAACATATTTCCATTATATTCCTAATTTCACGTGGCTCTGTGGCTGCTGATGTGTGCTCCCCTGCTAGGTTTACATCAGACCGCTCCCTTACAGACCTTTTTATTGACATTTCTAAGTCTGAATTACATTTTGTGTGGCACCACCCACAGATGTCTTCAATTAAATGTAGGTAAATAAAGGGGATTACATATCAGAGGCTAAAAGATTCTTGAAATTCTCTTCCGGATCAGAGTTTGCCAGCCAGGCCAGTAGGGTGCAGTCTCGTCGGCCTGTTGGAGGTGGAGAGCTGCAGGAAGAGGGGTCTGTGAGACGTTTCACCCCGTGAGCATGTAGGTTGGGTAGGTTTCTGTTCAGGTGTGTCCTTCTGTTCTTTGATTTCCCGTCGGTTAAGATCTGCATTCAACAGGTATTACAATAACTTAGCGAGATGTTAGTGCGTATAGTGGATGGTACCATGGTACCATGCGGAGCTCTTGGCTTATGTTGTTTTAATTCTCACAGAGAGTGTCTGTGATGTGCATGTTCCCAGTTTTGTTCTAAGGGAAATTGAGCCCAGAGAGGTAGATTGGTTGAGCCCAACGTCAGAGCTGTTGGTTTGTGGCAACAGTGACGAGACAGAAAGGAGAAAATGGAATAATACCGCCGTAGTATTCTCTTCAAAAACGGTTTCATTTTAACTGCAATTAGTTAATGCACGGCGATGTATTAGTTTCAGGCCTGCAGTACAGTGATTCAGCAGTTCGTGTATCACCCGGTGCTCGTCACGGCAAGTGCCCTCCTTTGTCCCCATCATCTACTTCACCCCCCCCCCCCCGTTGTAATGCTATATAAGATTCTGAACACTATCTGAAGTGATACAGTATTTGAAGGAAGACGGTGATAAGTTCAAGATGTATTCTGTAAACCCAAGAGCACGATTTCTCAAGCTTGGCACTATTGGCATTTTGGATGGGTTAAATCTTTTTCATGGGCATCATCTGGTGCATTGTGTCCTGCTTAGCAACATCTCTGGCTTCTACCCAGTAGGTGCCAGTAGCACCTCCCCCCCCACCCCCCGCCCTG
>CM053561.1:72929178-72946077 GCA_028646485.1 Cryptoprocta ferox | reverse complement strand
ACTGAGCCACCCAGGGGCCCCAGTTACGTTTGGTTTTTAAGTCACTTACACAAAATGTGTGATATGTAGTAACCAAGAGTATTCCTATTTGTATTTTCCAACTTAAATTTATTCATTTTATTTCTTAATTATAGACCATATTGTTTCAAATTTTCAAATTTAGTTTTGGGTTTTCTTGTTAAGAAACCAGGTAGATTTTGATATAGTGGCTTAGCACGTCTTTGGGTTTTTATTTTTAAAATGAATCTGAACTTCAGTGCAGTGTTTCATGAAACAGTTAACAAAGGCAAAGCAACTGGAAGAATAATTTTTAAACAATGCAGGCTTCTAATCAGGTACTTAAAATAATTACTTTCAGGGACCTCCATAAACTTGTTTTTAAAAAAAATTCAGGACACGTGTTGTCTAATTGTAGATTTTTATGTGAACACGTGTGATTTGGGAGAGGCCCTTGGGGATGGCTCGGGAGGGCAGTGCAGGTTCTGCTCTCCTCAAGCCTGTGAAGACTTCCACGGTTACTGTCTTTGATCCCGTGATTAAGTCTCCCCAGCAAATGCTGCCTCTGGCGCCTGACGAACACCTCCCCCTTTGTCTGTTCCTTCGAGTTTTAATGGTGTTTAAAGCATAACTGAGGTATGTGGAGGCAGGTGAGTCAGGAGACAAGTGTACTTCATCAGAATAAATAAATATACCCATTTGGGGAGCAGTTTAACTAGAAGACTGAATTGGCCTATTAATATTGATGTCGTTTCTACAAAGAGCCTTTGGTATCGTACTGCACAGCTCGTTTATCCATAAACCTTGCCATTCTTCCCCAATGTTTTAGACAGTTTTCTCTTTTCTATAGCTAGTGGCCAGCTTTATTATATTTTTTCTTGTTATCAGCTAAATCCTTGAAATGGAGGAACTTCTGAAAAATAACTTTGTTATTCTTTCACATGTGCATCACTGTGCAGGGGCGCCTGGGTGGCTCAGTCGGTTAAGTGGCCGACTTCGGCTCAGGTCATGATCTCACGGTTTGTGGGTTCAAGTCCCGTGTCAGGCTCTGTGCTGAACACTTGCTCAGAGCCTGGAGCCTGCTTCGGATCCTGTGTCTCCTTCTCTCTCTGTCCCTCCCCACTCACGCTCTGTTTCACTCTCTCTCTCAAAAATAAATACATGTAAAAAAAAAAAATTAAAAGAACTGTGCAAACTGCAGGCATGAGAAAGATAAACTGTGAAATATTGTTAATCACATCACTGACTTATTTATGACGAAATTAAAGTTTGCTCACATCCTGCAAGGTGCTTTTATTTTTACATTATCATTTGTTTTTCATGGTGCCCTTTGAAGGTGAGTAGTAGTATGATTCCTGTTTTTAAAATGCAGAAACACAGGGGCGCCTGGCTGGCTCAGCCAGTAGAACATGCAACCCTTGATCTCAGGGTCGTGAGTTCAAGCCAGCGTTGGACACGGAGCCTACTTTAAAACAATTGCAGAAATGGATACTTTTAAAAGTAGTTATCGCCTTGCTAAGGTAAAGTAGCCAGAAAGTGTACCGTGGAGTTAGGGCTCAAATCCAGATACTTTGATTCTGAATCCTGGACTCAAGTCACTCAACCCTCCTCCCTTTTCGTTTGTAGCTTACAGTTTATAGCCTTCCCCGCTGCGCATAGATTTTAAGGATTCATTTATGTGAGTGCTTCTCAGAAGTGTCCTGCGATGCCTGGTGGTCCCCGCAGCCTTAGCAAGGGGTCCTCGAGGTCAGAATTATATTTTATTAGCGTTTTTCTCTTATGTATTTTCTCATTCTCCTATGAGTATATGGGGATGTTTTCCAGAGGCTGCGTGATGACAGCAAACGCAGAAGCAGACATGAGGCTCGGCTCTCCTCTGCCAAGCCAGACTTTAAAGAGATTTCCAGAAATATAAATCAGGGCCATTTTTATGACTAAATTTTTTTTTGGAAAATACAGTAGTTTTTTTTTTTAAACAATGTTAACATGCACTGGATTCATTGGCATTTTTAAGCAAATAACAAATATTTAAAAAAATACCAGTTTTAATATCTAGTACAGTAAATCTCTCCTAAACTCCTTATCTCCAATAAGCAAAATCTCCTGGTCTTCAGTAAGATTTGTAAGTTCGAGGGATTCTAGACCAAGAAGTTTGAGAGCTGTTGATTTACGTGATACCCGTGTCATTGCACCTCTGTTGCTTCTCAAATAGCATGTATTTTCCTGCATTATTACAATCTGTAATTGTATCACCTTCTGTGTTTTTAAGTAGCAGTTGAAGAGTTGTTAACAATTAATAGGCTTTAAGTAAGAGGTTGAACAAATGCGACAGTCCCAAGTATTGAAATAGGATTCTCAGGGAAGTAAAAATAGCGAATGGTCACTGACTTGGCGAGGCCTCTCGGGGGACTGAGCCCCTTGGAGAATTACGTGAAGGGGCTGTTGCAAGATGCAGATCTTTCTGACTTGGTGGGGCTGACGGCGACAAGTCTACGTTCGCTGAAAATATATACATTTGCAATAAAGATAATTTCTGGTTGCTACTCATAAACACCAACAGGTGTCCAAATATGGCATATGGAGAGAGGTGGCATGGTAAACCCACGCTTCTGGGTCTCAGGGATGTTGCTGAATGACCAGGAGACATAACCAGGAGTTCTGAGTTCTCATTTCACAGATTTACTCATTGTTCTTTCTGTTTTTATCGGCTTACTGTATCCCTCAAATTTCTGTGTTCTTTCCATGTTTTAGTGTTAAATAATCTGAGCTAAGGGATCACATTTGAGAGAAGCCTATTATGGTGGTTTTGTGTCAGGTGGGAGGATAAACCTGATTCAGCAAATGTGTGTCATGTTCAGAGACAAACATGAAGAATCTTAGTTAAATCAGTTCAGTTCATGGTATTGGCCACATGGTAGGCCCAGGATTTTTTTTTGGTTTTTTGTTTGTTGGTTGGTTTTTGGTTTTACTTTGAGTAAGAGAGGGCACAAGTGAGCGAGGGTAGAGAGAGAGGAGGGGGGGAGGGAAGGGGGAGAGAGAGAGAGAGAGAGAGAGAGAGAGAGAGAGAGAGAGAGAAAGGAAGGAAGAAGCGGGGCTCACCTGAAGCAGGGCTCGCGCTCACCCCGCTGGGACTCCTGAGCCAAAGTCAGATGCTTAACCGACTGAGCCACCCAGGCGCCCGGCCCAGAATTTTTTCCAGATTTCCCAACCAGAAGTGAGTGATCTAGGGGTTCTGGCTCCCCCATCTTCACGGACGGCCAAGGGAATCAATAATTCAGGTTCACCATTAGCCCATTTTCCGCAGCTGCCACTTAACCTGTTGAAAAACTTGGAAGTATTGATTGAGTTACCATTTGGGGAATAGCAAATCATTATTAATCGGTAGTGCGGAAGCAACCAGATGTGCTTTTTGGAAAATGGCTTCTTATCTGCCTTTACTTAGATTATTTTCCATTTATCAAATCTGCTTTTTTTTTCAAAAATTAGGTCAGTGAAGCTCCCACAAGAGAGAAAAGGAAATCATTCATATTTTAATTGTCAGAAAACATGTTGGAAAGAAAAAGAATACAGCAAAACAGGCTTCAAAAAAGTAGTTGAAAACCATGCGTTGAAATACTTTTTTATATTGCCTTATTTACTGACTTGGGTATCCTAGGGAGATTCGAAAGTGAGGATATTTAAATAATTAGATGACTAGCTGATTTTCTTATAATAGCATAAAAATATCATTGACCTAAGGGCTAAGAAGATAGTTTGTGAGTCGGTTTATAACTCCATGGTTTCGTGATCATTGTATTACTTAATTGACTCCTAGATTTCTTGTTTCTTTGTGTGTGTTGTGGGGGGGGGGGTCACAGTAGATAGTTCTGTGACATTCTTTCCTCAGTAATTATAAGGCAGCCCATACCCATGTCAATAGAGAAGGGTTTTACAGAGGGGGAAGGCTCTTGGCTTCCACGTGCATTGAGACATGGGAACAATGCCTGTGGTAGGGCACATTGATCATGAGGGGACTCGGGAGAACAAACGAGTGAAGTAAATGGAAGCAGGTTATTAAATGGAAGGTCCCAGGAATGAATGAAATGATTAAAATTGGAAACTCAGAAGTTAGTTGCAGTTTAGAAAAAGATTTCAAGTTTGTACAACAAGCAGGACTGATTTATATTTAGGGTTAACATGGTCTTTTGGTTATTTACTTACTGAGAACATGCCTATTAAGTCCATACGTATTATGTCTTCGATAAATACATATTTTAATGAATGAATGCGCACATTGGATTTAATGAGTCCTAGAGTGATGCACTAAACTGAAATTTTGGAAGAATTTAGGTTCATTTCAAAGTCATCCAATTAACTTTTGACTTGAGGCTTCCTGACGTTTGACAGCCTCCCTGCCTCATGTGCCACGAACTGACAGCTTGTCTCTGTCTCTGTTTCACTGCGGGTTGTTCTCCTACACGATTATTTTTAAAGACAGGGAGCTTCGTTCCTACGAGCCTCAGGGCTGACTTATATCTAAAAGATGGTTTTCATAAAATTCAGTGAGGTATAGGAATTTGTGTATTTCTTCTTCTTATTATTTGGAGCCGCCTAGCTTCTGAGACAGGTAATTTGACTTCAAGTCCATTAGCAATTTAGACTATGGGTGTCAGTTCAGGTGTTGTAGTTTTAACGGGTTAATGCCCTTTTTTTTTTTTTTCCTCCTGGTTAAAGCTTCTGTTTGTTGTCTGTTCTACTGTTTAAGCTGTATCTATTTCCAGGGAAATAATAATGTCTTTTTAAAGAGTAAAGGTATATGTGATAGTGAATGCTAAAACTGGGATTTGACATCATTTATTACTATTATTGGTGGAAGCTCTTAAAAGTTTAAAGATGTATTTATTGTCCAAGCAACATTTTAACCATAGCAATGGAAGGTTTAGAAACCACAGACAGTGCTAGCACCTTAGTCAGTTCTCTCATTTGCTCTTGTAGACCTTGCTCGCCTGCACCATTTACCCTTGGGAGCTTTTTCAGTCAACTTTTGTACCTCTTCGATGTAACTCCATCAATGCATGCTTCTTCTTGTTTTTCAAGTACTTTCTTACTTTTTGGCACTACGTGATGAAGTAGGTTCATCTTAAAGTAAGCTCTTCCTGTCCCAGTCTGGGAATAGGCCATTTTTCCAGAGAGCCTTATTCCTTTTCCTACAGAATGGAGAAACCAAGATCCGAGTGCTAGATACGCTAGGATGTCCTTTCTGTAGGCCATCTCATCTGGCAGAGTAAAGAAATATATGTGTGTACACTAACCCTTGTATGAACATATCTATGATACAGATCTATAAATATTTCTGTATGTAACAGTCTTGTCTGTTTGAAGCTAAATGTGAGTTGTTACTCATGTCGCCAATTCTAATCCATGACCCCATGGATCATTCTAGCCTCTTCCCCTTGCTTATCTGTAAATTACCACTCCAGCACTGAGAAACTTGGTTCCTATCAGCTCCATCAATTTACAGTACACACGTGTATCAGTGTCAGAATTGTCAACCTATAGTCTCACGGAAAACAACTTTATCAGGTAGAATACAGTGCTTGTGTGCAGATTTCCTTTTTTGCCTTCCTTCTTATAGACTTCAAAGGTTACAGAGATCAGCACCTTTCCCCTCCCAACCTCTTTCAGTCAGGTTGTTTCTTACGTTTGTAATGCAGTTAGCATCTCTTGTCCTATCTCCGTTCCTTCCTGGGATCCCTTAATCTCCTAAATGATGGTCTTTTAGTTTGCATCCATTAAGCCTCAACTTTGTGTTGTAAAGTTCTGAGTTTTGATAAGTGATAATGTCATGTATCCACTAGTACAGAACAGTAGAGAAAAGTTTTATCCTAAAAGTCCCCTGCCTCCAAATCCCCCAAATTCTTGGCAACCACTGCTCTTTTCACTGCCTCTGTAGTTTTCGTCTTTTACTGGATGTATTTGGAATGTACGTATGGAGTATTTTCAGATTGGCTTCTTTCACTTAGCAATATGCATGTAAGGTTTCTTCATTTTGTGTGTTTGTGGCTTGATAGTTTATTTCTTTTGATTGATCAGTAATATTTCCTGATCGTAGTTTGTTTGTCACCTATTGAAGGACAGCTTACAGTTTGGGGCAATTGTGAACAAACTTATGAATATCTGCATGCAGGCCTTGGGTTTTTGTGTGACCTAAGTTGTCAAACAAATCGGATAAATACCTAAGAGTGTGATTACTGTTTTATGTGGTAACACTATATTTAACTTTATCAGAAAGTCCCAAACTGTCCTCTGAAGTATCTGTACCATTTTACATTCCATCGTCATCAGTGAATCAGAGTTCCTGCTGTTCGGTACCCTCGCCAGCATTTTGATATTCAGGTTGTTGGATTTCAGCCACTCTAATAGTTGAGTGGTACTTACTATCTCGCTGTTAAGGTTTGGTTTGGTTTGGTTTTGTTTTTTTAATTTCAGCTCCCTAACAAATGATGTTGAACGTCTTTTCATATGCTTATTTGCCACCTGCTCATCTTCTTTGGTGATGTGTTTGCTCAGATACTTTGCCCAGTTTTTAATTGGGCTGTTTGTTTTCTTACTGTTGAATTTTAAGAGTCTATTTTTGAATACCAGTCCTTTATCCCATACATGTGTTGTGATTTTCTCCAGTCAGTGGTTTATCTTTTTATTTTTCTAACAGTGTGTTTGTAGAAAGAGCAGTTTTGAAATTTAATGAAGTCCAGCTTACCAGTTATTTCTTTCATGGTTTGTGCTTGTGGCATTGCATCTAAAAACTCATTGTGAAACCCAGGGTCACCCAGATTTTCTCCTGTGTTATCATCTAGAAGTTTTATAGTTTTTGCATTTTGTATTAGGTCTGTGATGCATTTTGAGCTATTTTTTTTTTTTTTGAAAGCTGTAAGGTCTTTGTCTAGATTTGGATTTTCTTGCATTTGGATGTCTAGTTGTTCCAGCTTCATTTGTTGGAAAGACTGTCCTTTCTCTGTTGGACTGTCCTTGCTCATTTGTCAGAGGGCAGTCTGCCATATTTATGTGGGCTTATTTCTGGGCTCTCGGTTCTGTTACATCGTTCGCCTCTTCTGTTCTTTGGCCAGTATGACCCTATCTTGATTATTGTAGCTTTATAGTAAGTCTGGACATAGGCAGTGTCAGACGTTCAACTTGTTTCTTCAGTATTATGTTAGCCATTCTAGGTTTCCTACCTTTTTATATAAACATTAGAACAAATTTGTTGATATCTGTAATGTAGTTTACTGAGATTTGGATTGGGATTGCATTAAATCTGCAAACCAACTTGGGAAAGTGGACATCTTAACAATATTGAGTCTTACAGCCTATTAACGTGTAATATTTTTACATTTATTTACCACCTCTTTGTTTCCTTTTGTCAGAGTTTTCTGCATACATACGCTGTATATATTTTGTTTGATTTATATTTAGGCATGTAACTTTTTTTTGGTTTTATGAAATGGTATTAGGTTAATTTTATATTTCAGTTATAGCTGGTATATAGTAAAGCAAATGACTTGATTGTTTGCTTTGTGTCCTGTGACCTAGCTATAATTATAATGGCTTCTTATTTCCATTTTTTGATATTGATTCTTTGAGATTTTCTATATCGTAAATCATGTCGTTTGTGAATAAAGACAGTTTTATTTTTTTCCTTCCCAATCTTAGTACCCTTTATTTCCTTTTCTTGTTTTATTACACTAGCTAGGATTTTCAGTATGATGTTGAATAGGGAAATCTTACTGGGGAAAGCATCCATTTTCTTACCATTAAGTATGATGTCAGCTGTAGATTTATTGTGTATTTATCACATTGATGAAGTTCCTTTCTCTTCCTAGTTTGTTGAGTTTTAGTTGTAAATGGATGTTGGATTTTGTCAGAGGTGTTTTCTGCGTCAGTTGACATATCATACGATTTTTCCTTTAGCCTGTTTTCATCGTGGATTACATTAACTGCTTTTATTTTTTAATTACTTTCTAAATGTTGAACCAGCTTTCAGTACCTGGAATAAATCCCACTTTGTCATGGTGTGTAATTCCTTTTATACATTGTTGGATTTGATTTGCAAAGATTTTGGTGAGGATTTTTGCATCTGTGTTATGAGAGATAACTGATCTGTAGGTTTCCTATCTTGTAATGCCTTTTTTTCTGGTTTTAATATTAGTAAGCCAACTTTTTCATTTTTCTTCTCTTGTAGCTTTTTTTTAATGTTTATTTTTATTTTTGAGAGAGATGTGAGAGAGTGTGCACGCAAGCAGGGGAGGGGCAGAGAGAAGGGGACAGGATCCAAAGTGGTTTCCATGCTGACAGCAGAGAGCCTGATGCAGGGCTCAGACTCTTAAACAGTGAGGTCATGACCTGAGCTGAAGTCAGATGCTTAACCCACTGAGCCACCGGGCTACCCCTTCTTCTTGCTTTTATGCATACGTGTTATCTGTGATTTTAGCTGTGTGAAAATGACATACATGGGTTGTTTGTTGTATTTGTTCATTTAAATTGTTAATCTCTAACATCTATTTAGTCTCTACCAAAGCATTTTTTTATGTTGCGCCATAATTTTCATTTAGCAACAGTTATATTTAAAATCATATTGAATTTTGGGGCTCCTGGGTGGGTCGTTCAGTTTAAGCATCTGACTCTTGATTTTGGCTCAGGTTGTGATCTTATGGTTCATGAGATCAAGCCCCACGTTGGGCTCTGTGCTGATAGCACGGAGCCTACTTGGGACTCTCTCTCTCTCTCCTTCTCTCTGCCCCTCCCTTGCTCAGTTGCTCTTTCTCTCAAAATAAATAAACATTTAAAATCATTGAATTTTAAAATGAAAAATGTCACTCATTTACAGATAAAAGGTTATACTCTGAAATCCCTAAATTTCTTTTGTGAGATTATAGTTACATTAAGATAATGGTAAGGAAATTACTTTACTTTCTTTTGGCTGATAAAGGGAAGTGTCCCAGCCCTTTTGTATTTGCACAGGAACTCTCACCTAGAAAACATAATGGGGTCACATGCCTTGTCCATGCAGGGGCCATCACAGAGGAGCCTGGCTGGCAGCGCGGGGGCAGTTCTGTTCTCACCCAGCCCTCTCCTTTTATGTTCTCCATCTTTCTCTCATGCACCATTTCTGTCTCAGCTTCTGTTGGAACAGAAAAATATACTCTAATATTTACTTATCCCGTAAAATTTATATTTCCTACTGTTAAATTTTTAAACAAGGTAAAAAAAAAAACCCTTAAGTTTATTTCTTTTTCTCATTCTTTTGTCTGGTCAGTGTTTCTACAAGTAAAACGTTTTGCAGGGTGTGACTGCGGAGGATGATGACAGCAGGAAATTTTAGGAGTTACAAAGTAAAATAAAAGTGTAATAGGACAATTATTAAGATTTTAATATAAAGAAAAAGATGACAGGGGCGCCTGGCTGGCTCAGTCGGTGGAGCTTGTGACTCTTGATTCTGGGTTATGGGTTCAAGCCCCAGTTGGGTGTAGAGGTTACTTAAAAATAACATCCTAAAAAAAAGGCGGGGGGGGGGGCACGTAGGTGGCTCAGTCGGTTGAGTGTCCGAGTTTGGCTCAGGTCATGATTTACGAGTTTCAGCCCTACGTTGAGCTCGCTGCTGTCAGCCTGTCAGCACAGAGCCCGTTTGGATCCTCTGTCCTCTCCCCTGCTTGCGCTCTCCCCAAAATAAATAAATATTAAAATAAAAGAAAAGAAAAAGATGAGAAACTGTTCACATGTATGTCTGCTTTTTCCCAGGCGGAGAATCCCCCTAACGGACCAGATTGTGGTTACGGCTCCTTTCACCAGCAGTATTGGCTTGACGGCAGAATCATTGCTGTGGGGGTGATCGACATCCTCCCGTACTGTGTGTCATCTGTATATTTGTACTACGATCCTGATTATTCATTTCTGTCTTTGGGTGTCTACTCTGCACTACGGTAAGATTACTTTTGACAGCTCTTCAGATAATTCCTCATTTGATTATATTTCATCATATAACAGCAGAAATCCTATTTGATAGTTCATAATAATTTTGTTGCTATAGTAGTCTCCCCATATCAGTATTTAGAAATACCACTTTTAAAATTGAGCCCATGTCTGATGGTAATTCCCTAGGTTTTTAAAGTATCCGTCTAATCTAGCGTATGAGAAGTCATTGCACTTGTGGGGTGCTTTTTTGGTTTATGTATCTATTTAAGCTCCCCTATCAAGAACCATTTAACGTCCCTTAAATATTATAGTATTTACATATTTTTGTCATCATTATTGTATGTATTTTTTCATAATTAAAGGTTAAATGAATCTCATCTAAATGAATTAAAGCAATGTGAGTCTGTTGGAAAGAATATACAGTTTATAGAAAGTACATAGAACAGGACTGGGAAGTCCCTGACTGTCCACTTAATTCTGTGGCCCTCATCAAAAGATTATTTCCCTTGACTGTCCGTGGCTCCAAATATATGCAGCACAGCCCAGATATTTTGCATTACCCTGATGGTAAAGGATTGGGGTCTTATTCCATGAAAATGCTTGTTCTATTTTTATTCCTTCTTACCTGTGTGTATGTGTGGTACAGAAGGGAAGGAGGATTGAAAATTATTTTTCTCTTGCTTATGTGGGAATTTGTCTCCCTCCCTCTTTCTCACTGTCAGTATTTTCCGTTTTCCCAGTCTCTGTATCTGATGGTCACAATCTCCTCACATCATGGGAAGATACATTTTGAGATTATTTCTCTTATTAATTATGTATGTACTTTTTTCTGAATTATAATATCGGAAGAGTTGGTACTTTTCTTTAATTACTGTTTGGTTTTTATGAAAAATCTGGTCCATAATAGATTTTGTGTCTTTCAGTGGGCCATAGTATAAAGAAAAAGTTCCATCTTGGTATTTTCAACCTGACCTATCTCTTAATGCTAAGTCATAGCAGATTCACAATTATACAGTGTTTACAACTGATCCCTGTAATATTCCTTTATTTTTCTCATGTATTTAATTGCATTTTTGCATAGGCTAATTTAGAATATTCATGACTCCTGATGGCATCAATGAAATTGAAATTGATAATTTAAAGCATTTATATTTTGTAACTTTAGAAGGATATACTTATTTCAGAAAAGCTACTTTTTCTTTGTACCCAAATCAGTCAACACTTTGTACAGTCATTGCCATTTTCCGTCTTATTTTATTTTTGTATCTACCACTTTACAGCCTGTAGCTTATGGATTTGTTTAGACTTCTCAGCTAAACATTATGAATATTTATTCCCACATCGTGAATCCCAGCCTACACATGAAATATCATCTCATGCCCCAATAAAGTAGGAGATACAGAAATTCTGCTGCATTTGAGATGGTAAATAATCAGTTCCCAGCAAAACTCTGTAAAGAGTTCTGTTTACTGTTTGGTGGGTCTCTTAGAATTGCTAGAGCTGGAGAGCTTTGAGGAGGAAGTGGGGGAACCTGAGAGCTGGAGTGTTGGTGCCACTCGAGAGCCAGGAGGTTGGCTACTGGACTGCCGCCTTGTCACTTGTTTGTGGCGCTCTGGGGAATACGAGTTGCTGAGTTTATAGAAGAGGAAAGGCAGCCAGCAGATTGACATTTCCAAGCAGAATTGAGGAGAGTAGGTTGTAAATTTCCAATTCTGTTATTGATGGTAGTGTATTTCAGTGAAACCTCCATTAGGAACTGATTCCTTCAGTTTCATAAAGCAATTTACAATGAATATAGTGATTGTATTTTACTGTATAATCAGTATAGATTTTACATAACCTAGTCTGTAGATTTAAAAAATGTTTGAATTGAGGATCACGAACATGGCATTACTTTATGTTTTGTTAGTTAGCAAGGCAAATCTTAGAAATGAGTTAATTTGTTTAACGTATTTATTTGAGAACAATCTGTGTGTCCTGGGCACGATTCATAGAAGTGATAAGACAGGGTTTCCAGCTTTGTCAAAGCAGACCGTAAATTAGAATACCAACAACATAAATTTAGATACTCCGTTATGCTGTGACAGAAATAGTGCTGGGGCGAGCTTCTTTTTGAATAGGGTGGTCAGGAAAGACCTCTCTGTCAGGTGACAGCTGTGCAAAAATCTGAGAGAATGTTGAACAAAATCTGATTAATACTGAACAAAAATGACCTGGACTATTCTGCGGGATTTATGGGGGGCGAGAGAGGACCCAGGGAAGCCAGCCAGTTGCAGTGAAGCCAGGGGAGCCGTAATGCTGGCTTGGACCACAGTGGCCGAGGTGGATGTAGTGGGAAGCGTTCAGACTCAAGGTAAATCCATCTGGATTTGTCGAGGTCGGACATGGGAGTGAGAGGAGAAAAGCTGAGGATGCTCGTAGGTTTGGGCCTGAACAATTGAGGGAGCGGAGTGGCAGCGCAGGACCAAACAGAGTGCCATAGTGGCCGGGCTGTCCTAGTCCGGGTCGGTGGTCCTGCGGTGGCCGCGCCGGTGCACTCTTCCTACTTTGAACCTTCGGAGTGGATTAGTTCTAGAAATGGTAGGATTTATTCTGTTACAGCCTAATCATGTTTGGTCTGCTTGGATTTAGAAATACTTTTATTTTACAGATGAATTTGTAGGGTGACAGTCTTTCAGTGATTTAAATTTGAACTTGCAAAATGCACAGACTGTTCACTTGAATTTCAAGCATTCGTTGCTACAAAAGAGAAAGAAAGAAGGAAGGAAGGAAGGAAAAAGAGAAAGAAGGAAAAAGAAAATCTTCAAGAAACAAACATAAAAACGAAACAAACAACTTTTCTCTTTCTTTAGAAATGTACTGAAGTTTTGCTTAAAACTCTTAAGTACAGCCAGTCATTCACTTGGGCAAGTAGGATGAAGTTCTGTGCCCAGATTTACCCGGATGCAAGTGAAAACTACTGCAAGCATGGACATTGCTGACAGCTTCTTTGTTCACTTAATCCTTGCCTAGGCCAGCAAACAGAAACAGTGGTGAGGTAGCATAGTTTTTTCCCACTCTTTAGTTTTAGGGAAAATAAATATTAGAGAGTAGCATCTGCATGTAGGAGAGAGTTCTACAGCAGCCACCCTTGCAAGGATGTGCTTGTAAATGGTCGTAATCAGAGTCATTTTCCCTGAAACGTGTTGATTTTTGAGTTTTATAAAATTTGTTGCACTGTTTTTAACTTGATAAGTCCAGTCTTCTGAGAACTCCAGGGGATAATGAGTAATATATTAAATAGATGTCTTTATTTTTATGCTGCTTGAATTTTTGATCAACTAACATGCTCAGTAAAGTGTAAAACGTGAACTTAGATGCATTTGCTCAAATTAATTTAGTGTTGTTACCTGTTTCTTTAGTAAAAGTTATCTTACAATATTTTTGAAATTGTTTTTCTTTCAACACTTGGAGTTTCTTAATAGCCTAGCATCAGAATTTCAGATTTCATCAGATTATTTGATATCAAATTACATAGTACTTTGAGTATGGGAACTAGATTTAACTGTGCCTTCCTCTTTATTCTTCTTTTGGCAGAGAAATTGCTTTTACTAGGCAACTTCATCAGAAAACATCTCAACTCAGCTATTATTATATGGGTTTCTACATTCATTCGTGTCCCAAGATGAAGTATAAGGTAAAGCTGATTTTCACGTGTCTGCTGTAGATACATTTCATGAAAATTAGGCTTTCATGGTTTCTCATCATTTTAGGTTAACTTGGTTGTATATTTCTAACATATGTCATGAATTATTCCATGAACTTTTCATGGACTCTAGCTTGTTCATGGCTTAGAACACTGCTGGACACATAGGTGCTTAATATTTGCTTACTACAGGTTAATCTGTAGAAATTAACCAAATATACAAAAATCTCAGCTATTCTGGAACATCCCGCAGGGCCCTGCTTACTTGAAGTAGCACTGTACACCCACTAGGAATCTACCATTTCTGGGTGTATCCTAACCCTCCCCCCACCCTCCATTTATTTTTTCCCTGCCTGCTGTTGTAGCTTTGTTTCCTTTGGACCCTGTCATAGTCCAGAAAAATTGGAGCTCGATGGAAGCAGTGAGGTATTTTCAATGATAAAAATAATCGTAATGCAAATGTTTATAAGGTTTTCATTATAGAAAAATGAATCTTTAATATGATTTTTGTCTCAGGGCACAGAATTTGGTCTTTGAAGGGGGGACAAATGGGTTAATTAAGGATAACGCTTTGCCGCCTCAGAAATGAAACTTTCTGTAGGGAGAACCTTGGCGTTTACTGCTCTGACTTTGTAATTCATCGTACTATTGCGAGATTTAACAAGTATTTCAGAATTTCCCTTTCAAAATGGTTTTTACCATTTATATTCTCTTTAATGAAGCTCTGTGATGTTTCCCAAGGATTAGTAGCCTACTGTGTGTCAAAACTCCGGGAAGTACAGAGCAGTGTAAAAGGAGCAGACTCCCTACATCCCGCCCACCTTAAAAAGAGTAACCAAACACCTTCGCTCTACTTAGAACACTGCTTTAAACTCTGAAGAGGCAAGAAGATGTAAACATGAATCTTCCTCCTAAAATTTGTAATCTAGATGAAGTTTGGGAGTATTTTACATGAGAACAGTTCAGGCCAGTGGTTCGGTAAGTGGCCTGATGTAGAGTAGGCCTGATGGGGAAGCACAGAACAAAGAGAGGGAGCTGGTAAGTAAGGGTTTGCGCCGGGCGTAGTCCTATTACAAAAAGGATAACCAGAGGACGCTGCAGGACTTGAAAGCTACCCTGAGGTATTTAGGCAGTTAGGAGCTCTTGAAGGTTTCAGAGCCAAGAGCATGGCACGTATACATAAAAAAACATATACGAATATATAAATTATGATTTTTTTAAGTTATGGGAATTTTTAAAACCTAAACCAAATTGAAAAGTGTAATTGAACTCCTGTGTACCACTATCCAGCTTCAGCCAATCAGTGCCTCTTGTTTCATCTCTTCTTTCATCCCCATTCCTACCTCCATCATCTTTTGAATAATTTGGGAACAAATCCAGAATGTCATTTCATCTGTTCATGTTGTGGTGTGTCTTTCTAAAAGATAAGAACATTTTGAAAATATACTCACAGTCTCATCATCACACCTCTAACGTATTAACAATATTTCTAAGTATACCTTTCTATATCTGGTCAGTGTTCATATTTTCTCATACTGTCTCATCATATTTTTGGCAGTTTGACTTAGAACCCAGACAAGGCCCGTACATTTGGTTGATAGGTCTCTTAAATCTTTTTAATCTGTAAATTTCCCCTCCCTCTGTTTTTTTTTCCCCCATACAAAGGAATACTCCATAAAACTTGGTGATTAACTCTATGTGGGAATGAACAAAAGTGGTGCCTGAGTGTTGAGGTTAAGGACGGAATGTACGGGGAAGGGGTGCTTGTGTTGTTAGAAGCTGTGGATTCTAAAAGTCAAACTGGCTTTGAAAGAAGGGTGATACACATTACCTTGCTGGTTTTATGCTGGTAGCCCAGGTAGTCTGGTCAAGGCACACTGCTGGCATCTCATCTCACATTTAAGTGTATGTCGTAGGTAACTTGTGAATTTAATATTCAAATATTTCCTTTATGCCTGAATTATTAATTTAGTTGATAGGTCTAAACATACATTCTTTTTAAAATTTTTTTTAAATGTTTATTTATTTTTTGAGAGAGAGAGAGACAGAGCATGAGCCGGGGAGGGGCAGAGAGAGAGGGAGACACAGAATCTGAAGCAGCTCCAGGCTCTGAGCTGTCAGCACAGAGCCCGACGCAGAGCTCAAACCCATGAACCTTGAGATCATGACCTGAGCCGAAATTGGATGCTTAACTGACTGAGCCACCCAGGCGCCCCTAAGCATATATTCTATGCAGAAGGAAAAGCATGGACATATTTCTTTTTTCCAAAAATACTTAACTTCGTACTGTTTTTACTAGTGTTTACTAGTGTTTTTTTCCTTCTAGCTCATTTTTGTGTCCAGATCTAAATAAGCTCAGGGTAGGAAGCTCAGGCACTGTAGATACTATAGTACAGTAATAAAAATCAGAAGAAAATTCTAGCCATCTTGTATATTCATCTTCCTTTGTGTACTTGTGTGTGACCTTTCTAAACAGAAGCATTTTTATGCTAGTCTTAGGGACCTGCAGAAATTTCACTTTGACTTCTCATCTGTAATGGCTACTCTAGTGTCGCAGAATTTACCTCAGCGAATTTTCCTTATGCCTGAGCTCAAATCTTAATTGCTCCATATTTTAACCTATTTCTTCTTTTTTTTTTTTTTTGTTATTCATGGAAACGGTGACCATATTTTCATCCTCCCTTCCCTCTTCTTAGAGACTTTTTTTTTTTAATTTTTTAAAAAATGTTTTACTTATTTTTGAGAGAGAGACAGCATGAGCAGGGGAGGGTCAGAGAGAGAGGGGGACACAGAATCCGAAGACAGGCTCCAGGCTCTGAGCTGTCAACACAGAGCCTGATGCAGGACCCGAACCCACAAACTGTGAGATCAGGACCTGAGCCAAAAGTCAGACGCTTAACTGACTGAGCCACCCAGGAGCCCCTGCATGAAGACTTTTAATCCCACCTTTGTTGACTCCAGTCCAGAATAAATACTGTCTGTCTTCAGTCTCCTTCCGAGGTAGAGCTCTGCTTGGAAATAGACATCTGGCTTGTATCTAGTTTTTAGTTAAGAATTAAAAACTATTCTCCATGTCGTTCAGTCAGTCTGGCTTAATCATACCCGACTGAAATTTGTCAGAATTACAGCTTCAAGATATTTTTTTAAATTCCATTTCCATGAGAGATACCCCCATGCTTACCTGTCCTCTGGCTTTCTTTCTTCGTTCATTCTTATAATACTTACTTGAGCTCCTACTGGAAATGCAGCAAGATCCCTAGTCTCAAGGA
>CM053561.1:72842841-72929078 GCA_028646485.1 Cryptoprocta ferox | reverse complement strand
TGAGAGAGATCGCATGTGTGCATGCCCCAGTGGGGATGGGGCGGGGGGGTGGGGGAGAAAGAGAGAGAGAGAATATCTCAAGCAGGCTCCACACTTAGCATGAAGCCTGATGCAGGGCCTGATCCCATGACCCTGCATCATAACTTGAACCAAAATCAAGAGTTGGACACTCAACCAACTGAGCCACTCAGGTGCCCCATAGGATGACCTGAGAAACTTAAAAAAAAAAAAAAAAAAAGATACTTGGGCCCTATCTTCCAAGATTTTGGGTCAACCATGGGCATCAGTTGTTTGTTTGTTTTTGTTTTTTTTTTAATGCCCAGAGGATTCTAATGTGAAGGCAAGCTTGAGAACCACCACACCAGATTAATTTTTCACATCTGAGAGCCTAATAATGAACTGGAAAAATGATTATTTCTCATTTTAAAGTTGGCTGTTTTCTGTTTGTTAAATCCAGAATCACTCATATTGAAGAAGTTCACATCTCCACTTTGTTTTCTGGGTTCTGGAATATCTAAGGCTGAGTGACTGGAGTCTTTCCGCTGGGTTTTCCCTTTACCCATACTATCTCTTGTTTTTCTCTCTTCCTCTACACGTCCTCTGTGCCTGCAAACTCCTCACTCGTCATTTCGCAGCCTAGCGGTCACTTGTTCCAGTAATCTGTACTGGACGCTAAGACTAGATTTGACCACCCCCCACCCCACCCCCACCTCCCTTAGCAGTTTACAATTCTTCCCAAAATCCACGTCAGTCTCACGTGCATATGTTTGTGAGACTCTCGTGATGTTTATCTTCATCATGTATGCCAAGTACCTAACAGCGTGCCTGCCACACAGGAGGTGTTTAACTTTTAATAGACATTTGTTGAATTAATGAGAGAAATACTAGTGCTGAGGGTCAAGAAGCATGTAGAATAGTGAGAAATTCCCTCATTTGTTTAACAGATATTTACTGAGTGTGAATAGGACAGTTTCTGCTTTGCAGGTAGCTAAGAACTTAGTAAGACACCCAGGCAGTTCTCATGGAATATGACTGGATATCACGGAGTGCTGATAAGCACTCTAATATCAAAGCGAGGTGGTGGTACAGGAGTGTGTAACACTTTGGAGAAGTTGCTTAATTGTAGCTGGTCTTGGTAACTGTAAAATGGGCTGATGTAGAAAAATGAGCTATGTTGTTGTTGTTGTTGTTGTTTAAATAAGCTCTAAACTCAGTGTGGGGCTTGAGCTCACAACTCTGAGATCAAGAGTTGCATGCTCTACCAACAGCCAGCCAGACATCCCAAGATATATTGTGTTTCCATCCCAACTTGAGTGCAGAATCTTCTCGCACTAATAGAATAGCACCTACCCAGTTGGGTAGCATGCACAGAAATCATTACCTTTTCGTTGAGACCTGTCGGCACCCAAATTTCTAAGTGGCCAGCTTGCACTATTAGCCAGATTTCTTAGTTTAGTTCAGATGTTGGGGAAAAGCAGAGGCTTGTGCTCGTGTATACCAGTTCTGCCTCCCCGTTATGGAAATTTGTAGAGTTGTGGACACTTTTTGTTTGGAGGAAAGTGGCACTGAACTCTGTTGGGATAGGTGCTACAGAGCGGGAAACGTCTCAGGAATCTATCCTGTGTTGTGCCACAGGGTGTCTCTTCGTTTTGGCCTTGTCCATTTGGGGCCGAAAAAGTCTGAGCTTAGATGTTTGTGGGCAGAATTGGGCAGAATAAAATGGCTATTTTTTCCATTGATATTTTCATTTCACTGAAGGATATTTTATTATATTCAGTTATGAAGGAATAGCACAACTGCTTATAAAAGTGGGTTTTCTCAGTTAGAAATGTGCTGCTCAGAATCGGAAGGTAGATATTGGCTCTGGCATGAATGTTTCATGTTGCAATGTGAAGGTCCAGAGCTAGACACCAACAAAAGATAACTCACAGAAAATGAATTGTAAACTATCGTACAATCTCTGGTTTTCAGGATTTAGTGAGGGTAAATTTAGTATCTAACTACAATAATAGTTAAAAGTATATCGTCTTCCTTAGAACATAACTAAGTGGCATTAGTAATGGCATATTTTTGCCACATTGAAAAATCTACAAAAATGTTTTCTATCTGGTATTAAAGAAAGAAGGAATATATCTTCAAAGAGGAATATTTTTAGTAACTGAGAAGGAGCAGTGTCTGAGATGCCTGATCTCCTCTAGACACGGGGAATACAGCTCTAAACAGTGTGGATGCCTCTGCCCTGATAGAGGTCACAGCCAAGGGGGCAAATAGATAGATAATCATCACACAGCTGTGACATGGCGCCCAGTGGTACCGCACTGTACCTGAAACCAGAGTCCTGTTTGATTTGGATTTGCTCGTGTAGACTTGGGCATGTTCAGTTACCGCCCTTGCCATGTAGTGCACTTACTGTATGAAGTAGAACAGATGAAAGCATTTAACCGCAGGTCCAGGAGACACAGAAGAGCGGGCTTTACCTGCTCCCTTTTTATTGAGTAATGAGTTTTCACGAAGGCATGCTGGAGGGACGAGTTTATCGTTATATGTAGGGAGGACCATGGCTCAGTAGATGGTTTCCAAGGGTGTCATCATCAGTTCCCCTCACCCGGTGTGTGCGTGTTGTTCCATCCATCAGAAGTAGATTCTGTTTCCTGCGATTGGACTGGCCTTGTGACTTGCACTAACAGGTTACCATGGAACGAACTCTCGGGGGCTTCCAGCCCAGGCCTTCAGAGGGCTGGCAGCTTTCCCTTCCTCCGCTGTGGGAGCCAGGCGTCATCATGTAAAAGGGCCAACTACTTCTGGAGAGAGAGGCCAGCCAGGGGGCCGGAAGCCCTCTTGGGGGTTTCAGCCCAGCGGAGCTTCTGGCTGAATGCAGCTACCTTGATTGAGCCTGAGAGATCCCGGCAGAAGAACCACCTAACTGAGCTGTAGCCAACTCACAGAATCCTGAGAATAATAAATTAATGTGGTTTTCAGCCTCGAAGATTTGGAATGGATTACAACAGATGACTGAAACACATGTTACAGGATGGACATCACTCAGATAGAGGTGGAGGTGTCCATGTAGATGGAAATCACTCTGTGTTGAGGTCTGCGGACTCAGAATTGACCCTGAATTGAGCTGAACTGATCTGAGAAGTTTGTGATGGCTCAGTGCGGGAGAGTTTTGGCAAAGTCACTACATTACCATATGCGGTCATACCTAGAGATGTGCCCAGTTGGCTTAGGAGAATTCATCTTTGTAAGGCATTTCATTTACTACCCTGACTCGAGCCTGCCGTGCATTTCTTGACATGATGACGAGTGTTCATTTTGCTTGTCCTGCTAGCAGTGAACACTGCAAGATGAAAATCCCCATGTGGCCATCTTCATAGTTACGTAGATGGCACATGTTGCCGTAAATTCTCCTCTCAGAGTGTGCGTGGTTGGCTAGTTTATAGCACTTATATTTTTGTGCATCAAATTCCCTAAATTGCATTTTTAATGAATTCTTTTGATTTTCCACCTGTGTGGGTGTGTGTGTAAAGATCGATTTACAGAAACATTCCACAGTAAGATAATGTTTTAAAAACATTTTTTTTTTTTTTTTTTTTTTTTTTTTTACTCTTTGAGAGATATAGAGAGACAGAGTGCAAGCAGGGGAGGGACAGAGAGAGTGGGAGACACAGAACCCAAAGCAGGCTCTCGGCTGTCAGCACAGAGCGGAGCTGGAATTCACAAACTGCAAGATCATGACCTGAGCCGAAGTCGGACGCTTAACTGACTGAGCCACCCCGGTGCCCCGATATGTTTTTTTTTAATGTTTATTTATTTTTGAGAGAGAAAGAGTGAGCATGACTGGGGAAGGAATGTGAAGAGAGGTGGACAGAGGATCTGAAGCAGGCTCTGCACTGACAGCAGTGAGCCCGGTGCACAGCTTGAACTCAAGAACCGTGCATCATGACCAGAGCCAAAGTCGGACACTCAACCGACTGAACCACCGAGGCGCCCCATAGTAAGATGTGTTTTGTCTGTGCCTGTAGTCTTAGAGGTGAGGCATAGGATAGTCACAGATGAATTGAATGAGAGCTGAAAATAGTCATTAATGAAAGGAAGTTTCTTGATGTTATTATTGTTTATGTTAACTGTTGTAATAATCATGGCCGTGGTCATGGGATTCGGTACAGTTGTAGCATAAATCAGTACCAGTCTGGGGGCTCAGGAGCTGGCTGATGTGAATAGAAATAGTGTTTTCAGCCTAGAAGAGTGTCTCCCTGGAGGAGTTCTCCTGCCACAGTGGGCGGGGAGGGTGCAGCCTTCTGGCCGCTGAGCTCAGTGAGGCTCGTCTTCCAGGTCTGCTGTTCTCACGGTGCCAAGGTGGCTGCTGCCCCTCTGGGCATCACAGGCCGTTAGCGGTGGCTGGAATCAGAAAGGAGCAGCGTCCTCTCCTGTGCCTCTCTTTTTCTTAACAGATATTTTTAATTGTGGTAAAAAATATATGTAACAAAATTGACCACCTTAACCATTCTGAAGCGTACGGTCACCAGCCCCTGGTGACCACATGCTACTTTTGTCTCTGAATTTGACTCTGCAAGGCGTCTCCTGTAACTGCAGTCATGCACTATCTTTTTGTGACCCACTTATTTAATGTAGTGTAATGTCCTCTGGGTTCATCCATGTTGTAGCAAGTGTAAGAATTTCTTTCTTTCCTTTTTTTTTTTTTTACATTTTTACATGCAATATTTTATTTAATTCCTATAATTATCACATTATGAGAAAGTTATTTTTTTGTTTTAAAGATTTTATTTTATTTTCATTTATTTATTTTTTTAACTTTATATTTTATTGTCAGGTTGGTTTCCATATAACACCCAGTGCTTCCTTTTTAAGACAAATAATATTCCATTGTACACATACGCCACATTTGTTTATGCCTTCACCTGCTGACGGACACTTGGGGCGCTCCCACCTTTTAGCAGCTGTGAGCAATGCTGCTGTGACGCGGGTGTGCAGATATATAGTCTGTTTCCCCTTTCAGTTCTTTTCTGTATCTTCCCAGAAGTGGAATTGCTGGATGATATGGTAACTTTACGTTTAATGTTTCGAAGACCCACCGTGCTCTTCCGTAGTGGCTGCGCACACAGGTTCTGATTTTCCCTCGTTCTCACCCACACTTGTTGTTTTCTGGTTTGGTTTGACGGTTGTGCTCCCGACGTGCGTGAGGGTGTCTGTATCTCTTACCAAGAAGCCTCCTGGCTCACTTCACTCACTCTCCTTGTCGGAGTTGTGCCTCTTGGCTGTGCCCGAGCCCACCACTGACGAGGGGCAGGGAACTGACCAAGCGCACCTCTGCTCGGTGATGGGAGGAGTCGCTTCCTGGAGCACAGGGCCTTGCAGAGGGCGAACCTGAAGCAGGTGTTCTCTTCCTTCTGCCTGACGACTAGGACCTGGGCGTCTGCTTTGTGTTTATGTGTTTTATGTATGCATTATATGGTTTATATACATATGTTATATAGTTTGTATACATATACAGCCATACATTATTATTTTATATACTTTTTAAAAAATCAAGCTGTTGGTTTAAATCTGTTTGATTTGTTTTTTAAATACTTTTTAAATGAAATTTCCTGTGTTTCCAAAATGTTTGATGTTTACATGTAAAGCTTAGTTTATCTTCTTCCAGTTTGACCCCTTCCCATACGTTTTAAAATGATTTGATTTCCTTAAAAAATAAACATTGGAGTAGATAGAAATGATGGTAGGGTAATTTTTTAAATTCCTTCTCTGTGTTGTCTCTCGGAGTGCTGCCGTAGGGCCGTTCTGTGATCTGAAAGAGGTGTTTTGACTAAATTCTTATCCAGACTTGTATGTGGGCCAAAATAAACAGTGACTTCAGGCTGTCTGCTTTGGTAGCATGACATGGCCAGACATCAGATAGTTGAAACATCAGGAAGGGTTTGGAAATGTCAGAAAAGAAACAAAAAGCGAATTCATCTGTGATTAATCGTTGCTCAGCTCAGTGCCTCAGCCTGATCGTGGTCAGACAGCACCTCTGGAATTCTGCAGGAGCTTGCTGAAAGGAAGGCAGTTGGCATTGCTGTTATAATAAAAGCAGCTACAGGAAAAAATTGGGGTTTATTTACAAAGCTGCATCTGCAGAATCACGGGCTGTTGAAATCCCCAGGCTCCCACAAGCTCCCACGCTTTTCAGTTTCCTGACCAGACAAATTAGCATGTGTTATTTTACTACAGTATTGTAGCCGCGGGTGATGCATTTGGGTGCACATGGTAGTGACTTTGCTACTGTTGGTCTGAAAGAAATACAGTGATCTCATCAGTTACCCACACAGCACAGAGCAAAACTCTGGGGTTTTTGACTCAGCAAATCTTTTTCTGGATGTTACGTGTCCAGTGAATTAGACATAGTCAGTAGAAAAAATGACCACAGAATACTTTTAGTAAGGGATTTTTGATGCCTCCCGCAGGCAGTGGGGGGTAAAAGAATTCACATGCTCATCACAAATTCTTGTTCCTAAAATTGTCACAGGTGGAAATTAGCCACGTCAGAGTCAAAAAGTGGTTCCTTCTGGGTCATGCGTTTTAAGTTTCTCATTACAAATGAGAAAATGCAAGCTCGATGTGCTTAACTTGCCCAGAGTTTGAATTAACTCATACTTTTTTTTAAAAAAGATATTATTTATCTTTTAAAGTAAATTCTGCACCCAGCGTGGGGCTTCAACTTAACCCCGAGACCGAGAGTCGCATGCTCTACCAACTGAGCCCGCCAGGCTCTCCTCACATTTTAATTTTAGTAAAGTAAGGGGGAGTTTGAGGTGACATTCATATAAATGGCTTTTGTTTCGCAGATTTATGATGAGTTACAACCTTTAATTTTGAAGTTATCCTAAAATACTTACACAGTAATTAAAAGTAAATGTTCACTGGGGAATAAAAGCGTATTTAATCGTGTGTCTTACCCCATCCCTTTCCTGTCTGTCCACAGTGGAATAGAAAGCTTGGTACCGTGCGTGATTCCTAATCCTTGAAAAACAGCAGTCGTCTTTGGAGCTTTTGGAAAACACTACCGCCGAGCTCTGCCCTGACCTCCTGAAAAAGAGAGTTTGCTTTTCTCCTTCACACAACCCCGTTCCCCAGCCGTCAGCTTCACACGCTCCGGGGCTTCCCTCCCTCCATGCCTTGTGCTGCCTCTTGCCTCTCTCGTCTCTTGCCTCCCGCCCTTGTCCCCTCCCGCGTGTGCCCCGTGGAGCTTCCTTTCCAGACCACACGCCTGCGCCACTCCTTCAGGGCAGCCGCTCCCTGCCCCTCCGGCTCTCCCGCCCGTGTGCTGAGTGAAGCCGGAGGCAGCCTTTCGGATCCTGGGAACTCTTGGCATTTCCCAGTGTGTTATCTGCAGCCCTCCTTGTGCTCCGGGTGCTTGTCGGTACACGTGATCCGCCGGTGTATACGGAGGGCCTGCTCTGTACGAACATCGTGCTAGATGCCAAGGCAGGAGGAGGCTGATCAGACACGGTTCCTGCCCGTCAGGTCCTCGAGCAAACCGTGGCTGATCTGTTGCTGTCCTCAGTGCCCAGCGCAGTACTTGGCACATATAAGGTGCCCAGTGACTTGACCGATGCGCGTTGCATGCGGAAGGCAGGCATCTGTCTGAAGGAATAAAACCGGGAAGTGAAGGGAAGCGGTACATAGAAGCGTGTAGGGAACCGGCTTCTTCCCTGGTCCTCTAGTCGGAGCTCCGAGCTTAGGACAACTGGAAAGTCCTATCTCAGTGGTCCAGTTTAGATTTTCCAAGAATTGTTTCTGCTACCTCTCTGTAGTTGTCGTTGTTTTAACTGGTTATGGAAATGTGATGTGTCTACAGAAATGTGCACTGGTTTTCATTGCATAGCTTGATAAATTTTCGGTCTCCACCCGTGCAAACAGCACCAAGGCTGAGAAGCAGAATATTCCAGCCCCACCAGCCTCTTTCACGCGCCCGTTGGCTATTAGCCCACCTCGAAGATAACCACAGTAGATTCATCTTGTCTGTTTTCACATTTTACATAAATGGCTTCACTCAGTGTATTTTATTCTGTGACTGGTTCCACTCAACAGTGTATTTGGGAGATTTACTGATGTGGTTGTGTGTAACAGTAGGTGGTTTATTCTCATTGCCTGTACGCCCATTCTCCTGGGGATGGACTGTTTCTAGGTTTGGCGAACATAATTGCAACTGTGAACACCTGTCTTTGGGTGGACATACGTATGTACCTTTGATGGGCATAGACCTAGGTATGGAATTGCCAGATCATAGGTTTAGTTCCTACTGCCCATCATTTAAGTGATTCCATTAATTTACACTCTTACTTACAGCAGAGGAAAGTTCCAGGTGCTTCCCATCCTGATAGTGTAATGTGGGGGGTGCAGCGAGGTGTTGATTTGATTTTGACATTGGCTGACAAAAGATGAATGCTTTATCATGTGTCTCCTGGCCATTTGTGAGTTGTTTCTTCAAGTCTTTGGCCCATTTACCTGTTGTCGGTCTCTTATTTGTAGAAGTCCTTCTAGCATTCCGGACGAGAATCCTTTGTTGCATACGTGTTTTATAGATACCTTCTTCCACTCACTGCTTATTACCTTTTTTTTTTTTCCTCTCTTAATGGCATCTTTTGATGAGTAGAAATTCCTAATTTTAATGTAGTCCAGTTTATCTTTATGGCTTCTGTGTCGGGTTCAAGAAAATTTTGCCTTCCCTTTGGCCATGGAAATGTTTTCTATTCTTTTGAGAATATCAGTTTTACCTTTCACACTTCAGTAATCTGAAATTTTTGTGTATGGTTGTGCTAAGGGTCAAGACTGAATTTTTTTCTCCCAGATGGATAATGACTCTTAGTTTCTTAAGGGCACTGCCCTAAACATAACCAGCTTAATAAATAATTCAATTAAATTACTTCTGTGTCATTATATTTGTATTGTGATAAAATGTGATGGCTTTCCCTTTTTCAGACTTAGCCTTGATTCCATTAAATGAGCACATACCTCATTTAACTTATCTTTCTCCCTATAGAGTGGTACAGGCTGGCCTGTTCTACAGGGAATGTTTGATTTCAGTACCAAGGGCTGTGCAAGTAAGCCATTTGCTTTTGTACATTTCTTCCAAATAACTTAAAAAATAAAAGGTGTGGAGATGCAGAGAACCTCTTTCATTGAAACAGGATGGTATGTTTTGTGAAAATTCAGTTACAAGAATGATTAAAACACAATGAAAAGTTCATTGTGTATTAGTAGTTATCCTCTCAAATGTTTATCATTTGCCAGTCACATCCCATTTTGTCATTTGGCTTTTATCATTGCTGATGCCATTGAATTCATTATACTGAAGTTAATATTTTTTATGTCACCCAGTTTATGGGTTTTCCCATATGATTTCCTTTTCCTCTATGATTTCTGGTTTCTGTGTCATGCTTTTAAAAGACCTTCTCTGTGCCAACATATTAAAACAGTGATGTCCTCTCTTTACTCCTTCCACCTTACAAGATTCATCTCAGGTTTGCTCCCACTCTGAAACTTGGCCGGACTACATGGTGTTATAAATCCCTGTGTTCCCATCCTTCTGTTTCTTTAGACTCTGTGTCTCAAGAGGTAGTGTTTAAGCTCATTTATTATTCAATTTTAGCAGCAACCCCTGATTTATAGTAAATGTTCAGTAGATCTTTGGACAAATGGATGGATGACAATGTGAGAATAATGACTAATTGGATTATTGGTTAGAGGGAAAGTGCATATTTGTGCCAAATAAAGTGGTATCATTTGGCATTTCTACAGGATCTCTTTATGATTCCAGCAATATTTATTAAAGGTAAGTTTATTAAAAGATTGTTTTCTTTTAAGGTAATGAGAAAGTTGTGTTTGAATTGTCAGCTGAGCAGCGAAGATACTCTTCTGCTGGATATTCAAATTGAAAAAGCATTGCAAACACTTCATAACATTTGTAATTCTGAAGCGATCGTCCTGTATAATATTATATATGGGTTGTATTTGAAATAAAAGGTTTATTTTTAAACAGGTTGATTTAGAAATGTATCTAATTGAAAAAATTCATTGTATGTAAAGCCCTTGAAATAACAATATGGTATAGTCTTTCCTACTCTTGATAATTGTGTTATGTAAATGTATAGTTTAATCACTATTTTTAACCACATTAGTTTATTTCATGATCTAACATAGTAGCTAAAGCGGGGCAGGGAGGGGCTTCCCACCCGGAGTTCCTGTTGCCACTTGCCCTTAAACACCCCGGCCCCATATCTAAAGACCCTTTCGATTGGGACAGTGGGGGAGGGGTGTGTGTGCTACTGGCATCCAGTGGGTGGAGGCTCAGGATCCTGGGACACGTTCTGCAGGACACATGACTGCCTCTGGCAGCAAAGAATTGTCATCACACCAGGGTTTGGAGTCCCTGTGTAAAGGGCACCCACTTGCCATTAAAGTCTGTAGCACTTGTTGCCAAATTACCCTGGGTAATTGGACTATTGCTGTCAAAAAGGAACTGTCAGAAGGATTAATTTGGGGTTCACCATAACGGTCTTGAAAGTATTCCGTATGACACACCAGAGAGAAGTTTCTTGTCTCTCATTCCTAACCCTGGGCGGCCATATACTCATGGACCGCTCCAGGACTGTCTTAGATTTTCTCTCAGGGGTTTACGGGTGGCCTTCGTGTCATCTTAAAGGTAATTTAATATTTCCATACAATGAGATGTATCTGCCAAATCTTGAGGTCTCTCAGAAGCAGCAGCAGCAACAGCAAATAAGGTCAAAAATTCCAAAATGTGATGCTTTCTTTTTCTAGTTCTTATGTGCATGGGAAGGTCTGTCTTTAGTATTTATAAATCGTTCTGTTTTCCTTGCTTTGTAGAAAAAAAAAAAAAAAACGACAGCTTAATAGCCAAGTGAACTTATCCTAGCAACTAAATTCAGTTCATCTTTTTTAGTGTGGAGAGCATAGTGTTGCCACATACATTTTAAGATAGGAGGCTGTGCTCATTTTCAGCTTTGCTGGGTTAGAGGTTTGGCCATTCTGTGTTCGTGGACTTCAACGTAGCATGTTTGGAACTAAGCTGTTTTAGAGAAGCACGTACGTATTATGCGTTCAACTCCTGTTTATCTTGCTGAGTATTCTGCCTCGGTGTTGATGCTAGAATGAGACCAGTTCACCCCCACCCCGACCCCCTTCCAGGACTCCACATCACAGCACGGATCTTCTTTCCTTCTTTTTTAATTTTTTTTTAATGTTTATTTATTTTTGAGAGACAGAGACAGAGTGTGAGCAGGGGAGGGACAAAGAGAAAGGGAGACACAGAATCTGAAGCAGGCTCAGGCTCTGAGCTGTCAGCACAGAGCCCGACGCAGGGCTCAAACCCATGAACCGTGAGATCATGACCTGAGCCGAAGTCGGACGCTTAACCAACTGAGCCACCCAGACACCCCTCTTTTTTCCTTCTTATACCTATAGATGTTCTCTTGGTTCTTAGGACTTCATATATAAAAATAAGGCAATGATAAGATTTTCATATGTGACACTTTCAAAAGCCTTGTGATCTTTGTGTATTAGCTAAAGGGAAGCAACCTTGAGTAGCATAATTATCTTGGATATAGAACAGTGCACTGAAAATGACCACGCCGAGGGGCGCCTGGGTGGCTCAGTCGATTAAGCATCCAACTTCGGCTCAGGTCATGATCTTGCAGTTCGTGAGTTCGAGCCCTGTGCTGGGCTCTGTGCTGACAGCTTGGAGCATGGCGCTTGCTTCAGATTCTGTGTCTCCCTCTCTCTCTGCCCCTCCCCCTCTTAGGCTCTGTCTATATCTCTCTCAAAAATAAACATTTTTAAAAATTAAAAAAAAAAAAAAAGAAAATGACCACACTGAGCAGCAGAGGAAGCGCCATGTCCACTGCTGGTGGACTTCTGCACCCTTCCACCCTGTGCCAGTGTCCCCATAGAGCTGTTTAAGGATGGTTTATACTGCGCACGAGACCATTGGGCAAGAAAAGCTGTGGTGTCTCCCACGATTCTCTTAAATCCAGATTCCTTTGCTCGGGCTTCAGGGGTTCCCTCCTTGATTCCTCTCCATTGGCTTTTAGACACACCTTTCCCCAGCAGGGTGTGCGTCTTTCTTTCTTTCTGCCGGTTCATTTCTGTTCTCTCTTGTAAAACACATTGTAAATGTAAAACTCCAATGGTCTGCCTTATCCCACCTTAACCTTTCTTTTTTGGCATCCCTACAGCCATTAGTCACATATGTATGTATGTATGTATATGTAATATGTATATATGTACATGTAATTTTTATAATTTAATCTGGGACCCATGTGGTGGTTTGCACTTAATCACCTCCATTGTTTTTCTATTATGTTTGTTCTGCATGGAGAAGTCCATTGCACTCAGATGTCTGCCATGGCCATACCCCTTTTCTAAGGGAACTTGCTATTTTTATAGACTCTACCAAAAGAAACGCAGCCTTTGAGTTTAGACCACCATGCCTAGTGACTTACACACTACCATCTTAATCACTGTTGGACTCGGTGTGGGTGCCTGACGCAAAGGTGGTCAGTCTAGGGTGGATTAGGTCATGTAGGACTCGGCAGTAAAGCTTTGCCCACTGAGTAGTGGGGAACCAAATCAATGAGATCCTCTCTTAGAAGGAAGTTTGGATTGAGATTAAGGGGGGGGGGATGGGGTGGGCGGGAATCAGTACTTAGCAGGTGTAGTCACACACAGTGCCACCTAGAAACCGAGACAAAAGCTCAGAGTGAGTTCAAGCCTTCATAAACACGGGTCCTTAAAGTTTGGATTGTGGGCAAACTTTTGTCTACGTGCATATTTATGTCGAGGATAGAGTCTTGGGATTTCTTTCATCTGGTTTTCAAAGGGATCTGTGAATCAACAGATAACCAAGATGAGAGGGCGGCGAGTGGAGGGGGAGCAGAAGCAGAATCGGTGAATAGCAGATGAAAACACAGATTGGGGCCTCCTGCCGCCAAGGGGACAGAGATAACCTCTTTTTAGACCTGCTTGCCAGTTCTTGAATTATGATGTTATCCGTGAGGACTTCATCTGGCCTGGATTTCCTCTTCTTCCTGGATAACCTGGAATCGTCTGGAGCCTGACCGTGCATGGGTAATATTTCTGCCCGCATTTTCTGTGTGCCTCCCTGAAATGTTGTGTTCCCCTCCACCATTAATACCAGCCACTTACTGGATCACCTGAGCGAATTTCTTGGTTTCTTCAAGGCCAAGTGCCAAACTAATAAACTTGCCTGCCAGCAGCACGGATGCTTTAGAGAGGCCAACAGTGGTGCTGTTTCCTTGGGTGCTCAGTGCTGTGGTCAGTACCTACCAGGCGTGGCCACATAAACCACGTACCCAGCCAAGTTTGAGATGGAGAATAAGACGGGAAAGAGCTGGTAAATTATTCTGTATAAACCGCACCAGATGAAACCCATGTCATGAATAATCTTTAATCTTTCCCGTCAGAGAAACATTTTATCTTCTGTTTCCGAGATGTTGTCTGTAAGATTGTGAGGGGGCTTTCAAACGAGTACTTATTTAACCATGTTTGTGTCTGGGCCTGATGTAGTATTTAGTGAGATAAATTCTACATCAAAAAAGAGAAAAGAAAAAAGACTTAAAGACAAATGCGAGCAGGTGGTAGAGAATGTTATATTATCTGAGGTTTTAAAATACTGAAACAGATCGCTAAGGTTGAGTATTTTTTTTCCCCTGAGAATCTTGAAAAACAAAATGACAAAACAGATCTTTGCTGTCACAAAAGATAAAAGACCTTTATCCCTCAGAGACAGAGGGCCATCTCGACTCTTCTGGCCTAAATCTATGAACACTGAGACCGAGGTGGTGCTAATGAGATTATAGTTTTTCCTGGATTATATAATAGTTGCCTTTAGAACCCAGAACTACCAAGTTTAACTTAATTTGAGCAGCAGCTTGTTGCTGCTTACTGCATGCATGGCCAAGCCAGGCAAAGTTTTGAACTTGGTTTTCAAACCAACTTATGGTGAATGATTGAAGTAAGGGAGAGGGCATTGTTGTAGAAGAAAATCAAACAGTAGAGAATGTGTATTTTCTTTTTTCCACTAATTCCCCAATGAAGCTTTTCACTAATATTCTTAGGGAACAAAATAATAAGTTGAAATAATGAAAATCAGAAATGTGTAACTCATTTAAACTAACCAGCTGCATTTCTTCGAATTTTGAGGTGGAAAAAGTTTTAAAGGCCTCATGACTGCTTCGATGAGCCAGGTAATCAAAAGTATTAGGAGGAGGCTCTGCAAAATAATGGATCCATTTTTCCCTTCTTTCTTATCATTTATTGATTTTCTCTTCCCTTTTAATTTTCTTCCCATCAGTTTTGGGTGAACCGAGGAAAGCTTACAAAGGACATCCTGAGGTTGCTTATATGCCTCTGGTATTATCATGGCATCATATAGATTGTAGCTGTATATTTTAGTTAAGAATTTGGAATTAGGCTCATAGAAGGGAAATTTCTGCCTTCTCTGGATTCAAGGTTCCGTATTCTAGTTTAGCACCATGAAGTTGTGCACTGCTCTTGGCTCACAAGGGAGTAACATCATGAGAATGATAAATTTTTTTTCATATTTTTGGATATGGAATCCTAGAAAGAAGGATCTAGAGAGATTCTAAGTATTTTTTTTTAATTGTTTATATCTGAGAGAGGGAGAGAGAGAGACAGAGCGAGCGCGCGCGCGCGCCAGTGGAGGAGGGGCAGAGAGCGAGGGAGACACCGAATCTGAAACAGGCTCCAGGCTCTGAGCTGTCAGCACAGAGCCCAATGTGAGGCTTGAACACACGAATCGTGAGATCATAACCTGAGCCGAAGTCGGACGTGCAACCGACTGAGCCACCTAGGCGCCCTGATTCTAAGTATTTTTATTAATTAATTTATTCATTTTTAAATGTTTACTTTTGAGAAGGAGAGTGTAAGTGAGGTAGGAGCAGAGAGAGAGGGACAGAGGATCCGAAGTGGGCTCTGCACTGACAGCAGTGAGCCCGATGCAGGGCTCGAACTCCTAAACCGTGAGATTGTGACCTGAGCTGAAGTTGGACGCTCAACCGACTGAGCCATCCAGGCACCCCTTTTTATTGCTTTAATTCAGGTTAAATCTAATAAACTCATTCATAAAGGCTTTATTCAATTCTTCATTGAGGTCCGCTTAGTAGAGTTGGTGAGTCTTAGATGAGACTCTGGCAAGCAGGTTTACTTGTTTTTGGAGCATAGTTTTGTTGATCCAGCTCTGCTTTGGACACTTTGTCCCTTCCAGATGTGGCCCAAGGCCCTCAGGTAGTCTTCTCTGTGAGGTAGTAAGACCAGAGGGCCCACTTCCTTATTATTACAATTAATAGTCAGATGGTAGAACTTGTTTTTATTTATTTATTTGGAAATATTTTCTAACTTCCGAGAAAAGGTGCAAGAATAAAAATGACCCTTCTCTCAGATTCACTTATTGGTAGCATTTTAATCCATTTACTGTCCTATTGTTCTCCCGCCCCCACCTTGTACACACAGATACCTGAATGTGTGTGGTTTTACACTTACATGTACATAACACATAGTTCTTTTGACTTTTTTTACTTGAAAGTAAGTTGATTATATTGTGTGATTTAAAAAAATTTTTTTAAATTTTAAATTATTTGTTTTGAGAAAGAGTGAGTGGGGGAGGGGCAGAGAGAGAGGGACAGAGGATCCAAAGCAGGCTCTGCGCGGACAGCAGCGAGCCCAATGCAGGGCTCAAACTCACAAACCGTGAATCATGACCTGAGCTGAAGTGGGACGTTCAGCTGACTGAGCCCCCCAGGCGCCCCCTATATAAGTAAGTGTTGCATAGTTACACAGGTAATTCCGAGACACGGTCCACGACACAGGTGTTAGCACCGTCACCATCTTACAGACTAGAAGCCTGGGACACGGAGGGCCCCGCGGGCAGACAGCTAGTTAGTGCCGGAGGACTGGCACGCACGTACACGTAGGCCCGAGCCGCGCCCTGCTGTGCTCTGCCACGGCCCTCGCAGCACATTTCCGACGTGAAGACTTCTGGGCAGGGTTCGAAAGCACTCTGAGTTGTCACAGGCCCTCTGAGTCCATACCCCAACCCTCCAAAGACAGACATTTTTGTTTTCTCATTTTTATTTTAAAGTCTTGGGTGTGTGTCTTACCGTGGACGGTGACGTCGTCATAGGCCTATACCTGCGCGTGCGGACTTCGTGCTTATTTTTGATGGTGTGCTTGGCCAGCTGAAGCCTCTCGACACTGTCAGTGGTGGCCACTGGGGTGTGCGCGTTTGTGCGTGTGTGTGTGTGTGTGTGTGTGTGTCTTCCATTTCCCACTTGAAAGGGAAAATGATGTCCAGCTCCAAGAGGTGGGAGGGACTCCTGCATTTTATTTAATATTGTGGACTTGCTTCAAGTCCAGACATGCTTCCCCAGCTAGAGTATGTAAATGTTTCTGAGAAGACCTCTGAGCTCTCCTGAACTATCGGCATTTGTTCTCACTTCTGGGACCGGGAGGATTAGAAAGGTGACTAAGCCGTGTGGCTCATGCAGCTCCCGAATCCCCTTGCTTGAAATGATTATTTCCTGCTTCTTTCTGTGTGCTCTTCCCCTTTCTGTTCTTATTCTTTCTTCTTCTTTTTTTTAATTTTGCAAGTAATTCCTCCTCTGGAACAGGGAATAAAGGGAGTATTAAAAATAAAAATTGCCTGCGGTCCTCTCACCCAGAGCTAATCGCTGGTGACATTTTGTCCTTAGGCTTCAGTAAATACACAGGCTTTCTTTCTCCCCCATGGTTATTAGATGATATCTACCATTTTCTTTTTCCACCTTTTCCCCACTTGTTTTATGAACATTTCCCCATTCTCCTTAAAATCTTTGGACACGCCTGATTTTAGGTGACTGCAGTGTCATAATTGCCACAATTTACTGAGCATTTAAGTTCATTCCCCTTTTTTGTTATAAATAATGCATGGCAGACATCGTTTTGCATGTTTCATTTTGAGACAGTATCGCAGAATTAGTTCTTCTGCACATCCATGCTAAATGTAAGAAATCCATCCGTATTGTGTGTCTCTTCATTGGGGAAGTTTTCCTCCGTGGAGAGCAGAAGAATGTCATATACCGGAAGCTGCTTACAGTTAGATTTGTAAACACACACAGGCATCTAACAAAGGATACTTTCTGTTTCAGGAGAAATAAACCAGTTGATTTTCAATTTTAATTTTTCTGTTTCTCTTAAATTTTTACACTAAAAATTCATTTGATTTGATTGCCATCAGTTCTTTTTGTGAATTGATAAAATGTAAGTTAGTCTCTCCATTCCCACCATTCTCTGGATCGATTTAGGCACTGGTACATTTTGTACCACCTTTTAGGAGTCAGCAGTGCCGATCTCTTGCGGCTCTTTTAATTTCAAGTTAAAGTGCTACAGGTGGCTTTTGTTCCTTCAGTGTTTCCCAGCCTTAGTTTGCAAGTTCTCGAGAGGATTATAAGGAAAATGGAATAGCTCAATGATGTCAGCCCTCTTTGTAACAAGGCAAATAAAAGTTCTCTTCTAAAATTTATTTCTCTTAAGAGGACAGTCTGGCAGGAAAAATGAGGAACACATCAAACAATATGAAAATAGATAATTGTCTTTTGCCATTTTTGTTCCTTTTTTCCCTTCTTCAGCTATATTTCCTCTCAGGCCATCTACAATGCAGCACTGACTCTGTCCCGACTTTGTTCCACTTGTTCCTTTCAACCCCTAAGTAGGGCCACCAAATCTTCCTGCAGATGCACCTTTTCAACTGTCACCCTCCGCCCACAGAACCTAAGAACACTGTAACTGCGTGTCTAGGACAATGTTGTGCCCTGGTTTAATAGACTCATCTCTGGCTTGCTGCTTCACCCTGCCCAGTGCCTTGAATCTGTGATCTACGTGTTCGTTTTATCTGTTGATGCCTTCCATTCTCTCCATAAAACTTACCCTGTGAAGCCCGTGGCGCTCTAATGCTTATGGCTGGCACGCTGCGATTCAGTACACACGCATGTCTATTTTCATCAGTTTTTTTATGCCAATTTTACTTGTTATTGTAATGATATAATTTGATTGAATACTAATTAAGCCAATGAACAGTGTTTTAAAAAGTAGTTATTTGCATTAAACTTAATTTGAGCGCTTTAGATAGATTCAAAGATGAATCATAAAAAAATACTGCCAAATTAGTTGTGGATAACTACAAGTGTTTTGGGTTAAAAAAAATCCATAAAAATCTGGAAAGATTCTACACTTTCCTAAGCCTCAAAGTTCTCACTGTATTTTAAAGAACCATAACCTAAAGTCACAGTGATGCCTCCCGAAAGAAAGGCTCGGTCCTAAGTCAAAGAATGGCTGATGTAGGTAGTAAAGCATTGAAGGCATGTGTGTTTATATGCATTTTTCCTTCACACACACTGTGAGGGCATTTTCAATTAGCCCTCCACTAGTCCTGTTCACTTTGGGTGTGGTGGCCTTTACTGTGAATTATTCTGTACTGTTTATAGTTGAAGATACTGAAGCAAATTGTGATTAAATGGGTCTAACCAGTGAGTATTGCCGTAGAGTTCACAAGCCTTCAATCTCGGCGAATGAGTAAGATTAGAGAGTAGTTGGATGTGGCTTTGGGCTTGTGCACTTTGATAGTGGCCGTTTAAATGTTAAATCAGAACCATATTAATTCTCCTCACGCTTCTCGTCCTGCTAGTCCTGGAGTCTTACTGTTAAACCCCAACCTGTGTCCGTGTGTCTGTTCTTTGAGTCGGGTCCTGCTGTTACCGCCTCCTTGCCTAGGTTGCTTTTAGTTCCTGGAACAGTCTTTAAATGACCTACTCAGGTCCATCTCTGTAGTTTCCATCTCTGGCCATCCATAGGCCGGACTCTGTCGCCGATCAAACCTTGGTTCTGACAGCACCGTTAGAAAGTCACTATTTTATATGTTTAGTGTTGGAAAAATGAGAATGTTATCTCTTTCATACACCCTTAAATTTTCTGCACTAGGATTTTTTAAGAAGCCTTTTTATATTGAGGCCTATGACACATATAGAAAAGCGCACAAAAGTGTAGCACTCCATGAGTATCACAAGATAAACATGCCCCTGGGTCCTCGTTGTCTACTGGATATTGAAATTTCTGTCGCTGGCATTTATTCTGTAAAGGGCCAGATAGTAAATATTTTAGGTTTACAGGCCATGTGGTCTGCCTTTGTAGCAAAAGCAGCCGTAAAAACTATATAAACAAATGGGCATGGCTGTGCTCTAGTAAAACTTAATTTATGGACATTGAAAGTCGGATGTCATATAATTTTCATCTGTCATAAAGTAGTATTTTTCTTTTGATTTATTTTGAACCATTAAAAATGTAAAAACCATTCTTAGGTTGTGGCCATATGTAAATGAGCAGCAGGCCAGTTTGGGCCCAGGGCCCTAGTTTGCTGGCCCCTACTTTGCAGTAGCCACTACCCTCCTTTTATTTTATGGCCATCCAGCCTGCACACATCTAAGTGAACGTCACGGTCATCATCATCATCTAGCACCTGATAGCTGTTTTCCTGTCATCACAAAACCCAGTTGTCAGGACAGTTTTCTATGTGAAGTTCAATGATAAATTTACCCTGGTGCCGTAACTCGGGATACACATTTTAAAATACCTACATAGTTTACCTATATAATTTTAAAAGTACACTCAATGACATAATAACCATGAGTTTTCCATAGTGGTTTACAGACTAAGCAGCGGTGATTGTTTTATTACCTTTGTGTACTTTTTTTAAATTTAACTTTTTAGATATTTAATAGTTTTCAAAAGATTCTAAGTTTAGGGGATTGTATAGTGTAGTTTATTAGTCATGAAATACTTCCGTTGTGAGTCCTTTTTAATTCTCTAGAAAGCCATTTATCATCGCCCACATGGTAGTGTCCAACAAGTGTTTAATTCAGCCTGCATTTACTAGGCCCGCTTTGAATGAGACACTTCGAGGATCTTCAGTAAGTCACTCCGCTGGTCCTGAGGAGGTAGATCTAGGCCCCGTCTGCACGGAGCTTTCTGACAGAATAAACACTTGCAGAAACGAGCCTGCAAGATCAAATGTTCTAGAAGAAAGGGACAGAATACCGTGGGAGTGTGCACAGATGCACGGCAGAGAGAAGTATGTATTTACTGAATCTGATTCCCCCCCCCCCAAATTTTGAAAACTTCACACCAACAGAAAAGTTGAAAGAATAGTAAACACCCATACATCTTCACCTAGAGCCACCAGTGATCAACATCTTGCCACATTTGTCTTTTTGTATGTATACATATATAATTTTCCATGTGTGTGTATATTTTTCTGCTAAGCTATGTTAATTAAAGTTAGCTTCAGAGATCATGACATTCATCCTAAGCATTTCAGCAGGGCTTTCCTAAGGACAAGGATAGTCTTGTACTAAACCATGTACTGTGATCATGCTCAAGAAATTTAATATTCTTCCAACAGTACAATCAAGTGTGAAATTAATAGTCACATTTCCCAGTTGTTCCAATAATACCCTTTATTTTCTTTCCCTCGATCTGGGATCTTATTAAAGATTACAGATTTCATTTAGTTTTATGGGTTTTTTTTTTAAGTTTTATTTTGAGAGAGAGAGCGCGTTCTTGTGCGCATGCATGAGCAGGGGAGGGGCGGAGAGAGAGGGAGAAAATTAAAAGCCACAGAACCCAACGCAGGGCTCAAACTCCCAAACCTGTGAGATTGTGACCTGAGCCGAAACCAAGAGTCGACCCTTAACCGACTGAGCCACCCAGGCGCCCCTGGGTTTTTTAAGTATCATTCAATCTAGAACTGTAACTTTGCTTTTTTTGTTGTTGCTACTTTCACAACACTGACATTTTTGAAGAGTTCAGTGTCTCATAAATGTCTCTTAATTTGAATTTGTGATTATTTCTCATGATTTTACTCAGGTAAAATGTTTTAGTCAGAACACTGCCGGGGTGATCCTGTATCAGTCTCAGGGCATCACAAGTCTGCCCATAGGGCTGCTTTTTCCCCTTTGCAGTTCGTGAGTAATCTGTGGGGTTATTGAGACTGTGGATTCCCTGTTCCCCCAACCTTTTATCCAGGGGTAGAATCTTTTTCACAATTTCTTATGATCTGTAAGATTTAGTTTCTTAATTTAAAAAAAATGTTTATTTTTGAGAGAGGGAGCACATGTGCACTCGAGTTGGGGAGTAACAGCAAGGGGGGTACAGAGGGTCTGAAGCGGGTCTGTGCTGACAGCGGAGAGCCCCATGCGGGGCTTGAACTCAGGAACCATGAGATCGTGCATGACCTGAGCCGAGGCCGGATGCTTAACCGACTGAGCCACCCAGGTGCTCCTGAACATTAGGATTTTTAAAACCTATTCCCTAGTTCCATTTGTTTGCAAACGTTTACAGTTTAAACTTTTATGCATTTTGTTAATGAAATACGATTGAAAGTTGGACTATAGATATATTTTTAAATAGAATTTAAACATTAATTCCCATTTCATTAGGAGAAAGCAGAGTTAAGGTCAAGTTTCCAATGACAAAGAGCTAAGTTCAAATCTTGGTGACGTGGCTTTCTGTATGAACAGACTTTCTAAGCCTCAATGTCTCTATCTGTAAAATGGGAGTAATAATCACTAGTCCTTAGGGGATGATTGTAAGGATTAATGAGGTGGTACGTGTAGTGCAATTGGTGTAGTGCCCAGCCCATAGTACCCACTCAGTAAATATTAGCCTGTTGTTATGATTTTTAGTAATACCAGCATTATTTACTTAATTACATGTGTAGACGTAATTTTTACTAAAAATTAGTGACTTCAAGTTATAGAGAGAAAAAATATTTGTTTATTTAGTTCTCTTTCCCAAATTTGATCTGAGAATATAATCAATTTCCTTTTTCCTAACGCATTTGTTTTAGTTTTGGGACATTTTTTATATGCCTTTCAATTAAGGGTAGATATTTTACTAAAAGTGCTTTGGAAAGATTATATTTAATTCTGTCTTGTGTGATTCTTTGCATTCATCTTGTAAGTGCCTCATGCTGTTATTATGGGAAGAAAGCTCAGACACTATGCTGTTCCCCAAAACTACAGTTAAATAATTGGATGAAAGCGTAATTCATTTAGTGATAGATTGTCAAATCTATAGCTTAGAAATACACAGTGACGTCTGACGATAGTAAAAACTCCTTGAATAAACAGCCTACGTGAGGGTGAAATGAAATTAGCGAGCATGGAAGTTATCATTAGCAACTGGAGTTATACCAGAAGTTCTCAGGGGCCAACGGAAATTGACTCCCACTGGCCAACCTATGGCCAGTTTGAACATCAGAAAGGATAATTGTGGTGGATTGAAACACTTTACGTATCTTTAGGCCTGTGAGCTCTCACCGATACAGAAGAGTCACCGCTGGAGTCCGTGCTGTGTTCCACGTTGTGTTACTCAGCTGCTGCGTCTGCAGAAGCCTCCAGCCTGCCTGTGGATTGACGGCTCTGAACATCCTCAGAGCTCCACACTCCCAGGCTCAAACCCATGCCGACACCGTGATTCCAGGCTCTAACAGTAACTTGTCAAAATTATACTTTCCCACATCTGGAAGTTGTAGATTTCAGCTTTAATTTTTATTTATACTATTCCCAGAGAGTTCTGACATGGTAAACTGACAAGATGATTATTCTGTTTTGATTACACCAAACTGTTATTGGATAGAAAGGTGATGATTGGCTTCTTAAAAATCTTAGGGTAATGTATTTTTTTTGTGTAAAGTGAAAGACAGATGCCATTATAGGGGAACTTTTTTTAATGGTTTAACTGTTGAACACTTTGTTTCTATATGCATATATTTTAAAACTGAGTTCTGGGGCGCCTGGGTGGCTCAGTCGGTTAAGTGTCTGACTTCAGCTCAGGTCATGATCTCACGGTTTGGCGGTTCAAGCCCCACATCGGGCTCTGTGTTGACAGCTCAGAGCCTGGAGCCTGCTTCGGATTCTGTGCCTCCCTGTCTCTCTCTGCCCGTCCCCCAACTCATGCCCTGTCTCTGCCTCTCCCTCAAAAGTGAATGAACATCAAAAAAATTTTCAAAAATAATAATAAAATAAAATTGAGTTCTAAGTAACACTTTCAGACCAGGCATGAGAATATGAAAAATTCTCAATACATCATAAAGATGTTTTTGTACTTGGTGCATAGATGGTTTTGTAATGGGCTAAAAAATGGATAAAATTATGACATCTACAGGGACATTAATGATTACTATGATCATTAATGATCATTAATGATTACTATGAGCTGTATAACTGTAAATTTTATTCTAGCGACATCGTTGACTTTGGACCTGTGTGATATTTTAGGCTGGATGTCTTGGAAGAAACGAAGACACCAGGGTTCTCAAGTTGTCACTCAAGATTATTTGGTGTTTGTAGCATAAGAAATTATTCACAATAATTTATCCAGTGTTCTATGACTGGACTTGATTTGCTCACCCTGTCACTAGTTGTTTAAGTTAAAAGTGGTTGTGTTCATCATAATTCCATAACTGATCATTTAGAAAAAGGTGGAAATAATCTACCAGATATGTTGTGAGCTTGCTGAAGTGTGGGGACTTTGGCTGTCACATTAACCGTCTACCAAGTCCTTCCTTGCACAGACACACAGAATACGGATGACATCCAAGGGGACAGGATGTAAATTCTCCCGGCCCTCCTACTGCTACAGTGGAGAGGGGAAAGGTTATCCTTAGACTTGAGGCGTTTAAGTCATTTGTGATGAATTTTCCATCAGGCAGAAAAAAAGGAATGATTACCAAAGATCACACCCTGGGGATAAATATGAGGTTATAGCTAACTTCTTATTTCCCTCAGGGGTGTCATTAAACAGACTTTTACGATTAAGGTTTTCAGGCATTGAAAAATGTTTACTGGAAAAAAGTAATAGCTTCAGTTAGAGACCTGATCAATCAGATACAGCTTACTAACGTTATTAAAGCTGTGAATTTGTGGTGAATTGCTGTTAGCATTTGTTTGACTCCAGGCATACCAACTTAAAGACTGTTGAAAAAATAATGCTGGTTGTATGTTTCTAATGGGTCCAGATCCGAAATGATTCTGATTAGGCAAGTCTTCATAAACAGGAACATAGGACTTTGCTGACACACCTCAGGTGTCCATACTTCGGGCTGGCTTTTGCTTGGGAATTTTAACAGAAAAAAGAAGCTTCTGATCTTGGCTTCACCAGTCATTGGCCTTAAGTCACTTAACATCTCTGTCCCCTTTCCCTTTTTAAATATTAAAATGAAATTGGATACTGACTAGGGAGGTCTACCAGCCCTTCTAGTTTTAAAATTAACTGATTGCCTATTTTAAAAAATACAATTTGACACATTCAGTTTAATTCAATAAATATTTAATATGTATTTATTGAGAACTCAGTCCATACAAGGAATTCTGCCGGGGCAAAACGAATGCAAAGAAATGATGCACTCCCAGCTCTCCGGAAACTCCCAAGTTGAGGTTGGGGAGGGGATGTGGGGGGTTGCAGAAGTAAGAGAAAGAGCATGTAAACAGACAACTCCAGTGGATTGTATTAAGTTCTAGAAAAGACTCTGTACAAACCCAGATACCCACTAAAGACATCAGCCCTGACATTTCCCAATCTAAATTAGGTCTCCCTGTTGTACTCTCTGATGTACTTTTTCTTCACAGTGTTTGCCACACTTTGTAATGACATGTTTCTGTGTGATTGTTTTCCTAAAGTCCTCCCTGTTTGTAGACTAGGGGTTCCCTGAGAACTGAAATCCACGAGGGTTGTTATTCACCATGGCACGCCCCGAGACCTTACCATAGAACCTGGCAGATGGTAGACATTTAATAATAACCCGTTGACTTGCAGGGGATGATTCTGTCTGGGGGTGAGAGCAGTAGGCGGTGAGGTGAAGCAGAGTCCAAGGAGAGCTTGGCAGAGAAAGAGTAGGCAGCACTTCGGTCCACTGGAGGCATTTAGACTCAAGTGAGTAGTCCTGCTGGTGCCCAGACGCGAGTGCCCTGCGGTGAGTGTGCCCAGGTGAGGAAGTAGGCTGAAAGCGGATCTTGTGCCATTCACTCCGGGTGTGTGATGTCTCTAACCCACGGAGCAGGAAGTCTGTGCGTCCGTATACAGTTGTGGGTGTAGACTGATACACGTGTGAGTATAGTACTGTCCCTGTGCAAACCCATGTAGGACCCGTTGTCATTAGTAAAATCCATACGCCTTTAAAAGCATTCATGAATTTGTAGTGGCTTTTTATCTTACGTAATTTCTTATCAGCTGTAACTAAAATTACAATACTATCTTATAAAGGCCTGTGACTTTTTTTTTTTTTTTTTTTACTTTAAAAAGGATTATCCCACTTTGCTATACATACTGGAGTGCCAGTAAGGGGCTTTCCATGGGGCATTTACACAGTCCGGTCTCTCTGTTGGCAGCGGGAGGATGGGTTCAGAGCAGGAGAACTTGAAATCAGACCTTCTCGCTGTGGTCCGGGTAAGGACGACTCCGCCTGTGGTAGGGACAGAACCAGCGACTGTCAGGGCCGCTTCTCAAGCAACAGCCTGAAACCCGGACCAAGCAAACGTCTCTTCGGATTCTTCTTCCTAGTGTGGTGAAGGCCAAATTTAATACACACACACGTCCACGGTATTCACGTGACTATTTAATCTTGAACAGAAATGAAAGCCGCTTCGGCTTTCACTTTTTCGTTTTCTCTCATATTATTTTCTCTGTCTTCGTCTTTCATTCTCTTTTCTTCTTCATCCTTTTCAACTTATGACCCTTCAGTTTGAAATTAAATTTGGACTGTAAGTTGACTCCCTGAATCTTTTCTTCACAAGCTCTCTTTGTATTTTCTAGAAGAAAAAAGATTAACCCAGGGTTTCCAAACTAAAAGCAAAGATTGTGATTAAAACTGAATTAGAATCTTTATTCTCTATTATTTGCTAATGGTAAAATAAATAGCCCAGTCTTAAGGAAGCTTTAAAGTAAGTCCTGGAGCCTTTGCAAACCCTAGGATTTTAATTAAAGAAACACAGAATACCATCACTTTCTGTTTGTCAGTGGGAAAAATATGTATTTTTAAATTTTCAAAGCTTAGCCCAGCAGCACATGGAGTACATCTGTTGGCTTTCAGAATGTGAGGAACACAAATGGATTCAGATGTTTAGGCCCTTTGTCTTCACTGGTCTCCGCTCACCTCGCCAACTGAGCGTGGCACAATCCAAACACAGTTTCTGAAAACAGAGCAGCTAGAGTTACTGCTCAAGCACTCCCTTGGGGACTGATAAAGTCAATCTCTGTTTATGTAATGAAATCAGGGAGCAAGGGGTCTGCTGTTGTACTTTGTGGATGGGATTGCATTGGTGTTGTCTTTCAGGGAGAAGACTGGATTTAATAAGCCCTTGTTCTTACTCGCTTTCTGTGTAGGTACAGCCCACTCTAATGGATTATTTTGAGCTATTTTTGTTTATGTAGTGTTAGAGCGTCTATTTAAGCAATCGGTTTTAGTAAAATCAGTAGGTTTATTGTAGAAAAATAGGATACCAATATCAACTTTACCTGATAAAAAAAAAGACTTAAATGTCTGGTAACATCTTTCTTCTTTGTTCAGCGCTGCTAGGGTTTACTGTGCGTGCGTGTGTGTGTGTGTGTGTGTGTGTGTGTGTATATTTAAATAATATTGCCTTTTTAGTGTCCTTACATTTTAATTTAACTTGAACCTTTAAAATAAACTCTGCTGGTTTATCCTCTCCTCAAACACTTGCAAAATCCTTCGTATTTTCAAAATATTTATAAAGTATTCTTGAGAGTGAAATCTCATAAAGATCTTTGCTTCAGGACCAGAGTTCAAAGGAAAGTCCGTTTGGTTTTAATTTGAAAACTGTAAAAACAAAATACCCTCAAAATGGCAGGGTGTGAATTGGTAACTTCAATTTTATTGCAATCTGCCAAGCCCATCCCCAGATGTTTCCAATTAAAAGCCAAGAATGCTAACTTGGGTGAATATCATATGAAGGCATTTCTTTACTTTTCTCTGATTTTTATTTTCCTGAGGAAAATAAGAGTCTCAAATCCTTTAACTTTAATTAAAGAAATAACTTCTCATTTGCATGTTGTTTAAACTCCTACAAAGACAAATGTCATATTCAAAGGGTATTCTTATATGTCGGATTAGCAAACGTGTAGTCCTGAATGCATAGCGGTTCATATATGTCTTCTTATAAAGGCCAAATGAAAAGGCTTTTAAAAGATGTTGGAGCCCTTTAAAATTAAAATAATGTATTTCTGGGATTGCTGTAATCAGAGTTAGACCTTTTAATACTCTGCATTTATTTAAAAGGGGGGTGGTCAGTAATAAGATAAAAGAAACCAGAATGTTATTTTGAAGCTGTCAATTTCATACTATTTCTCTAGATAATACCACATTATATTAGGGTCCATACATGAGCTTGAAAGTTACTTCGAATGTCGTTCCATATTAAGAAAGATTTTTGCTGGTAGTAAATTTGAATCTGTGGAAACTGGCATTTGTTCAGAGAAAAGATGGAATTGATCTTTGTAACTCACCTAACAATTTGAATGTAAAGCTGAAGAGACATTGATTATTGAAGCATCCACAAACCACAGACACAGGACCACGTAACGGTTTCCCATCACATTGCCTATTTGGTGAAGTTTTGACGGACATGTATGTGGGAGCTCAGGAAGGAGACCGCCATGTGGGTCTTGGGTCTGTTTTTGCTTTCAGTAAGTGCCCAACATTTTTTCCAAACATGGCACTGCTCAGGCTTGGACACACTACAGGAGGCACCTCTTCCGAGGACTCTCCCGAGAAAGCTGGTTGTCTCACCTGTGTTTGGCTAGCAGCTTGGTTGCAGTCCTTGTTGCTCTGCCAATTGTCACAGCCACATGCAGCTCTTTCGTGCTTCCACGGCACTTTGTGCCCACCACCCTGCGTTTGCCCCTGGCTACAAAAGTCACGGGAGCACGGGGCCTCCCTTTGCCCCAGCTGATCATGAGTACGTACAAGGCTCACTCCATCTTTCCATCCTTGATGACGAGCAGAGTCCTGTTCATATTGGACTCAGTTGTGATTTTAAGGTTTTGGGAAGTTATTTTGAAAATACTGTTGGGGTGCCTGCGTGGCTCAGTCGGTTAAACATCCGACTTCCGCTCAGGTCATGATCTCAACGGTTCCCGAGTTCGAGCCCCGCGTCGGGCTCTGTGCTGACAGCTCAGAGCCTGGAGCCTGCTTCAGATTCTTTGTCTCCCTCAATCCCTGCCCCTCCCCCACCCACGCTCCATGTCTCTGTCTCTGTCTCTCTCTCTCTCTCTCTCTCTCTCTCAAAAATAAACATAAAAAAAGAGAAAATACTTCTAAAAATTGTGAATATTTTAACATTTAGGTATAGAAAGAGAAAGGGGATCAGGAGTCTAGGTCTGAGTTCATCGCTACCATTATATGACCTTACTGTTTTATCTGCACAATAGAAATAGCATCTGTTTTCATTCCCTTTGTCATTTATTCTGAGATGTAGCTCCTGGGATGTGCAGAATCATTACGAAGACTGTGCTTAAACTCTGGGGGAGCTCGTTGTTCATGTTCTTGTCGTCACCAGAGTGACACTGCTGAACTCCGCACAGATGAGGAAGGCTTTTCTCGGGTCGTGTTTCCCCCTCCTTTTCCTAAAATGAAACTTAATAAGCTATGCATTTCTTTAAAAGAAAGTGTATGCCAGTACAGTAAAGGAAAGAAATATTTTCAGCTTCGAGGGGAAACAGCTGAATTGACATCAACTAGTAGTTTCTAACGTTCTCGAGTATGACAACCGCTTGTTAACATTTCAGTAACTCTTCTAGATCCTGTCGTGATAATGTACTTTTAGCATTCAGTGGTAATTCACAGAACTCCCAGAGGTTGGGAACAGTTTCGATACAGTAAAAATGCTGTGAAGCTGCATCATAAATACAAGTTCAGCAGATACTGGTCGATTTCTGTGTGTAAGAAGAGCGTATTTAAAGTGATGTCTGCGTTTAGAGAAGGAAGTAGAAAAGGCATGGGCCGAGTGTCCTGCATTCATCGTTTGTTCATCCAACAGTCAGCTGATGAGTGGGGTTTGGGATACGTCAGTGAAAAAAATCAAACTAAAACTCCTGACCCTGCGATGCAGCAAAGAGTTTCCTATAGATCTAGTAAGTAAGTACATTAGCAAGAGTGTCCAAAGGTAGTAAGTCCTATGGAAGAAAAATAGGAGGGATAGGTGGGCTTCATTGAGAAGGTGGCACTGGAGCAAAACCTTAAAGTGGATGACAGTTTTGGGAATATCCGTAAGACCAGCAGAGAGAACAGACAGGAGCCCTGAGGTGGGAGCAGGCTTGATGTGTTCTGGAAGCAGCAAGGAAGCCAGTATAGCCAGGGTGGAATGATGAAGGACGGAAAAAGTCATGGAAGACCAGCCAGAAAGATAATATGGGTCACATCACTGAGGGCCTCGTAGGCTGTGCTGTGGCTCTGGGTTTTACTCTGCCTCTAATAGGAAGTGTGGCGACATAAACAAATACTCCATTTTAAAATGGATTGCCAGGGCTTAGGGAGAGAGGCGATGGGAAGGGACTGCTGATGGGTATAGGGCTTTTTTTTTAGATGATAAAAATGTTATGGGATTAGGTAGTGATGTTGATTGCACAACCTTGCAAAATATACGAAGCACAATGAACTGTACACTTTAAAAAGGTGAGTTTCATGGTATGTGAATTGCATCTCAAAAAAACATTACAAAAAACAATTGATTGCCAGGGCTTGCTAGAACTATCTTTTGTTCTTCCTCCATCTACTTAATACAACTTTTACCTTTAAAGATCCAGGGTTTTAGGGGCACCTGGGCGGCTCAGTCGGTTAAGAGCCCAACTCTTGGTTTCAGCTCAGGTCATGATCTCGCAGTTCGTGAGTTTGAGCCCCATGTCGGGCTCTGCACTGACATCGCAGAGCCTGCTTGGGATTCTCTTTCCCTCTCTGCCTCTCCCTCGCTCTCGCACACACGTTCTTTCTTCCCCCCCCCCTAAAATAAATAAACAGTTTTTTTTAAAAATCCAGGTTTTAAAGTAGTTATACCTTAACTTAAGGGAAAGTCTTAGTGTTGTTGGCTGTGTTTTCATTACCAGTAAAGGATGTTCATCTGTTTTAAAGTAGCCTTGCTGAAATTGTTAATGATTGTGAAATCAGACTTTTCTTGATACTTACCCCTTTTTATGTGCACTTTATACACCTGCGTCACTCTTATTTGGTACGAAATGATAGCAAGATGTTTTTAACCTCTGGTTAGCAAAATGAATGTAATTCTTAGATCAAATTTTGATTAATACATTTTGCTACACTAAGATAGTCTCCATACAGTTTATTTTGTGAGTCATCTACAGGGTAGGAAATTAGATCAGTATGATAATGTTCGTCAAATTATGATCTAAAGCATACAAGTGAAACGAATACCTGTTCATTCCATTGACCAAAATCCAAAATTGAATGTCTCGTCTTCCAGAAGAAGCAGTTATTTTTAATAGAAATAGAGCAGGAAATGTGTTTCCCCCCAGCCCTGTTTTAGATTTAACTTTGGAATTTCCTTGAATTTCAATCTATGACAGCCTAGTAAAGTTGACTGAAATAGTATGACCAGATCCTAATTTTTTCTCTTCTTTTAGTGGGGTTGTATGAGCATAATTTGGGTTTTACGAATAGTCTAAGTGGTTTTCTTTAAATGAAATGATACCACTGAATAAAATCATTGAACTGAATATTGATTATTGCTGAGCACTCCAAGCAAAACATTCACTCTTCTGTGACAACTCAGAATGTAGGGGCACTTAGTTTGTTTTGTGTTCCTTTTTGTTGTCCAGTCTAAAACCGTTTGTAAATAGCTGCAGAAGTGATTTCTGTTGGTGAAGATGTCGATCAGAGGCTGCTGAACTTATTTCCCTTTGAGGCCTTTGCCTAGAGTGGTTATCCCTCCCAGGAATGTATAATTAATAACAAGGACTAGGCCTCCCCTCCTCTAAATTTAGGCTTTTTAGAAGATAGCTTTTACTTTTCCCAGGCTTCTTGAAGGACATCATCCAGAGCCTCCCCTCCTGGAATCGGTGCCTTTGCCGGGGAACATTTCCTGGGGCCCTGACCTTGTTGGACGGTGGTTTTGAGATGGGGTGTGGTGATCCTCTTCTGAAATTGTAGATCAGATTGCAAGAACGCTCAGAAAAATTATGAGATAAGCCCTGTCAGACCAATTAGATTTTCAGAATTTTGAGTACTTGAGAAATCTGTGGTAACTCTGATTTCTTCTTATTTACAAAGAGTCGCGCACCCAAGAAAGGATTAATCTGCTTTTGCCTCATTGTTCCAGTATGAATGAATGTACTTAGGGGCTGATTAAATATTTTTTCTTCCGACTACAGGGAAGTATGTCCAAATCCTTAAGTAATTACTTTCTTAACACAGACATTTCTCATTTTCTCACACTAGCTGCAAAGGCAGGGTAGATTTCAGGCCCTTGCGTTTTTCATTTGTGTGATGGTGACTTTCATTTGAGCTTTAAGTACTTCCCTCCCCTAACTCTCAACCAGCTAACGTTAGAAAGCATAACATTTCAAAGTGGTTTATTTCATAAAACTCTTTGTATTCTTTGGTCGCTTGAGAGATTATCTAATACAAAGCACTGAGATAAGCCTATACTTTGGAGAAAAATGATGTCTTAACCTAATCTAAACACTTGATTTTGGATGATGAGCAGAAGTCAAAACGTATATACATTCGTGACTCTTCAGTGAGATAAATGAAGTATTTAAACAGTTAAAAAGAAAATAGCAAACCCACCGTTACGAACAGGTATTGCCTGAAAAGGACGTTGTGAAATTTTAGAAACTTGGAACCGCCGTACGCAATTCTTCTTGCTATATGCTTCATGCGCTTCATCTTTGTCCAGGTCTGTCGCCACCAGAAGATCCTGAGTTATCTAGAGGCATTCATTTGTTCATCATTCTATTCCCAGCACCCAGCATCTGCCACATAGTGAGGATTCATTTCTTGTTCAGTGACTGTTTTTGAATGTCAAGGTCATTGTTAAAGCCAGACATTGGGTTCAGGTATCTGTGGACGAATCTGTATCTATTTTCTTTTCACTAGACATTCTTGGGATTCTCTGCTTTCTGTGTCCCTCCATCACAATAGACAAGATACACCATAACACTTTTATTACTGTTTCCTTGTTCATATTGGTAATATTTTCGTACTAAGTACAGAATTTTATTTATTTTTTAAGATTTTATTTTTAAAAATTTTTAACATTTTTTATTGAGAAATAGCATGAGCAGGGAGGGGCAGAGAGAGGGGGAGACACAGAATCTGAAGCAGGTTCCAGGCTCTGAGCTGTCAGCACAGAGCCTGATGCGGGGTTTGAACCCACAAACCGTGGGATCATGAGCTGAGCTGAAGTCAGATGCTTAACCGACTGAGCCACCCAGGCACCCCTAAGATTTTATTTTTTAAGTAATCTCTATGGTACCCAACATGGGGCTTGAACTCAGAACCCCAAGATCAAGAGTCACACACTCTACTGACTGAGCTAGTCAGGCACCCTGCCCCCTAAGTACAGAATTTTAGAAAAATTAAGAGCCAGGAAGTTCTGCACTTGAAGAGCAATCCTAGGGGGATGAGATTAAAATATAATATCAAGCGTTAGTAGTTAAAGCTGTGTGGCACTGGCGCATGCATCAGTGTATCAAAATAAATAGGAAGTGCTGAAAGATATCTAAATATATATGGAAATTTAGTAAGTTATCAAAAAGGCATTTACATCAGCGGGGGAAACAACGGTTCTAAAATGATGTTGAGACCACTTGGTAAACATCTGAAAGAAATCAGGTTAGATCCTTTTCTTTTACCTTACACCAGAATAAATTCCAGATGGAGCATAAATGTGAATGTAAAATTATGAAACCATAAAAGTACTAGAAAAAACATGTAAATGTTTTTATAACATTTGAGTGACAGTGACTTTTTAAAATTACATTGCAAAACTAAGACACTGTTTTAACAAATGATATATTTGACCACTTCTCAGATTTCCACCTGGTGAAAGAAAATGCCATACAGAGTCAAAAGATAGATAAACTAGGGAAGTACAACATATTTTGCAAACTAAGGGTGAATTTCTTTAATATATAAAGAGTTTTTCAAATAATAAGACCAGAAATCTAACAACAGAGGGAGCCAACTTTACAGAAAAGGAAATACAAATCCTTCAAACGTATGGAAAGCTATGTAATGCAAATTCAAACCACAGTGAAATACCATTTGTCAGATTGGCAGAGATTGAAAGTTTTGATTATAGGCTGTGTTGGTAAGGATTTGGGGAAATTAGCACTTGTGTACATATGTTGCTGATGGAAATGTAAAATGGCACAACTTCAATGGAAAATAGTTTTGTGCTATAAAACATAAAAACCCTTAACACCCGTCAATTCCAATTCAAGGAATTTATCCTGGACATACTCACAAATGATGTATGTCCAAGAAGATATTTTCCCAAATGGTTCTACCATTTTAAACCAACAGTATCCAAGTTCTGCATAGTCCAGATCCTTGCCAAAACTTGTTATTCAGTCTTTTTAGTTTTAGCCATTCTGGTAGTTATGCGGTGGCATGTGGTTATGGTTTTAATTGCATTTCTGGTAACTGATATTCAATACATTTTCAGGTACTTATTAGGCATTCATATATATTTGGTGCCTTTTTAAAAAATGGATTTTTTATTCTTGAGTTAAATTTTTGATATGTTTTAGATACAAATATGTTTTCTAATATATGTTTTGTTAATATTTTCTCTTAGTCTTTGGCTTGCCAATTTTCTTTAAAAAAAATTTTTTTAATTTCTATTTTGAGAGACAGAGCATGAGTGGGGGAGGGGGAGAGAGAGAGAGGAAGACACAGAATCCGAAGCAGGCTCCAGGCTTCGAGCTGTCAGCACAGAGCCCGATGCAGGCCCGATGCAGGGATGAGCCGAAGTCGGACGCTCAACTGACTGAGCCACCCGGGCGCCCTGTTGCCTGTTTATTTTCTTAATTTTTAATGCAATATAACTTTCATGAAGTGTAGCTCATCAGTGTTGTTATATTAATGGTTAATGCTTTCTGTTCACTAAGAAATCTTTGTATACTACAAGGTGAAGAAAATCTACTCCTTTTTATTTTCTGTAGAAGTCTTCTATGTTTAGCTTTTATACATAGCTTTTCCCCCTCATCAGATTTTCAAAATGGTCTGTAACCCAAGAGGAAAATAAAAAAGATTTAGACCCATTGCTTTAGGCTGCTAGTTTTTCAGATTTGTTAATATGGACAGCGTCACATCATGCCGCTGCTTTCTGTCAATGAAACACTTTCTGAATTAATGGAGAGAAGGACATTGCTTTTAATAAGATAGATATCATTGAATATCGGGCTTTATGACACCTACTAATTATTAATTCATCTCGAAATAATCCTGCCTTGCGAGTTTTCATGTTGGATGACTCTGTGGACCCACTGGAGAGCTGCCCCTGTGGATGACCATGCCTGTGCCCGGGCTGTGCGGCATCAGCAATGCCATGAACGGTCTGGAAGAAGCAGGGTCACAGACCTGAGTTCTGGTCTTCCTCCTGTCCTGCTTTCTCTCTCAGCCAGCAGGCATTCCCATTTCATCTAGAATAGAGTTCAAAACATGAATTCTGAGGCCTCACAGAATTTGGTCCCAACCTACCTTTCCGTTTCTGCAGGGCCCTGCTATTTCCCATTCCTCGGGGTGATCTTGCAACTCTGCGTCTTTGTTTTTACTGTGGCCTTCATCTAGATTGTTCTCATTCCTTTTCATCCTGTCCTGGACTTAACTCCAGTCGGTCTGTTAAATCCCCAATAAAACTCCATATCCTTCTTGAACTCTCTCCCAGCTTCTCAAGAAGCAACTAGTTTGCACACACTTTCTCTCTGTTATGGTCTCCCCCGTTAGCTTGCAGCCTTCTGAATGCTTCGAATACTGGGGGGTGTGGTGTTTCTTGTACATCTTAGCGGGGCTTCATACAGTGACCTGCACGTAGCAGGCCGGTTACAGGCGGTCTGATACAAAGGTCTGTGATGGTGTGGAGCCCCTAACAGCAGTATTCTTTGTAAAGCGTTTTGCATTCGATAGTGTTTTTCAAACTCTGAGGTTGTGGCCCACTTGCTGTTCGTAAAAGCATGTTTATGGTTCAGGAGCATCATTAAAAAACAAAATGGAGCAGGTCAGGAAATAAAAGATTACATAACACGGGTAAGTGTTCTATAGTAAAAAGCTTGTTTCTAGTTCTGTATTTTCATTCATGTTTACTAGGTTGCAAAGCAAAGTGTATTTCTCACTGTGAGTTGCACCGAACAGAGTTGGGAAACCCTGCACTGGATTTGAACCTCTTTAATGAGTTTTGAATTCTGAAATTTTAGAGAAGAAATATTTGGAATTTTTAAATCACTTTGATGCTCCTGAAATTTTTCACTAAATGAGTTCACATAGTTTGTACCTGTGGGCAAATGACTTTTTTTTTCTTCAGCATCTCGTGTGTAGTCTTTTGTTTTAGACTTGGGGTACATAATTGGGTTATAAATATATAAAACATAATTGGGTTATAAATATATAAAACATTCTTGCAAAGTGGCTTTTTTGAAGAAATTAGAGAATTATTATCATAGGTGTTTTTCTAAAATTTCTGTAATGTGTTTTAAACTTCTCTTTATTTACATTTATCAGTTTAGATTGTTCCTGAATGTTTCTTGACAAAACGGTACTTTTTAGTACACTAGAATGGGATGAGTGTTATCGACTAAATCTACAAATTAAAAACTTCTAAAATTCCATTTTTGAAAATGAGTTCGCTCCGTATATAAATTATAATGCTTTCATACATGAAAAGACATTTCACTTTGATTTTGAAACTGGGTATTCTTTGCAGTCAGTCAGCTCAGCAAGAATCATGTATTAAATATTTCTTCGAAAAGAAGTAGAAACTCGAATCTTCCAAATCAATAGAGGCATCACAAGCAGTGATGCATTACTTGTAGAGAGCTTTTGAATCAGTTGTGCATTCTTGAGCTGGGAAAGTAGTTACCAGAGGCGGCTAGTATTTACAGTAAAGCTGTTTCTGGTTGACTTTGTTTAAATTTGTGATTAAAATCTTTCCTGGAACTCCGGAGCCTTGTAACGAGGAAGTTACTGTGTTTGTAAAGCCTGTGTTCTTTTGCCTTCACTTCTCTTTAGGGTCAGTACAGACCTTCCGATTTGTTGTGCCCTGAGACGTACGTCTGGGTGCCCATCGAACGGTGCCTGCCTTCACTCGAGAACTCAAAGTACTGCCGTTTCAACCCGGACCCGGAAGCAGGTACGTTCACAGCAGAGCTCCGCCGGAAATCCGGGCCTTGCTTTCAGGTGCCACATGTGTGGCTTTGGCTCTTTGTAGGGTCCAGGTAGCTTTTTCTCTGTTGTTGTAGAACGTGTATGCTGTGTGCGCGTGCGCGTGCAAAATGGGAAGCTACCACATGTGCACACACGCAACACTCTCACTTCGGGAAGTAAATGCAGAAACCTCCTGTGCGTCTGCTGCTTCCTAACCCGTCTCCTTCTGCTGTGAGGGCTGGTACCACCTCCCACCTCTGATACAGCCATCACAGTGCTGGATCGCTCCGTTTAGGTAAAGAAGATAGAAACGCTGGCCATTTGGACTGAACAAGCCAGGGAATGGTCTGGAGGCCAGCAGGCTGGGATGGGCTTTGTGACAATACTTTATCTTTTTGTTTTGTTTTGTTTTGTTTTGTTTTGACAACACTTTCTTGACTTTCTTCTTACCTCCTTGGTGCTTCTCCTCTTCTGTCCCTTCTTCTTCCACCTCCTGCGCACACAGTCCAGCCCTGGCCGTGTCCTATCTCTTAGCATTCCCCGTGTGGACCCTCTGTGCCCAGGCGGCCCCGCACAGACACTGCACGTACGGCCTGGGGTCACACTTCCTGCCTGTGGGTCCTGGCTCCGTGTCAGCCTGTAAATTGTGTGCCCTTAGGCAATTTCATAATCTTCCTGGCCTCAGGTTCCCGGCCTTCAGAATGAAGATAATAATAGAACCTACTTCCTTGAGCCTGAGGATTAGAGTAAGACTAGGATAGCCCCCTAGTATTGCTGGGTTGGCGATTGCAAGCCGAATTAGCACACAATGTGCTTCCGTCTGCGTTTGCCTCTGTTTGCTCTGATTTCTGCCTCCAGAAAAATCCACAGTTCTAGTCACCCCCCTTTTGTCTAGACCTCGCTCAGTTTGCAGCAGCCTTTCTCGCCCTCCCTGCATTCCGCCGTGGCTTCATCCATTGGCCGTGAGTTGTGCTATCGGGGTGGGTGGCATTGATTGCCCAGGTGGGTTTTTCCTCGGACTGGAGTTCCTGGATGTCCCCCCTGTGCCTCACTTCTGAGTCCTCACAACCCGGTGCCAGAGGAAGCACCCGGTGCACAGTTAAGAATCACGGATTTTCTGTCTAGTCACCTGTGGTCTAAGCTTGGAGAAAAATCAGAAAAGGGAAACAGTGGGGCGCCTGGGTGGCTCAATCGGTTAAGCGTCCGACTTCAGCTCAGGTCATGATCTTACAACTTGTGTGTTCCAGCCCCGCGTCGGGCTCCGTGCTGACAGCTCAGAGCCTGGAGCCTGCTTCCGATTCTGTGTCTCCCTCTCTCTCTGACCCTCCCCCATTCATGCTCTGTTTCTCTCTGTCTCAATAATAAATAAACATAACAAAAAAAATTTAAAAAAAAAAAAGAAAAGGGAAATGGAGAGGCTGGGTGAGAGGCAGGGAGTAAATGGAAAGATCAAATAGGAAGACAGAAGGGTCCAACAAAAAAAACGTAATTTCTTCTGTTCTAGGATGTGCGTTCTTCCCTGCCTCCCCCCCCCCCCCACAAATCAGGTTATTTCCAAAAAACGAAAATTGGTTCATGTTTCGTTGTATTTTGGCATCTCCTTGAAAAAGCTGTTATGAAATCAAGAGTGGGCATTTCTTACACATTGTGATACCTTAGAATCTGATTAACACGTGGCCGTAGGGACCCACCTAACTCCTACGCCAGGCACCCCCGAGGTCACCCCAGGCTTCCTAGATATTCAGGGTTCGTAGAACAACCTGGGCATTATAGTTCCCGCACCTTTGATTGTCAGTCAACATTTCGATATTTCATTTTAAGTAGAATTAACACCCGACTGATCAGACAGATGTGTTGCTTACAGACAGAGATACTGAATTTGTCACTGGAGTCAGGCTCAAAGCGAAAGGCAATGGTTCAGAGGAAAGCAAATACTTATCCGCTGTCCCCTCAAAAATAATTGTTTTTTCCTTTTTAGCTTTTCTCAAGGGCAGGTCAGAGCCATTTCCTTACGGTGAAAACTGCTAACCATCTTACTGCGTTATTTCAGGTTCACATACAAAGCTGGATTAAGTTCGTTCCGACTAAATAATAATGATCGGCAATTGGTTCCTGACTCCCAAACTTAAGACCCAGTTTCATCATCCCCTTTTTCTTTCCTTGATCTGTTTTAAAGGTTGCTTCTCTTCTGTAATACTTGGAGATTAAGGCAATCACAGGCCCTCCCTGTTTAATAAAGCTGAAAAGGTAACTGAATAATTTCCATGCACTGAATGAACATTCAAGTAAAGATTTATTCGTGTTAAAAGACTTTAAATTCATTTTCCAAAGTTAGCACTAAAGAGTATTTCATGGCAAAGAAAATTTGAAGTCTTACTTCGATGGTATTACACCGTGGTGAGTAAAGAGTGCACGGCATGCTTTTCTCGTATAATCTTACTACATTCCAGGTCTTAGGGCACAAGCTTTATGTCTTTAAATATTCATTGTTTAGAATTCATTTATCCAACTCAGAGGAGTAAATTTCTTCAAGGATAGTGCTTCAAAGGAAAGGAAGATCCTTTTCCATATGCTGAATCTTTGGAACTTGCAAGAGAACGTCGTACAGTTTTATCAGGATTGAATATCACAGTCCAGACACTATTTGAAATCAGACTTATGTCCTGTGGTTTTAGGAAATTAAAATGCAGTTACATGCTGGAATGTATTGAGCATGCTGTGAAACATGGTCATTTGAGATTTAAATGGCAATCTGTGAGAAACTGTTCTCTTCTCTTGGGTCAGTTTTACTTTTACGTGACCCAAACTCCAACTCAGACAAAATACAGCGTTTAATATGGACACCGTTGTTAGTCAGCATGGTGCTTTTTTCCACTAAATCTTGTTTCTCCTCCCAGCTGTTCAGTAGTTACATTACTCTGCAGAAGGCACAGCTGATCACCACAGGTCTCTGTACAACACTTTGGCTACAAGGTGCGTCAGGAGCCACTTGTAAGAAAAATCACATTTCCCTCTACCCTGAGTTGATGTAATAAGCCTCTGGAAATCCTATTCCTCGCTGCCCTCCACCCCCTCCTCCCCCACCTCCCGCATTTTGGAGGTTTGGGGTTATATGGTTGTTTGTCTAACTAGGAAGTCTGCATAAGGGAAAAAAACCTGTTGTATTTACTGCTTGCATGTATGGTGGGGGGGAGGGGCTGACAAACTGAAGCAACTTGGAAAATTCTAAAGACATCCCTTTGTTCATAAATAGGCCTTTTGTTTTTGAATCCAGGACCCCTGCCTCCGGTAAAGAAAGGATTTTAGAGGTTTCCTCAATGATTCTTAAGTAAAAATCTGTTAGATTACTTCTTAAATTGATAGTTGGATATGTATAGAATTCAAAATTTCTGCATCACAGTTACATTTTGCTTCTTTTGTTTAAATTATCTTTAAAAAAGTGTTTACTGGGAAGAGCAGTAGAAGATTGGTCCAAATGCATAAAACCACTGCTAAGAAGAAATACTGAAATGACCCATCGATCTCTCTCTACAGCAGTAATCACTGTCGGTATTTTTATGGTCTCCTCCTGATCTTTTGTGTGCATACGTCTGTGTACATTCTTTAAAAAACAGAGCAGGAATCCTCCTTCACACTTCTGTTGTTTTTTCTGAATACTTTGTGTTTCTTCTTCCTTTCGGTGAGGTAAGACTACGGCGACCACTGATTTGGGGCTTCGGCAGACAAATGCCACTACTTAGGTGACAGGCAGTGTCTAACACGGATACTTTACAAGAAGCGTTGGCAGTAAACCAGATGTTTTGGAGTTGGTTTTAGAACCGTGATAAATTATGATTTGATTTAACTCTTCATGTTGCACAGGTCTTATACTATTTATTGTTGGTAGTAAAATCCTTTTTGGGGGGCGTCTCACTGGCTCAGTCGGTAGAGCATGTGACTCTTGACCTCAGGGCCAGGAGTTCAAGCCGTACGTTGGACGTGGAGCCTACTTTAAAAAAGCCCCTTTGGTTCCAGATTTATAAGAAATGATAACCTCATTGAGCATATGCTGTTTTCCCAAGTCCCATCCTGTGCTTCCTCCTGCGTTACCCCAGTTGGTCCTCAGAACGCGATGGAACGTTTCTTCATTGACCCCCTCAGATATTATTTATTGTGAAAATATCAGCGGATGCTTGTTTTTTAACCAGAGATTTAAAATAATTTTAATTCAGATATTGTTCTTTTGTTTTCATAAGTACTTATTTTCAGTATTTATTTCAAAGAAGCTAATTAGAATGATCTTTATTTCTGTCTCTACTGGTAATTACAGCAATACAGACATTTCACCACAGATTAGTCTAGATTTCACTCCCTCTTTTCTATACATACTTCAAAAATGCTTGCAAGGAATTTCCTAATTGTCTTAAGTCATGATATTAGGATATTGAATTTTAATTTGCTGTAAAAAAGACAGCACCTAATTTTGTCTTAGTGCTTGATGCATTTCCCCAAGTTAGAGGATTTCTAGGACATTTTACCTCTTCCAGCCAGTTAATAAGGAGCTCAACCCTGAACTTCCAAGGCTCCAGTCTATGTTATTGTACACTTTCATTTGTCTCTTCTCTTTACTCCCTTCTTTCTTGCTGGCATGGTCCTGGCATTTCTTCTATGCTGTCGTAGTTTCTGTCATAAATGCCCATCGAAGAAGCAAGTTCTGCTCTGACCATGTGTGAAATGATCAGGCTCAGAAAGGGTTCTGACTATATTCACTTGCCCGGTTTCTCCGAGCCTGGTCCCACTTCCTGAACACTGTTCACGGCCCCTCAAGAGGGTGCACCTCAGCTACAGTGTCGCCCTGCTCACGAGGAAGTAATGCAGAATGAGAAAAAAGACTCACCAAGACTTCCGAGGGTCCCTAAAAAATGTACTGCAGTGATAAATTACGATTAAGTGGACAGTGTCTGTCTTCATTACTATAGGTGTGCAATGAAACTGGATTTGAGGTTGACCTTCCGGCTTGAAGTTGCAGAGTGAATGATGTTTGATTGTTGGATGCTTAAAAAACGTATATTCTTTGCTGCCAGTAAAAGGTGGTGGTGCTGCGGTGTAGCGAGGTGGAGATCGAAGCAGTTGAAGCCCAGCATCTTTGGAAATTTGGCTTGTTTATATTTGGGGAACTTGGAGAATGTGTTTTGATGTGGAAAGTATAGAAAGTTACAGTCTTGTAAGTTTTCCGTTTACTCTCTATCCACTTAAAAATATTACTTCATTATAGTGTTACTATCTTGTCCCACTTACCTGTTTTTCAGAGATACCCTTTCTTATCCAGATATTCGTGTATCACTAATATGACCATTGGTTTAAAAATTACAAACTATGGGGCGCCCGGGTGGCTCAGTCAGTTAAGCCTCTGACTTTGGCTCAAGTCATGATCTCACGGTTCGTGGCTTCGAGCCCCACATAGGGCTCTGTGCTGACAGCTCAGAGCCTGGAGCCTGTCTTCAGATTCTGTATCTCCCTCTCCCTGCCCCTCCCTGACTCGTGCTCTGTCTCTCAGAAATAAATAAATGTTAAAATTAAAAAGAAAAAATTAGAAACTAGGTTTCCTTAGTTGTGACATGGTCTTCTAATGAGACCATGAGTGAGGAGCAAGAAAACAAGCCTTCCCTATGATATTTGTGTGTAACACTGAAGTGTTGTAACATTTTTGTGTGTGCATTTTCTACTAAAAAATCTGAAACATTATTAAGCTAAATTTCCAACAGTTGCGGAGACTGTTTTCATTTTTTCAGAGTGTTTCTTATTTTTTTTTTTTTTGTTTCTTTAATTTTTTAAGTGACAGAGACAGAGTGTGAACAGGGGAGGAGCAGAGAGAGAGGGAGACATAGAATCAGAAGGAGGCTCCAGGCTTTGAGCTGTCAGCACAGAGCCCAGTGCGGAGCTCGAACTCACAAACCGCAAGATCGTGACCTGAGCTGAAGTCGGACGCTTAACCGACTGAGCCACCCAGGCGCCCCATTTTTTCAGAGTGTTTCAAAGCCAGTCTTGCACAAGAGAGATTTTTAAAATACTGCTTTACAGATTTTCACCAGACAGTCTTTGCTCAGTAAGGCATCCACGAGCAGTAAGCCAGTGACCGAAAATGGTTGGAGCCCTGGCCAGAGGCAGACTGAAATAGCTTGGAAAAAGTTTGAAAAGCAGACTTGAGGTTTCCATTTAGCTGTTAAAGAAATATTTTCCTGATCCTGTTCACTTTTCTTATGGAACAGATGAATTTTTAAAAATAAATAATTCCTTTTATAATCACCCAGTTTTAAAAATTTAGTTAATCCTGTGATTTTGAAATCATTAATTAATCCATTTTGAAATCATTGACTGGAAACTACCAGTACGCTTCAGACCGGGTCTAAAAACATGCTAGTGCTGCCTGGCTCTAACATGTGGCGTCTTACAGTGCTGCTTTGTTTCCGTGAATAAAAAACTGGCATTTTTTTTTTTTTTTTATATAATGAAGAGGTTGTCCAAAATGTCACTTAGAGAATAAAAATAAAGCCCATAGCTGCTTAAGTACTGGCTGAACAATGATACCCTGTTGAGTAGGAGACCCCCTCAGTTTTAAGTCCTCTCTTTTATGTACCGCTAAGAAAGAAAAAATGTTGTCAGACTATGACTCTATCAGTTGTGAGATGCATCTGGGTTTCAGAAATACCAGAATGTGTAAAGATGTGAATCTTAATCACGTAGAGGAAATGCGGGTCAGTCTGTGCACCGCAGTACTGGGCAAAGCTACCGAGTACCTAACCTAAGAGACTTGTTTCTATTTGTTAGAGAGCTTTGTGGCCTCTTACTTGTAGGCGTTGAATGTATTATAAATGGGGTGCACACCTGTGTGTCAGAGTCAGAAGGCATCGATTCCACCTGCTTTTTGATAAAAACAAGATTACTGTCATGGATGTAGGATAACGATAGATTTCTGTTAATATCCTTTCCCACGGACTTCAGAAAATTTTGAGAAGGCCTGTAACTATTTCACAAGGATACTTTATTGTAATGAAAGTAAAAAAAGTTTTTCTACCCAAAAAGCATTGAAGTTCTGTAAGCATTCATGATTTCTATGCATTCTGGGTTTTTTTTTTATTTTTTTTTAACGTTTATTCATTTTTGAGAGACAGAGCATGAACAGGGGTGGGGCAGAGAGAGAGGGAGACACAGACTCCGAAGCAGGCTTCAGGCTCTGAGCTGTCAGCACAGAGCCCGACGTGGGGCTTGAACCCACAGACCATGAGATCGTGACCTGAGCTGAAGTCGGATGCTCAACCGACTGAGCCTTTCAGGCGCCCCTATGCATTCTGGTTTTAAACAAATTTTAAAAATTTAAAATCTTTGATGATGGGAGGCTATGATAAAAATAGAGAATTTTAAAACTTTGCTTAGCCCATAAATTCAGTGATCTCTGACAATTGATGGGATGATTAAAGATTAAATAGTAAAGAAAGGGCAAAAAATCCTGTCCTTTGATGCCATCAAGCTTGTCATCAACCCTAAGTCATCCGATTAATTGAACATTTGTGAATTATCAGTAAATATTGTTGGTTTAACTTGTGGCTCTGTAGTAACAACGTTAATCATTAGCTTAATTGGAAAAAAATTCTGGAAGGATACTTGATGCTATATTTTGGAACCTGCATCATTTGCTGTTCAATACAGTGTCTGCTGCCTAAGGGAGGAACTAACCCAAAGACACAAACAGCAATCCAAGGGGTTCTTCTATGATTCACACCCAGCTTCAATATAAGAGTGAAGTCTCTGTATTTGTCTGCAAGGTATTTTTGAACTGTTTAGATTCTCTTTTGTGTCTGTTAATATTCAGTCTCTGTGCAGAAAAATAAGCAAGCTATAAATGAAGGTATGAGAATGTCTGTTTATTTTAGGAGTGTTCTTTTATGTGATGTTAGCAAAATGTTTTTAATATAAATACGGACACTGGGGTAGAATTCCTGTTCTTATAAGAAATGTATTTTCCTAGCTGCCATTCATTTGAAATAGATATCATTTATGGAAGACTCGACTTGTCCACGCTTCTGTAGCGTGTTCACTGATAACAAAATGAAATGTGAAATTAGGAAGGACGTGTTGACAGTTGGGAAAGAAGTAAAGCCATCTGCTCTACTAACCGCTACCAAAATAAGAAAACAAAAGGAAAAATTCTGATGCTGAAGAGACTCTCAGCCTGGTTTCCTTCCAGAAGCCGATCCTGAAACATGGGCTTGCGTGTACAGGCGCAGGAGTGGGGGGCTGGAGAGAGTGAACTGGTGGAGGGAGGAGGAAAAGATAACGAAAGGGTGTGTGTGCACAGTGCGGTCCAGCTCTTTCATGACTGGACGTCAGTCTCTTGAGGAACCGGGCTCAGAACTGACTGCCTCAGGGACCAAAGGAAGACATATGTCACCTGGCTTTCACTGTCCACTGGCTGTTGGTTATCTCACCGGTGTGAATGTCTGCACTGTCCCTTGTGGCTGTGCGAACGGAGAGCAGGCTGCTGCACCTAAAGGAAGCGGGGCAGGGCCGATCGAGCCTTCACAGAACCGTGCCCATTGGTGGTGCCACGAGTCAGCGATGGAGCCGAGGGGTTGCGGGGCAGGGCCCGAGGGGTGTCTACCACAGAAGAAGTGCAGGTTGAGGTGGCACGTCCCTAGCGTCAGCTGACCACGTCAGTTGCACTGGACCAGCTAGCATAAGGACCACGAACACGAGGAAGTAGTGGACTTAGAAAAAAAAGCTAGCTTAATTTGAAAGAGTTGGAGGAGTCAGCCAAGAATTAGAATCATAAATGTGAAGAATTCGTAAAATCAATCACTCAACAAGTATTTATTAAGCCGGGTATTACGCTTTACGATGGGGAGGTAAGTTACTCCGAGAGCCTAGCGGAGGACACAGACAATTACCATGCGGTTTTCGTAATGTGTGGTAAGCGGCATATTGGGGGAGATAACTGCAATTAGTCCGCACAGGGTCCTCAGCTGGGATTTGGACCAGGTGTGGGAGGGCAGGGAACGCTTCTCGGATGAAGTGATCTCAGAATTCTTGGAGGGAATGCCAGAGCTTCAGGGAGAGACAAGCGCATGTTCAGAAGGCCTAGGGGGCAGAGAGCACACCTCGAGTTTGGGGGGCCGGCTGGGTGGGGGAGGTGCAGCTGGCTAGTAAAGGACTTCGATGTTTCTCCTGCAAGCACTGGAAGGCCAGGAGAGGGTTTAAACACCAAAGTGACACCAGCAGTTCTGTAATTTTTACTCCACATGTGGAGAGTGACCAGGACTCAGACTAGAGGGAGGAAGACTAATCGGGAGGGTTTTGCATACAGTACTCTAAGCAAAGGATGGTGTGGCCTGGACGCAGGTGGTAACTGTTGAGAATGGGATGGGAGCAAATGGATGCTAAGGGTATTTACGAGGTGGGGTACACGGAACCGGCTGGTTAATTGTGTGTGTGGCGAGGATGAAGGGAGAGAGTTGTTGAGAGAGTTTAGGTTCTGACACGAACTGAGTTAATGTTCACTCTTCATTTGTGAAACGGGGAACATGGAAGGAGGGACAGACTTGGGGGGAGAAGGAGAGGAACGGTGAGCCCAGCTTGGACATGTTGAATTGAGGGTGTTTGGAGACATGAACAGAGATGTTGGGGAGGCAGGTGGACATACAGACCTGAAACTGATGGGAGGGAGGCACTAGGATATGTGTGGAGCCTTACAAGTGAATGCTGTTGTTTGGAGTGAAGAACAGCAGTCCTAGACGAGGACCTCGAGGAACCCCACTGTGGAATGACTTTGTAGATGAAGAAGAGGCCAAAGAGGTGAGAGGAAGCCAAGAGAGTGTGGGGCATGGAAGTCATAAGAAGCATGTTCAAGAAGTGGGGAGCAGGGGCGCCTGGGTGGCTCAGTCGGTTGAGCGTCCGACTTTGGCTCAGGTCATGATCTCACAGTTCGTGGGTTTGAGCCCTGTGTCGGGCTCTGTGCTGACAGCTAGCTCAGAGCCTGGAGCCTGTCTTCAGATTCTGTGTCTCCCTCTCTCTCTGACCCTCCCCTGCTCACACTGTCTCTCTCTCTCTCTCTCTCTCTCTCTCTCTCTCTCTCTCTCTCTCTCTCTCTCTCACACACACACACACACACACACAAAAATTAATTTAAAAAAATGAAGAAGTGGGGAGCAATAGCAATGTTGGATTCTGCTGACAGGGCTTGTGAAGCCTCTTTGGAGGATCTTGGCAAGACCTGTCTTAGTTTTGGTGAGGATAAAACATTGTCAAGGCTTAAAAATTGAGTGGAAGTTAAGAAGGTGACCATAATCAAATACGAATTTTGAAGACACTAGCTATAGAGAGGTAAATCCGATGGCGGAAGGCCTTTAAAAAATAGGAGAGACTTGAGCATTGTCAAAAGCTGATGGGAGTTAGGGAAGGGAAGGATTAATGTGAGAGAGCTGGAAATCAGTATATCAGGGTCTCTGGGATGAAGCACAAGAAAAATCAAGGACACAGACAGGAAGACCAGCCTTAGATAGTAAGGACCCTTTGTTGTAGGAGAGGGTGAGGAAAGGTTCAGTGCACCTGAAGCAAAATAGATTGGTTGTGGTGGCAGCAAGTTGGATACTTTCTCATCTGTTACCTTTTCTTTTCCATTTGAAGTAGGTGCTGGTGAAGGGGGGAGATGGCAGGATAAGAAGAGTGGGAGACAGAGCTGATGGCCAGTCCTTGTCAGAGTTGGCGAGGGTGAGGTCGTGTAGAGGGAATGCTTCTCGGGCAGCCTCGGGAAGGCAGACCGTTGTCTTGTTTCCAGGGAGCAGACTTGTCAGGCCGTTGCCATGGAAGGGCAAGAATTGAAGGCAGTTAACAAGTGGTAGAAATATGGTAACGGCATCTGAAATCAGTTAGAAAGGAACTGAAGATGGGACAAATGGAGTAACATGGCCTTGAAAGGGTCAGAGGAGTGGAGGTCCCCAAACCAGGATGATGGGCTGACAACTCTTGCAAGGGTAGGAAATGGCGTCCAGAGAAGAAAGAGGACCTGATTTTACAGTTTCTGAAGCATGACAAGCTTTGGCCTCGGGTTTGCAGAGCTAACGTCGAATTACGGTGGAGTTATTGAAGAAGACTGCAGGAACCAGAATGGCAGCCACACGGACCTGCGAGAGAGTTCCGTTCCTTGGTGCCCTTTCGATGTAAGAGTGGTTGGTGATGTCCCTAAGTGAAGCTCCTTTTTGTTTACCAAATAATTCTGATGCTGCTAACCCCCAGCAACATAAACACAAGATCAAGTGCCCCCGTGCGGCAGTACAGGATAGAGCACATAGAGTACTGCTTTTCAGAAAAAGCTCATTTTGTAGAGACAGTGATCTTGAGGGCATCTGTCTTTGTTTTTTTCACAGTTTTAACTGCAACTCTTGAAAACAGTGACGTTTTTATCTCCAGCTAGTATGTAGTACTCGTGGGTTTGCAGGTATTGTGTCTATATGTATAGATTTGAAACCAAAGTTCCATGAAATAGTGTTTATCTTCCTTAGACATGATACACTCCATTTTTTTTTTACTATTTTATAAAAAAAAAAAAAGTCTTTAAAAAAATTTTTTAATGTTTGTTTATTTTTTTAGAGAGAGACTGCACAAGCAGGGGAGGGGCAGAGGGAGAGGGAGACAGAATCCAAAGCAGGCTCCAGGCTCTGAGCTGTCAGCACAGAGCCTGACACAAGGCCCGAACTCATAAACTGTGATGACCTGAACCGAAGGCGGATGCTTAACTGACTGAGCCACCCAGGCCCCCCCAAAAATGACAGTCTTGACCCACTAAATTGATTTCACAACCCACTAAAAAAATGACAACTTGCAGTTTTTGAAGAGTGGTTTTTGTTTGTCTCAGCTTTTGAAGATTTACGTATTAGGTTTCCAAATTTGTGGGTATACTGGTATTAACTTTGAATATTAAGTTTTAAGTGCCTGGGAGCCTGATTTTTGTTTGCAGGAAAGGTAATGCCAAGGTTCACTTTAATTTCAGAAATTATTATTCATTATAGTGGTAGTCTGTTAAAGTAACATCTGTTTCCTCTTTAGGCAGTTAAACTCAGATTATAAGTCTTATTTTCAGTGTGCAAGTTTTGGAAATTTTGGCAATCATTCTTTTAAGGGGTTCTTTTTTAATAATTAAAATCTTTTAAGTTTATTTATTTTGAGAGAGACAGATCTAGTGTGGGTGGGGGAGGGGGCAGAGAGAGTGGGAGAGAGAGGATCCCAAGCAGGTTCCCAGTGAAGCAAGGCTCAAACTCACAAAAGCATGAGATCATGACCTGAGGCAAAACCAAGAGTCAGATGCTTAGCTGACTGAGCCACCCAGGTGCCCCTTAAGGGGCTTTTGAATAACATTTGATTGCATTTATAAAATGCTAATTAAATTTCTTTGAACATCTTTAAACTTCTTTTATAAATGTACTCAGTTTCCCTCTTAATTCAGTTATCTGATACAGTACTCTTATAAATCTAATAAATTTATAGATGTAATGAAAGTAAATTTTTACTTAATTTAGAAATCACAAGTCTAATTCAATTATTTATGCATTTCCTGATGGATACAGAAATTATTGTTTATGTAGAGAATTTTCAGAAGTGTACTAATCAACTACTGGAGCTAGTAATTTAGCAAGGTAGAGGATGCAAGGTTAATATACAAAAATCAATTGTATTTTTACATACTAACAGTAATTAGAAAATGAATTTTTTTAAAAAACCTTACTGTAGCATAAAAGACTATTCAGTACTTAGATATTTATTTATCAAGACTGCTACACTCAAAACTACAAAACATTGTTCAGAGGCATAAACAGTGGAGAGATTTGCCAAGTTCATGGACTGAGGACTTAATTTTTATTGCTAAGATGACAGATGAAGTCATAAGAGTGATCTATTTATTGTTCTAACGGACCCAGTTCAGTCCAACATTAAACACTGCGAGTACCGAAAATAACAAGTATGCTCAGATTCCTCAACACCATTATTATTATTATTTTAATGTTTGTTTATTTTTGAGAGAGAGAGAGAGAGAATGTGCATGCAAGTGGGGGAGGGACAGAAAGAGAGGGAGACAGGATCTGAAGTGGGTTCCATGTTGTCAGCCCAGAACCCGATGTGGGCCTCACGAACTGTGAGATCATGACCTGAGCCAAAGTTGGATGCTTAACCAACTGAGCCACCCAGGTGCCTCCTCAACACCATTATTAATGCCATAGTATTTATTGTCAAACATTTTCCTTCTCTTTAAATTTTTTTTCATGTTTATTTCTTTTTGAGAGAGAGACAGAGCATGATTTGGGGAGGGGCAGAGAGAGAGAGAGAGAAAGAGAGAGATGAATCTGAAGCAGGCTCCAGGCTCCAAGCTGTCCACCAGAGCCCATCGCAGGGCTCGAACTCATGAACCGCGACATCATGACCTGAGCCCAAGTCGGATGGTTAACCAACTGAGCCACCCAGGTGCCTGTCGATCATTTTCCTTCCTAATTCGGTTTTTTCCAGGTTGAAAGACAAACAAGAGCCTGTTTACAGTGCCTCTTCAGTGACTCTCAAAGAGGTGGATGCATATCCCATGACCAAGTGTGTCCTTACCTAATTATACGGCCTGCTGACTGCAGTTTGCATTCCTTGAGCCCAGATGGCTTATGTCTTGACTGGAATGTGCATTGCATTTAGGTCTTAAGATATGTCATTGATTCCTAACTAACTCTAAAGATCGTTGAACTGATGGGATTGTCATATTGGCCAACATACTGACCACATTGTCATGTTCTTAGGATCGCTCAAATTATGAATTGAATGGTAGATATAGTCAGTAGAATTTTTAGTATCTTTCATAGCATTTTCTGATTATTTATTCACAACTTCCAAGACCAGTCTACACGTAATACTTAACCATAACTTCCATACAATAGCAGGTAACTGGAGCGTAAATGCCAAGTGGCAGTATTTAAAGTAGAAATACGAAGACAGTGGCTCTAGGTCTGCCGCACATTAGCTTTGTGACTTTAGGCGGGTCCCAAGTTTCTCAGCCTCAGTTTCATTATCTGTGAAGTGGGACATTCAGACTACATGAAGTTAAGGATTTTTTTTTAACTTTTTAAGGTTTTTATTTAAATTCCAATTAGTTAACATACAGTGTGATACTAGTTTGGGGAGTACAATAGAGTGATTCAGCACCTCCATCCATCACCCAGTGCTCAGCATACCTAGTGGAGACCTTAGTCCCCATCACCTATTTAACCCGTTCCCACCTCCCCCAACCTTTCCTCTCGTAGTCATCAGTTTGTTCTTTATAGTGTAGAGTCTGTTTCTTGGTTTGCCTCTCTCTCTTTTTTTCCCCTTTGCTCATTTGTTTTGTTTCTTAAATTCCACATATGAATGAAATCATATGGTATTTGTCTTTCTCTGACTTTTTTTGCTTAATGTAATACTTTCTAGCTCCATCCATGTCATTGCACATGACAGGATTTCATTCTTTTTTTATGGCTAATATTCCAATGCATATATATACCACATCTTCTTGATCCATTCATCAGTTGGTGGACACTCGGGCTGTTTCCGTAATTTGGCTGTTGTAGATAATGCTTCCATAAACATCAGGGTACATGTATCCCTTTTAATTAGTACTTTTGTATTCTTTGGGCAAATACCTAGCAGCACAATTGCTGGATCGTAGGGTAGTTCTATTTTTCACTTCTTGAGGAACCTCCGTAGTGTTTTCCAAAGTGCACCAGTTTGCTGTCCCACCGACATACACAAAAATAAATTCAAAATGAATTACAATCCTAAATGTGAGACCTACAACCATCAAAATCCTAGAAGAGAACATAGGCAGTAAGCTCTTTGACATTGGCTGTAGCAACTTCTAGATACATCTCCTGAGGCAAGGGAAACAAAAGCAAAAATAAGCTGTTGGAATTTCATATAAATAAAAAACCTTCTTTATAGCATAGGAAGCAACAAAACTAAAAGGGAACCTATGGAATGGGAATGGGAGAGGATTGACATATCTAATAAAGGGTTAACATCCAAAATATGTAAAGAACTTATAAAACTCAACACCCCCAAGAAAAGGATTCTAGTATGTTTTGTGACCTCCAAATGTTTAAGGCTTTTGTGAGGATCACACTATTCAAAAAGTAGAACGCATTCCATAAATATAAGGTATATGATTCTGAAGCACCAAGTAATATGCATCATATAAACACTGTAGCATTTTCCATAGTGGTGCTGGACGTCACTACAATGAACCCTTTCACCCACCTTCTGTCTTCTCACTATTAAGATCAGAAGATTCAAGTTGCAGTTTCATATGAGGCCAAGTCTTGACGAAAATGTTTTCCAAACTCTTGAATATGGTTCACTGTAAGAAATGGATTTTCTTGTGTGACATGCACATTTCCACGTTTCTCACAAACACAGCTGAAACAAAGCTGTGCTGACCAGTACTCCTCTTTACTCATGGGATGCACTCTGGTATTTTTGAATTTGTTCTAGAATTGAGAGATGAGGATGGGGGCAAGCTCTGGATTCTCACTGCAACTTTGCTCTACTTCTGTTTCAATAGATGTAGTCGTGGTAGAAGTGATTGCCATGATGAATAATTTGTTCCACCTGTTGTGCTCAACACTTATCATTTATCACCTTAATTCATCCTCACACTGACTCACATTCACCTCAGTGAGCATTGCTGTTACCTCTAACTCAGTATTCATGAGACAAACAACTGATTAGTAGTAGAAAGAGGGTGGGTTGACTGTAGTTGTTACCTCTAAATCAGTATTCATGAGGCAAACAACTAATTAGTAGTAGAAAGAGGTTGGGTTCTGCGAGTGGAAGGACCTATTTAAATTACTCTCTAGACATCTCACAGTTGTAGTTCTTGAGAGTCCTTTGCTGAGCGGTGGATATCGTCTGTATATGGTGTGTACATCCAGCGATCCTGGGCCCTGAAGGCTGAGGACAGACCAAGGAATGTGCCCCACGCAGCTACATTGCAGAACTGAGTGGCCATATTTGATGACCAGTGACTACCCTAGACAGCTTTGGGAGGGGGCTCTAGATCAGATATTTTGAGCCTGTCTGATGAAATTTGCATGTTTGAAATAATGGGCCCATTCATCAAAATCCTGAGGAAGGTTTTGGCCATAGGCAAGAGCTGGACTACAGCCAAGAAAAAATGGTACAAGTTTGAACTGGTTTGTATTTAACAGCACTTACACCTCTCCAGTCTTTCTTGGTCTGTTGCTGACAGGCCTCTCTGTTTTTTAATTCCAGTGATGTTAGTAACTAAGATAGCAGTTTTGCACATAGTTTTCATTTTGTGTTCTATTCTTGCACATACACACATGTATGGGCTTTGGGTAAGAAAAGCCATTAGTACATTGGCGAGGTGACAGCTTAGTTCTTCCCTCCTCTGCTGTGGCAGATTTGGATTGAGGACGGTAGCACAGATCTCTGTGTTCTGGCAAGCAGTCTACTGTCCCATCGTGGTCAGGAATCTAATATTTTTATATTTTCCTGGGGCCTCTGTTTGTAATTTTACTGATCAGGTATTCTTAAGATTATGGTCTAACTAAATAACTGAAAACTGTATAAAACTTAACAAAATTGTATTCTGTGGTATCACAATATTATTGTTTATCATGTATCTTAGCAAACTACACAGTTGTGTGCCTTATTTATAAAAGATCTCCTCACTTTTGTTTATAACGGAGCTGTCTTTGGGGCACCTGGGTGGCTCAGTCGGTTGAGCATCTGGCTTCGGCTCAGGTCATGATCTCGCAGTTCGTGGGTTTGAGCCCTGCATCGGGCTCTGTGCTGACAGCTCAGAGCCTAGAGCCTGTCTTTGGATTCTGTGTCTCCCCCTCTCTCTCACCCTCCCCTGCTCACGCTGTGTTTCTCTCTCTCTCAAAAATAAATTAAAAAAAAACATTAAAAATATATATAACGTAACTGTCTTTGTCTACCAAGTGTCTGGAATCTCCAGATGCATCTGCCTTTGGAGAAAGATAACGACCTTAGAGGCTTATCTCTCTCCTTTGGCAAACTCTGGACTGAAATACTATGTCTATTGATGTTACTGATGCAAAGATGCCCTTTAAAACATATTTTACTCAACGTAAACATGATTTGAGTATGTTAGGGGAAATTTATATCAATATCACTTATGTTTTCCTTTTTTAATTTCTGATTTGCTTACTTCATGTTAAGTTGCAAAGATCATTCTTGAGCAGACAGCAGCAGAGTTTACTGCAGTTGTCTGAGCCTTGGCGTCAGGAACTCTGAGTCCTAATTTCACATTCAGATCTAAGTTACATTCCCTTCGTGAAGATGTCTCTCTTCCAAGGAGGCAGGTGTAAGAATGACAGTGGCTTATGGAAGCCCCAGATGCAGGTGCCTGGGAGCGCTCGGGAGCGCTGGTGCCCTCTGAACTTTGGCCTCAGCACTTTCTCCGCCTGCTTCTACACAGGCCTTTTCAGTCCAAAGCCAGTTAAGTGTTCATGTGGGAGCTTTGACACACAAAGTAATGCCAGGTGATTCCTCAAAACTGAATTAAACCAAAAAAAAAAAGGTCTTTCTGGTTCATGCAGTTAGAGAGTATGGGGAGTGGGGGGAGTGGTGCTGTGATCTACTGACCAAATGTAAAGTGTATCTGAGCTAGTTCACTAAATTTGCATAATCCTTGTTCTATAAAATAGTGTTTTCAGAAAAGTCAAATGGAAATCTAGTGATTATAAATTGAGCTCTTTTTTTTTTTTTTAATGTCTCTTTTAAAAAACACCCTGTGGGGCTCCTGGGTGGCTCAGTCAGTTAAGCATCCAACTCTTGATTTGGGCTCATGTCATGATCTCGAGGCTCATGAGTTCAAGCCCCACATCGGGCTCTGCACTGACATCGTGAAGTCTGCTTGGAATTTTCTCTCTGTCCCTCCCCCACTTGTACTCTTGCACGTGTGTGCAAGCGCACGTGCACACACTCCCTCTCTCTCTCTAAAAAACAAAACAAAAACACCCTGTTGTTAAATCCATTACTGCAAATCCTTTGACAAAACAAAGGCTCTTTTGCAATAGAGCTAATCAGCTACTGTGTTATACTGTCATTTTTAAAATTAAGATTTTTGAACATGTTTTCTTAAAGCACTCAAACTGCATTCAAGAAAGCAAGGAAAATCAGAAGGGACCATTTAGTTTATTTGCACTTTCTGAATTTGCCAGTGGTGCCAGGGTTTGCTTTGGAACCATAGACGTGGCTTTAACTACAAACTGTAGTCATTTCTTTCATAACTGCACACTTCTGAAAATACAGTTGACCCTTCTGAAAATACAGAAGTTGACATTTCTGAAAATAACACAGGAGTTAGGAGTACCCACCTGCATCCAGCTGAAAATCAGCATGTAACTTTTGACTCCCCCAAAACGTTACTAAGAGCCTCCTGTTGACCAGAAGCCTTACCAATGACATAAATGGTCAGTTAACACATAATTGGTATGTTCTATATATTATGTACTATATTCTTACAATAAAGTCAGCTAGAAAAAAATTTTTAAGAAAATCATAAGAGAAAATACATTTACAGTCCTGTACTGTATTTATCAAAATAAAAAGTCTGCATGTACATCGATCCACGCAGCTCAAACTTGTACTGTTCAAGGATCAGCTGTAGTTTTGAAAACAAATTGGTTTCCAAAGAGAAAAGAGTGTGTATGAACTACAGTTCAGTGCTTTATTTGTTTTTAGTCACAATACTCTGTTTTGTTTTTCAAAATACTTTAAAGGAATAGTCGAGATTTAAAAAAAAAAAATGTAACAGAAACATGCTTGGATTCAAAGGACCAAGCCACACAGTTCTATAAAAGGCCTCTGATTCTGTCCTCTTACGTTGTTGCCCTTAGAAGCTCTATAATGGGTCAGGTCTTTGGACGAAGTAGTTGAGATACAGGAAGAGTTCTTAAAGATCTATTTTAAACTTTAAAAAACTGAAATTTATTTTCAAAGTCTCAAGTTCTAGGAACTCGTGAGTAAATTGTGTAGCTGAGCAACACAGAGACAAAGACTCAGTTTCTGTGTCCCCATGCCATCAGAGCTGACAAAGGACATGGGAGAGTCCCAGGGGTGGCCAGGAACAAAAGAGAACTCTTCTGGGGTTGTCCAGAGGTTCTGCATATCCATGGTAAAACTTTGCCTTCACTGAGTTGGTTACCCATTAGCTTATTTAATGACAAGAAAGGAGTTTGAGTGTTCTTGTTATAGTGCCCATCACACACCTTTTCATTGTCAAAACATTTTACTTCAGAGCAGACCTTTTTAGTGCACTGTAATAAAAATGAAAACCAAGAGCATTAAGTCATTTGGGGAGATTTGAGTCAGCAAGTAACAAATGGATTTCATCATACGCAAATGTGGACTAATGAACGCACAGCAGAAACTCTGGAAGAACATGGAACAATCCACGGACTGGCAACCCAAGGAAGGGATAGAAGGACCTAATGAGATGAAAGCAAAAACAGCAAAACCCACGTAGCTGTACAGGGTGAAAGAAAACATTTCGTCCTCTGAGCAAGAGGATAATATACTAGAAGGAAATACGGCCAAGAAAAAAAAAAAAAAAAAACCAAAAGCTTCTTTGGTTGAGTTTGTTTATCACCTTGGAGAAGGGAGTTTGCCCTGTGGAAGTGGGTTGCGGTCTCCAATCTACCATACAGAGGTAGAATCAAAACACACTTGGCGATTATCCTCACTGGATTGGGGACCAACAACCAACAGGGCCTTTGAACAGCCTCTAAGTAATTCCTAGCTCATGATCGCCTCACGAGTGTCCATAAATGCTGCTTAAGCATTTGACTTTGGCTGTGGTTCACTGCTGGGTTTGGGCCCAGATTCCTCTCTCCGCACAAATCATCAGTTGAGCCCTGCCAGTTCATAAAAGATCTGGAGCATGGGTATTCTCCACGCAGTGTCTGTTTCTAAAATTCTTGGTCTCTCTGGAGAAGCAGACATACACTGGTCTAGGACGTGAAGCGTCAGACACAGCCTTTTCATTCCAGATGGACTTAGGTCGTGTTTGATGGATTGTTTTCAGTTAGCATCATGTCCTTACATTTTATTGTGGCTAATTAACACGAGTTTTATGAAGATGTCAGGTGCCATTCTTGTTCTAAAAAGAGATTAAACAGAGCACAACTTAAAGCAATTGTGACCTGATCAATTTCAATATTTATTACATATTCCGAAACAAAATAATCCAAGAATGATTTAATTTGAGAATTCAGACATTGAGTAATAAACATGAGGTACTAATTAACAAGAAAGTTGATAAAAGCTGGATAGTTGCTCTGAAGATCTGTCTTCTGTTGCTCGTCTGGAGCCTGAGATCAGCACCATGAACCACAGCATTTACTGGATGCCTACTCGGCACTGCGCCTCCCGTGTCTTCGTATCTCCACCATCTAGGGAATGTGGTGCCTAGGCCTTGAGGCTACAGAGAAGTACAAGATTTGCTTCCCACCCTAAAGGAGTTTGCCATTAGGATGGGAAGCCCGTCCACATAGAAAATGACAAAGAGCAACCAGAAAATGGTTCCTGTAATAGGTTTTTTTTCCCCCCCATTAAAAACCACTTTTGAGGGGCACCTGGGTGCCTCAGTCGGTTAAGTGTCCAACTGCGGCTCAGGTCATGATCTCACAGTTGGTGGGTTTGAGCCCCGTGTTGGGCTCTGTGCTGACAGCTCAGAGCCTGGAGCCTGCTTTGGCTTCCATGTCTCCTTCTCTCTCCCCCTCTCCTGCTCACACTCTGTCCCTGTCTCTCAAAAATAAACATTAAAAAAAATTTAAAAACCCTTTTGATAGATGTGTTAATTAGCTTGACTGTGGTAATCATTTCACAGTGTGTGCATATATCAAAATACCAATATACCTTACGTATATACAATTTTAATTTTTATTTGTCAAGTTTACCTAAACAAAGCTGGGGGGAAAAGCACCATTTTTAAGTGGTCATAATAAAAGAAAAAAAGCTAAGTTGACGTAAAGTGCCTCACAGGGACAAAATTGCTGAGATTTTAAACTGCATTTTTCTTTTTCTTTTTTCTTTTTAATGTTTTATTTATTTTTGAGAGAGAGAAAGACAGCGTGAGCAGGGGAGGGTCAGAGAGAGAGAGGGAGACACAGAATCTGAAGTAGGCCCCAGGCTCTGAGCTGTCAGCACAGAGCCTGACGCGGGGCTCGAGCCCACAAACCGCGAGATCATGACCTGAGCCGAAGCCGGACGCTCAACCGACTGAGCCATCGAGGCGCCCCAAAACTGCATTTTTCTAAGCAGAGTTGACCGAAGTATAAAAAGTGCTGCATGGGTTTTCCTCATTGCTAAGTTTTCTTAAGTATTGAGCTTATTTATTGCTCATTCCGTTTTAGTCTCTGAATTGTGAGAACAGATAGAAATTACTGGAAATATAAGATCTTTGCATTTTTTAAAAAGAATGACATAAGAGTTACATTTTCCTCCCACCGCTTTCCATTGGGCCCTGCAGCAGAGATCTGGGAGACCAGGGCAGTGAGGATTAAAAAATATATATACATATTACATTTTCTCTAATTTGCCTGAAAGATCTTGGAAACTTTGATGATAGCCATTAACTCTGTTCATTGGCCTTTGCGTTTGCACTGTTGTTTGGGATTAAAAATAAAATCTAAGGTATGTTTTCGAGTACGAAAAAGCCTTGGGATTGTAGGAGAGCTGGATTACCGTGGCTGCTGAACTTGGGCCTGGGGGAAGAGCTGCTTCTCTGCCTTCTTACTTGTAATTGCGTTAACCATGGTTTGTAACCTAACCCCCACCCTGTATGGAAGACACCGTTCCTTCACGTTCTTGCCAGCATGGGTCTTGTTTGTGTTCTTGTCTTAGCTGTTCTAACAGGCGGATGGCAGTGTCTCTCTAGGGTCTTAATTTGCGTTTCCCTAATGGCTGATGGACATCTTTTCATGCGCTTATTTGCCATCCACATTTTCCCTTCGGTGAAATGTATCCTCATGTCTTCTGTGCATTTTTCTAAAGGGATTGTTCGTTTTTATATTGTTGAGTCATAAGAGTTCTTTACAGGGACGCCTGGGTGGCTCAGTCGGCTGAGCATCCAACTTCGGCTCAGATCGTGATCTCGCAGTTCCTGAGTTCGAGCCTCACGTCGGGTTCTGTGCTGACAGCTGGAAGCCCGGAGCCTGCTTCAGATTCTGTGTCTCCCTCTCTCTCTGCCCCTCCCCTGCTCATGCTCTGTCTGTCTCTCTCTCTCTCTCTCAAGAGTAAATAAAACATTTAAAAAAAATTTTTAAAGTTCTTAATATACTTTATTTACTTTTTTAAAAATTGAGTTATTTAAGTAATCTCTACACCCAACATGGGGGGTCGATCTCACGACTCTAAGATTGAGAATTGCACACTCTTTCGACTGAGCCAGTCAGGTGCCCCTCTTTATATTACTTTTTTTTAAGTTTATTTATTTATTTTGAGAGAGAGAGAGTGAGTGCACAAGCAGGGGAAGGGAGGGGCAGAGAGGGAGGAAGAGAGAGAATCCCAAGCAGGCTCTGCACTGGCAGCAGCCGGGGCCAATGTGGGGCTCGAACTCACAAACCATGAGATCGTCATGACCTTAGCCATAACCGAGAGTCGATGCTGAACCCACTGAGCCACCCAGGCGCCCTTCTGTATAGACTTTAAATATGAGTCCTTAGTAGCTTGTCTTTTTATCATTTTAATAGATTTTCAGAGGGCAAAAGTTTTTAATTTTAATACTATCCAATTTATCATTTTTTTCTTTTATGAATCATGCTTTTGGTTTCATGTCTAAGAACTCTACAGTAAGACCTGGGTATCAAAGATTTTTCTAGGGTTAGTTTTATACTTTCACATGTAGCATTTAAGTCTGTGATTCATTCTGAGTTAATTTTTGTTTGAGATGTGCAGTTTAGACCAAGATTTAGTTTTTTGGCTCTGGATATCCTTCCAGTTGCTCCCAAACTATTTGTTGGAAAGGCTCTTCCTCCACTGAATTGCTTTTGCATTTTTGTCAAAAATCAGTTGGCCATACTTGTGTGGGGCCGTTTCTGGATCCTCTGTTGTGTCCCACGGATCTGTATGTCTACCTGTGTAAATACTACACAGTCTTTTTTTTTTAATGCTTATTTTTGAGAGAGAATGAGAATACACATGAGTGGGTTGGGGCAGAAAAAGGGAGACAGAGAATCCGAAGCAGGCTGTCCATTCAAAGCCCAACATGGGGCTCGAACCCACCAACCATGAGATCATAACCTCAGCCAAAGTCAGATGCTCAGCCAACTGAGCCACCTAGGCGCGCACCCCTACAGTCTTGATTACCATAGCCGTGTAACAAGTCCTGAAATTCGGTAGAATGATTGTTCTTCAACTTTATTCTTTCACAGAATTGTTTCAGCTCTCTTGGTTTTTTCTGCATATATTTTAGAATAATCTTGCCTATATCCATAAGAATACTTACTAGGATCTTGTTAGGAACTGTGTTGTATCTGTATATCAGCTTGGAGAGAATTAATATTTTTATCATAAGTCTTTCAGTCCATGAAATGGACCATCTGTCCATTCATTTAGATCTTTGATTTCTTCCATCAGCATTGTGTGGGTTTCAGCATGCAAGTCCCATACATGTTCTTTTAGGTTTACAGGTAAGTATTTTTCCAAGTAATTATAAATGGTGTTTATATAACCATATATATTTTTTAAATATAAATTTTATATTTCATAATTTCCCCATGTTTACTGTTTATTGAAATACAGTGGGCCTTTTAAAATATTTGTTTTAATTGTGGCAAAATATACAGAACATAAAATTCACCATTTTAACTATTTTTAAGTATATAGTTCAGTGGCATTGTGCGGTATCACCACCATCCATCTCCAGAACTCTTTTCATCGTCCCATATTGAAATTCTGTACCCATTCAACACTGACTTCCGTTCCTTTCCCCCACCAGCTCGGGGCAACCATAACTCTCATTGCTGTCTCTATGATCTTGACTATTAAGTCCTTCATAGGAGTGGTATCATACATCATTTGTCCTTCTGTGACTGTGCCTTCAGGGTTCATTCATGTTGTAGCAGATACTAGAATTTCACTTCCCTCTAAGGTCGAATAATATTCCATTGTATGTATATGCCCTATTTTGTTTATCCATTCACCCATTCATGGACACCTTTTGGCTGTTGTAAATAATGCTGCTGTGAACATGGGTCTCCAAATATCTCTTTGAAACCCTGCTTGCTGTTGTTTGAGGTCTATGTCCAGAAATGGAATTGCTGGATTATATGATAATTCTAATTTTAATTTTTTGAGGAGCCACCGTACTGTTTTTCCCCATGGCCACACCATTTTACATTCCCAGCAGCCGTGTGCAAGTGTTCCAGTTCTTCCACATCCTCTCCAACACTTGCTGCGTTCTGGTTTTTTGACAATAGCCATCCTGGTGGGAAGCGTTTATTTTATTGTGGTTTCTATTTGTATTTCTCTAATGATGAGTGACGTTGAGCTTCTTCCCATGTGCTCATTGGCCACCTGTATGTCTTCTTTGGAGAAATGTCTATTCATGTCTTTTGCCTGTTATTGAATCAACTTATTTGGGGATTTTTGTTGTTGAGTGTTAGGAGTTCTTTATATCCCAGATATTAATCCCTTAGCAGGTATGTGATTTGTAGTTCATTTGATTGTTGTATGTTGATCTTTATCCTGTGACTTTGTGGGCTCACTTGGATTTCTAGGAGGATTTGTTTTACAACATCTTTGAGATTTTCTGCATAGACAGTTATGTTATATGCAAATAGGGACAATTTTATTTCTTCTTTTCCTATCTGGGTGCCTCTTCATTCCTTTTTTTTTTTTTTTTTTTTTTTTTTTTTTTTGCCTTATTGGCAACTTCCAGCACTATTTTGAGTAAAAATAGTGAGAGCAGACATCCTTGCCTTGTTTCTGATCTTAGGGGGAAAGCATTCATTCTTTTTCAAGTTGAGGAAATCCCCCTCCAATTCTAGTTTTCTGAGAGTTTTTTTTTAACATGCATGGTTAGTTGTTGGATCCGTCAGGTGTATTTTCTGCATCATTTGATGTGACTATGTTATTATTTTCTCTAAACTGTTAATATGGTAGATTATATGGCTTAGCTTTCAAATACTGAATCAGCCTTGCATACCTGGGTAAATGCGACTGCTGAATTCTTGTTTGCTAACATCTCGTAAAGGATTTTTGCATCCATATTTATAAGGAGTACTGGTTTGCAGTTTTCTTGTGCTTTGTCTAATTTAGGTTCCTGCTTTTATTTTCTGAAAGAGATTGCTTAGAATCACTGTGTTAATTCTTATTTAAGTGTTGGGTAGAATTCTCCACTGAGACCATTGGGGCCCAATTTTTGGAAATTAATGACAAATTCAGTTTCTTCACTAGTTATAGGGCTATTTACATTATTTCATATTGGGTGAGTTGGGGCAGTATATGCCTTTTGAAATTATTCTCAGAAAGTTTTCTTTCTTGCTGGGCTGCTGCTTTCCTGGACCTTTGGTTAGAGTAAGAAGATTTTTCTTGCTACTTTTTTTTTTTTTTTTTTTGTTTCTATGTATTGGCTTTTCAGGGTCGCCAGCTTGTGTAGGATCCCCTCTGGAATACATGAGGCAGAAAGAAAGCCCAGGACACTCACCACCTTATCGTTCCTCAGGCCTCAGAGTCCCTACCGGGTTCACGTAGTGTCTTATGTTTTATATATAATGTCCAGGGCTTTCTGTCCTCCTTAGTGGGGCAGTGGGGAAAAATAGGTGTACCTCATCTTGCTGGAAGTGGAAGCCCTCCTGTCTTGTCTTAATTAAAAAAAAAAAAAAAAAAAAAAAAAAAGCAGGGGCAGCTGGGTGGCTCAACTGGTTAAGCATCCGATTCTTGATTTCAGCTCAGGCCATGATCTCATGGTGGTGAGATCGAGCCCCATGTGGGGCTCCATGCTGGGTGTGGAGCCTGTTTAAAATTCTCTCTCCTACTCCTCTCCCCTACTCATGTGTATTCTCTCTCTTTCTCTCTGGAAGAAAAAAGTCCAAAGAACTGTGTTTTTTTTACTAGTTAGGAATGTATAAACTATTACTCCTGTTTTAGCTGCGCATTGATAACTATACTATGAAGAATATTAAACATGTTCTTAAACATTAAACAGTAAACATGCTACTGGTAGTTAATATGCAGCAAATGAGTAATTGAGAAAATCTAGTTTGCTACCTGGTAAAAACCAAACTTGATAAAATCTGATCCAAGTTTTATAAAAGGTTTATTTTGTATCACTAATACTACTTTGTTAACTTTCAGAGAGATTACAACAACCAGTTTTAGGTTTAAAAATCCAAAAGATTTAAAAAGACAACTGAGGTTATTTCATATGTTCTTATTTGCACTGTTGCTAAGGCACACCTGAGTGTCACTCTTTCCATTCTGAAGCTTTCATGGGAGCAGAAATGAAAAATGGCCACATGAATGTGGCAGGGGAGGAATTCCCTGCTTTGATTTTTGGTTTCTGTCATGGGTTTGCTTTTTGTTTGTCTTGGTAATTTCTCTGTCTTAGAGCACTATTTTTAAAGGCAATTGCAAGAAATTATTAACGCACCCTTAGATTCATGTGCCAGTATGTTTTTAAGATCCCGTATGTGTCTGACTACATGATGGGGTGCTTCTGTCTCGTGACCTGGAGGCCCCACTCCCGGGGACTCCGATGGTCCCATGGAGCATCCTGAGCGTCAGCATTGCCTGAGACTCCCACGTGATTCTGGTGTGCAACCAAAGTCGAAAACCAGTGTGCTAGAATTTAGCTTACTACTTATAATATGTGTTTTATTTGGGAGACTGGCAGAGCTTTGGCAAAGAAAAATGAATTTATATTTGCCCCTAAGGTAAAAAGACTGTAATTTTGAATTTAATTTTTTTGCCCCTGGAAATTCTCAAAGGTTTTGCTGTTTGAAGGCACTTTTGAAAGTGTCTAGCTCAGTTCTCTTGGAAAGAATCAAAGTTAACTCAATGTCAAGTTCAGTTGTTGGAAGTTAGTTTTATGGCTAGTTTTCATTTTATATGGCTTTGTGACCCAGTGGGGTTACGTATCAGTGAGTTTACCAGTGAGATTACCTGTTATCAATGGGAATAACCTTAATGTACTGTCACATGTGGAATTTAAAACTACTGATTTAAAAAAACAACAACAACAACAACAACTAGGGGCGCCTGGGTGGCTCAGTCTGTAAGCAGCTGGCTCTTGATTTTGACTCAAGTCATGATTTCATAGTTGGTGATTCGGAGCCACGTGTCAGCATGGAGCCTGCGTAGGATTCTCTTTCTCTATGTAAGCAACTCTTAAAACTCCATAAAAAGCTCAGTTTAAAAATGGGCAAATGACGTGAATATACCTTCCTTCAAGAAGATCTATGAATGGCCAACAAGCACATAAAAAGAAACTAAACATCATTAGCCATCAGGGAAATGCAAACTAAAACCGTAATAAGATATTAATTCATTCCCACTCGGAGTGGCCATAATAATTAAGATAGTGTTGATGAGGATGTGAAAAAATTAGAACCTTTACACACTGCTGATAGAAAATAAAATGGTGCAGCCACTTTGGAGAACAGTCTAGCATTTCTTCAGTAGGTTCGATGTAGACTTTTCCTATGACCCAGCAGTTTCACTACTAGGTATAATATCTAAGAGAAGTGAAAACACACAAAAACTTTGTTCTGAATGTTCATAACATTATTCATAATAGTTTAAAAGTGTAAGTAACCCATATGTCCATCAACTGGATAAGTAAGGAGCAGTGTGTCCATACAGTGGCATATTATTTGGCAATAAAAAAGGAATGAAGTGCAATTATATGCTGTCTCACGGAGGAACCGTGCTAAGTGAAAGAAGTCCGTCACAAAAGACTGCGTGTGGAGACTGAAAATAGACTGGTATCGCCTGGGGCCAGGGAAGTTGAGGAGGGGTGGGGAGCGACTGTTAATAGGTATAGGGTTTCTTTCTGGGATGCTGAAAATGCTCTAAAATTGCTTGTTGTGATGGCTGCACAAGTCTGTGAATCCACTAAAGGCCATTGAATCATGCGGTTTCAATGGATGAACTGTAGGGAAATTGTATGTCAGTAACACTACTATTACATGGGATTTTACATAAGCGAAGTTCAGATTTGTTTTCATTTTGTCCGAAAGAATATTCCAAGTGAAATGACTAGCACCATTATTCCTTCTAGATTATGAAAGTGTGTAATTCTCCCCGATTTTGGATTTCCAAAGCAATTTTTTTGAGCCTCCCACCAAGTGAACTTGACGAATTAGCTGCCGAGTGGACCGTACATTCCCTTGCCCAGCCCTTTGCTACCCACACTGAAATCTGCCTTTCACGGATTCTCCCCCTTTCCCTCAGTGATCGAAACATTTGTTAATACCTCTTGTCACGTGAAGATATTCTAAATCATATTCGATAGTGAACTTTCCAGAGTTGAGTTTGGTTTCAGAGTTGGGTTCTTTCATCCCTTTCTTCACAATTTCGCATTCTTCCTGTCACATCACAGTTTTACTCAACTATATTTAGCTTCATTCACTTGGCCACATTTGCCATCTATACAGCCATCTTCCTGAGAAACTGTGAAGTATGTAACTTGTTTTCATGTTTATGAAATAATGCTCTACCAATAAATCATGAAGTTAAGAAAATAGACTGCTTCATCGTTTTCCAGGAAGCCTAGACATCATGAGAATAATGGATGAGTTAAATCCCCATAAGAAGAAGTAAAGTTGTGATCTCCAGATTCTCTTCCTTGCAAAGCATCTGTGATGTGCAGTTCATCTCCTGCAAATAAAGAGCTGGGGAAAAATCAAACAGTCATCGCCCATCCTGACAAGTTTTCCTTGAAGATTAAAACATCATAGATTTAACAGCATGTTTGTATTGCCGCTGATCAGACGCTCAACTCAGAGAGCTTGCAGAATTGCCTTTGGTTTTTATCTTACAAAATTGTGATACATTAGAGAAAGAAAGGGTAGAAGAGGTCTCTGTTGGCATGCATTTCTAAGACCTGTCAGCAAGCTGGCAGCGTCCCTCAGATGAGGTGGCAGATGCTCTTGAATCTCAGAGTGGCTTATTTTTCTAGTCAGTTTGGAGTCCGCTCAAGAAGAGGCCTGTTGTGCCATGTGGGGTTAGCTACGTGGGGTTTTGTCTGCCAGCACTGATGGCACTTCCCAGGCAAGCGATTCAGGATGATCACAAGGTGGTTTGTGAGGATTAGGGAGTGCGGTGTTTTTTTTAATTTTAACAAATAAATCGTAACTTATTTTCAGTGTTTTAAGAATCTGGCAGAATACCTCTCGATTAGGTTTTAAATTGTCTTTAACGCTAATAATATAAAATGTGCTACGAGTCAGAATGCCTTCATGGCAAATGTGACAGGTGATAGTAACACCGCAGATTGTTAAACCGAGGAAAGTACGTTGTATTTTCGCTATAATGATAATCAGTTTCTGAAGTTTAATACAGTGTATCCACTGAAAGGGCGATTGATTTGACTTTCTGGCCTTAATTTAAGGTATGGACAGAATGTGATCCGAAACTCCTAATATTTAAATGCATCCTCTAACATTGTTAAACACTGTTAACGTGGATGGAAGTTTGCTGAGGAGGAGAGGAGAGTGGGAGAGAAAGGGTTCCGTGTGGGGGCCGACATTGCTCTATTTGTTTATTTCTAGATTATTTGGGTTTTTACAAACATTACTTTCTTTAAAGTTTTTATTTAAATTCTAGTTAGTTAACATATAGTGTAATATTCGTTTCAGGAGTAGAATTTAATGACTCATCAGTTACATATAACACCCCGTACTCATCACAAGTGCCCTCCTTAATGCCCGTCACCCATCTAGCCCATCCCCCCACCCACCTTGCCTCTAGCAGCCCTCAGTTTGTTCTCTGTTGTTAAGAGTCTCTTATGGTTTGCCTCCCTCTCTTTTTTTTCCCCTTCTTCTATGTTCACCTGTTTTATTTCTTAAATTACCACATATGAGTTGAAATCATATGGTATTTGTCTTTCTCTGACTGACTTATTTCACTTAGCACAATACACTTTCGCTCCATCCATGTTGTTGCAAATGGCAAGATTTCATTCTCTTTGATGGCTGAGTAATATTCTAATATGTAGACATATATATACACATACCACACTTCCTTTATCAGCGGATGGACATTTGGGCTCTTTCCATAATTTGGCTACTGTTTGGCAGACAATGCTGCTATCGGGGTGTGTGGACCCCTTCGAATCTGTATTTTTGTACTCTCTGGGTAAATGACTAGTAGTGCAATTTGCATAGCTTTAATGATTTTTTAAAAAGATTAAAATTTTACAAATTAATGTGTTTATTGAGTATTTGCAATTTTGTTGATGACTAATTTCCAGAGAATTCATTGAGTTTGTTCAGGTTACTGAAATACCAGGTTTTTAAAAGTTTATGAAAGTGTATCTTTTCTTAGTTTCTCTTACTGATGCCTCGTGGCTCGTGGCTCTGCACTCCCTTTACTGAGCCAGTGGCTTTGTCGGGTGTCCGACGTCGGCTCAGGTCATGATCTTGCGGTTCGTGGGTTCGAGCCCCATGTCAGGCTCTGTGCTGACAGCTCAGAGCCTAGAGCCTGCTTCGGATTCTGTGTCTCCCTCTCTCTCTCTGCCCCTTCCCCCCTAGTGCTCTGTCTCTCTCTCTCTCTCTCAAAAATAAATAAACATTAAAAAAAATAGTTGATATAAATTCTACATAATGGTGGGGTTTTTCCTAATCTCCTATTTTTATTTTTATGTGTCATATTAGCAAAGAATAAAAATTAGAGTGGCATTTGTTCTAGGTAAAATAAGATGATGGCATATTAGATCTTATGTTTTTATTTGCTAGAATGTCATCAGTTTGGATCTTAAAGTGTGTGTGTCCTAAAATGTTTCAGGGTAAATGTTTAAATGGTTACACATCATTTTATAAATATAGACACGTGGGGCCATGAGTCAAGAAAGAATTCTTGAGACGTTTTCAGTGCAAAAAGGTGCTTTTATTATAGCATGGGGACAGGACCGGTGGGCAGGAAGTTGCTGGTGGTTATATGCTCGGTGGTCAAGGGAAAGGGGGATATGCAGGGAGTAGGAGATCATAAATGTCTTCAACTTTCTCACAAGGTTTCTGTGGTGCTTTATCACTCAGCTCGATATTAACTATCCGGAGATGTACAGGCAGTCACGAGACTGTTTAAGAATGTAGCAGCCAGCACGTACTTGATCCTTAGCGGAACTATGCAGGCCATAGGTCAGGCCTCTGGGCTAAAGGTGAACATTTTTCTGCTTCTGTCCCTCATCAGACATGATTTAAAATTCCAGTTCAAAAAATTCAAGGTTTTAGATTGAGAAGATTTTGTACAATTTTGCCAGTGTTCTTGTTCTCTCCTTTGCTGATCTCAGTGATCTTTACGAATTTTCTGTTTGTATTAGACTCTAAACATACTTGAATCTACTTTCTTCCTGCTACACGTATAGCAGGTGATGGAGTTAGTTGTCTGTGTTGCAGTATGTGAACATTAAAATGCCCGAAATTGCGGCGCCTAGGTGGCTCCATTGGTTAAGTGTCCAACGCTTGATCCCCGCCCAGGTCATGATCTCATAGTTTGTGAGTTTGAGCCCCGCATCGGGCTCCGCACTGATGGTGTAAAGCCTGCTTGGAATTCTGCCTCATCTTCTCTCTGCTCCTTCCCTGCTTGTGCGCTCTCGAAATAAACAAACAAGCAAACAAATAAATATAATGCCTGAAATTGACATCAGGGAACCAGGTTGTTGCCTTTCCCTTTTCTTGTCACTCAGCCTGCTAAGGGGTGTGGTAACCTAGTAAATGTTAAGTATTTCATCGTGTTAGAGTGGATTTTCCGCCTCAGCTGGACAAAGCAGTTTGTTAAGAACACGTGTTTGGAAGTTGGTGTGTTCAGCCAGGAGCACCAGAACCCTTGCAGGTACTTAGAGCAGAGAACACTGAATGCAGGGACGTGGTGCTAACAGGGTGCCTCAGAGCGAGGCGGGGCGCAGAGTGACTCCGAAATGAGCGATGGCTGCGAGTGCCACCGCTCCTGGGCCGCTCCTGGGCCACACCAAGCCACCAGTAAGCTGGAACCTTGACAGGTTCAAGAGCAGCTGGGGCTGCAGCCAAAAAAGCAGAGGCAAGGAAGAAAGAGGAGAGGTCTTGGGGAGAAACTCTGGCTGCGTCCCCTCCTGCTCGGCCTCCTGCAGCACAGCGCCGGCCACGCAGGAGAAGTGGCGAGGGCAGACGGGTGCACGCAGGGCGCGGCGCTGAGGGGCTGGGTCCCGTCCCCTGCCAGTCTTTCCTCCTCCACCTCGATCTCGGAACGTGTCCCAGCTAAAGCGAAGATCTAAAACTGCACTAGCACCCGGTCCTGCGGATGTGAGGACCCTCTGGCTGGCACCCTGGGTGTTCCCTTTCTCTGTGTGTCTGCGTGCCTTCCCAAGCTGGGTTCTCAGTGGACCAGCGCCTTCCCTGACAACGTAGAATCCTCTAGGGGTAGTAGTACACGATTACCTTGCATCTCCCTAGGACCAGTTTCTTTCTTTCTTTTTTTTAATAGTTTATTGTCAAGTTGGTTTCCGTACAACACCCAGTGCTCGTCCCAACAAGTGCCCTCCTCCATGCCCATCACCCATTTCCCCCTCTCCCCCATCAACCCTCAGATTGGTCTCAGTATTTAAGAGTCTCATATGGTTTGCCTCCCTCCCTCTCCTTAACTGTTTTTCCCCTTCCCCTCCCCCATTGTCCTCTGTTAAGTTCTCCTGTCCTAGGACCAATTTCTAAACAGGTGTGGAATGCAGTCAATTTTGGAACGCCCTAACTCTGTCACTTTCTGGTAATTGAGATCAGCCAGCCTATACATTGGGATCTCTCATTCTCTTTTAGATATTGGAAGAATAGTGTTACTTTTGTCTCGTCTAAACCTGACCTTGGGTGATTAGAATACCCAGCAGAGCAAACAGCATCAGTTGAGGAAGAATAAAGATTGAATCATTGCTTCCATTACACAATAAAAAGGGATGTGATCAAATTCAAGTATTCAAAAATATAGAGCCTTGTGTGAGGCGGGCATCCAGAAAATATCGAATGTATCACAACTCTTGTTGTGAAAACTGTTACGACTTTTGTGATTTGACTTTGAAGAAGTTTATAGCTGCAAGACCCCGAGAAATCTTCTGACACAGTCCTTTTGATTCGTAGAAAAGGAAACCAGCATTTCCATTTGTCATGTTCAGAAGACCCACATTTAGCAAAATAAGATGCCTACATCAACCTTAAAAATAACTTTTTAAAATTAGAAAAACCTTATGCCTATTATAGGAAATCCAGAAAATGATAGGGGTGTGTGTGTGTGTGTGTGTGTGTGTGTGTGTTTCCCACACTGAAAAGGGCTCCTGTAACACCACATCCGGAGAGAGACTCGTTCGTGCTGTCACAAGTGTGTGTGGAGCACCTCCGGTCAGGCCTTGAACTAGACGTGGAGGAGTGTTTAGTGAGCCACACAGCCGCAGTTCTTTATCTGATTTGTATTCCCATAGGACTTTCCAGTGGAAAAGGAAACAGGCACTAAGTAAGTACGAATGTCAGGTGGTGGCCAGTGCTCTGAGGGGAGCTAAAGGGGAGCAGGGATATTATTTTACGGAGTCAGGGCCTCTGAGGACCAACATTTAAAGTAATCTGACGAAGCAAGGGAGAGCTGTGTTTCTCCTGGGGGAAAGAAGAGTTGGCTCTCGGCAAAGGGAACAGAGAGAAGTACTGTTCAGAGGTCGATGTATATTTGCCCAGACTTTTTCTGTGCATATACTAGGCTTGTAATAAAAAGAACAGTTGTTTACACTGTAACTCCTTTTTTTTTTCACTTAACAATCTCTCTTCCTTTGTCCTTTTAATAGCTATGTAACATTTTATTACATGGACATACCTTAACATGTTTAACCAGTTTTCCATGGATGAACGTTTGGGTTTCCAGCTTTTCAGTATTTCAGAGTGTTCCTGTAGACAGCCTTATGCACATATATGAGTACTGGCCTGTGTGTGTTTCTACAACAGTGCTTCTCAACCCAATTTAAAAGGCTTGAAAAAAATACCAGGGCTCCTGGGTGGCTCAGTCGGTTCAGCGTCTGACTCTTGATTTCGGCTCAGGTCATGATCTCGCGGTTCATGAAATTGAGCCCCACGTCGGGCTCTGCACTGACAGCGTGGAGCCTGCTTGGTCCTCTCTCTCTCTCTCTCTCTCTCTCTCTCTCTCTCTCTCTCTCTCTCTCTCTCTCTCTCTCTCTCCCCTCTCTCTCTCTGCACCTACCCCTCCTCTTTCTCTCAAATAAATAAACTTAAAAAAAAAAAAAAAGAAAATACCAATGCTCAGGTACTCAGTCTTCATTCAGACCAGTCTCTGGGGATGGGTTCCAGGCTTTAGAATATTTTTAAAGTTCCTCAGATGATCCCAGTATGTACTCAGAGTTGAGAACCGCAGCTGTAGGATGGTTCTTGGAAGTGACCTGGCCGAGTCCGGGATAGAAGACATCGTACATCGTAGTAGATGCCGTCAGGTTGGTCCCTGTATCCACTGGAATTAGGAGCAGCTGCCATTGAGACCTAGAGTAAATTGGCTGGAACAAGGGAGTTTCTTTCTTTTTTTCTATGAAATTCTGCCATGGTAGTCTCACCCCACGGGGTCCTCCAGTACCCGAGTTCCTTCTTGCTTTAGTCTTTGTCGACCTAAGAGAAATCTCACAGGCTCGAGCTCAGAAGGGGAGAGGTTGGCGCTCCTGCTGTGCGGTTTATGATGCGGGCAGCGCGGCACAGTCAAGGAAGGGTTGAAAAATAAAAGAGGGAGAGGGCACAAGACCAGCTGTTCTTTTCAAGGATTTCTAGAAACTGCCACAAAACTCCTGCTTATACCCCTTGGCCAGAGCTTGGTCACGAGGCCGTGCCCAGCTGCGGGAGAAGCTGGGAAACAGGCTTTCCTCCAGGCGATCAGTGTCTCCTGCGGAAACCAGGGGTTTGTTTCTATGAGAAACAACCTACCTTGGCCACCCCTGCCACGTCCTCTACGAAGGCTGGAATCTGCCCGCTGCCCCCGGAACCCACATGCCCGGTGCCCTGAGCAGCTCAGCTCGAGTCAGCCAAGCTGCTGGGCTACGGAAAGCTTTGCTGCCGTGATGAGAACCTCAGTACGTTGGCGTGGAGAGAGAGGCAAGGTCAGTTCAGTTCAGACCCAGGAAAGATGCTGGAGAGCTGTAAACTTTCCCATTAGGAGAAAATAATGCGTTGAGGGCCGGTTGTTAAGTTGCATACAATTCTCTTCCTGATGTTACAGCTTTCCTGGGGAAGGGAATTTATTACCTTTCATCAGGGCATTTATTAACATACTTAACATACTCAGGTTCATCTTAACGGTCATGCCGCGCACGCCCTCATTTAAACGTACGGCTCAAGGAGCACATCTTAACACATAATTATTATTCAAATTAAACATTTTTATTTTTTAATACTTAATTTTAAAAGAGAGAGCGCGAGCGGGGGAGGGGCAGACAGAGAGGGAGACGCAGACTCCGAAGCAGATCTGGGCTGTCAGCCCAGAGCCCGACGCCCGGGCTCGAACCCACCAACCGTGAGATCACCACCTGAGCCGAAGTCGGACGCCCAACCGACCGAGCCTCCCAGGCGCCCCACAAATTAAACGTTTTTAAATTCGAAAAATGAGAAGCAGCTGGACATGTGACTTTCTTAATGAATGTTTTCTCTGTTACTGCAGTGGACGAAGGGCGCAGTAAAGACCCTGACCGTTTGCAGGTGTTCTACAAGAAAGCCGTCCTGCCCTACGGCGCCTACAAGAAGCAACAGAGAGACCCGGCCGAGGAGGCCGCTGTGCTGCAGTACGCGAGGCTCGTGGGGCAGCCGTGCTCCGAGCGGATGCTGCTCTTCCGGAACTGAGCACCCCCCCCCCCCCGCCGCCGCCCTCCCTGCTGGGCACCCCCACCCCGGGGCCTGCCCCTCCCTCCGGGGACGTCCCGGACCTGCCCCCAGATGAGACTTTTTTTTTTTTTTATTTTGGCGATGATATGGCTTTTCTAAGATATTTTGTGGCGATGTTATTTGTGAGAATCTCATGGTTGATATAAAGGTTTTAAAAACATGCCCGTGACCTAGCCTCGTAATTGGGGTTTATCATTTTTGGAAGTTTGTTTTATGAACAAGATATAGTACAAACTTCTCACGTTAATAACTCTTTTGGAAAGTAAACTGAACGAGTGGATCTCAAGTAATTTAAGTCACCGTTGTGCTCTTTTTTTTTTTGTCGAAGAAATTACAACAGACTCTTCTCAGATCCATTTAACACATTGGTTTATGCTTCAAAACCTTCCGGGCGGCGAGGGGGGTAGGGAGTCTGTCTCATCGCTTAGGAAACGACTTCTCAGGAGAACGAGACTGTGTTGTACTCAGTGTTCAGTATCAAACCACTGCCGAATGTTATGTAGTTAATAGAAAACAAACAAACAAAAGTATACAAACATTGGAGAAAGGATGTCGTGTGGAAAAGTGTGACAAACTGCCGTTTACAAAGGACAGTCCCCGTCACGTCTGTTGTCTTGACATCTTTTTTCTAGAACAGTCATTAACTCTCAAATAACTGTGCTCTCGAAAGTATCCCAGTTTGGACAGCAAAATATATGATTACCCTAGTTGTGTATATGATTTGCTCTATTTCTAAAAATCGAAGAAATGAAGTTTCCATTGTTTTTTGTTTTGTTTAAATATCGTGCTCCTGCCTCGACCTGAGACCCATCAGAAGTAAATACACACTAAATTTTTCATTCCTTAGAACTCAGGACACTTGTCTTTGGTTGCTGATTAAAAATGAGCTCATACGGGACTACTTGTGTACTCATCACATGTAATGAAGCGCAGGAATATTGTGACCTGTGTCCTGGGGCAAGAGGCGAGCAGTCCGTTCCTTGCCCTCTGATTTGCGAGTCACAGAGCAGGCGCTGCACTCAGGAATTGGAGGCAGAGGCTAGCTTCTTTTTTCCCTCTCACTCTCTCTTGTCAGCCAGTGTCCCTTGGCCACCAGCGTCAAGGTGACAGGCACTGTGCTGGGAGGGAAGAGGAGACTCGCGCGTCTCAGTTCGTAGTGAGAATTGAGTTGCGTTGGAGACCATGAGCGACAGAGGACAGTGGGTTTCCTGTGCTGTTTCCCAGCTCACCTCACCCTCTGCTGCCAGCTGCTTGGCCACGAGGTTCATTTCATCCCCCGTTTTGCCTCTTTGCTCGTCATCTTTTAAAAAGAAAACATATTATAGAAGTTAGTACTTGGAAACCCACTACTGATTTTAAACTTTTCTCCTACATGCACTGATTTTAGATAAAACATTAGAAAATAATTTCAGTTAGCTAAGGGAAAGATGCTAAAACAATGATTTTAAAAACCACATGTCTAGAAATTCAACATCTAAAACTGTGTATTCAGACAGGGTGTGTGTGTGCGTGTGTGTGTGTGTGTGTAAGATGTGTGTGTCTCTGTGTAACACCTCCCATGTGCAGGCACTTTGCTAACTGAAGATAGGGTAGCGAGGAAAGCCATTTTCTCTGATCACATGGATTTAGCATTCTTCTGAGATTTTGTTCTTTAAAATCGTCTCCTAAGAGTATTTGATAGATTCATATTTGGAACTGCCTTCAGAGTCTATAGAACTTTTTTTTCTTTTTCCCTCTAAAATGAAGATAGCTTGGGTATCTAGGTGGCTCAGTCGGTTAAGCGTCCCGACTTCGGCTCAGGTCATGATCTCATGGTCCGTGAGTTCGAGCCCCAAGGTCGGATTCTGTGCTGACAGCTCAGAGCCTGAAACCTGCTTTGGATTCTGTGTCTCCCTCTCTCTCTCTGCCCCTCCCCTGCTCATTCTCTCTCTCTCTCTCTCTCTCTCTCTCTCTCTCTCTCAAAAATAAAGATTAAAAAATAGTGATAAAATGAAGATAGCTTAATTTTTTTTATGATGACAAAATGGTACTCACTGTAAGCAATTAAAACATTAATGAAACTATAATTTAGAAAGTAAAAATAATCTGAAATTCCTCCATACCAGAGAAAGAGAGAATTGTTGTATATATCCAGACACATACATATATAATTTCAACATAAATAGAATTATTTATGCTGTTTTGTGGACATACCTGAATTTTGAAAGGAGTTTCAAAATAGGATTTCAGAGGTGTTGTGAGTAATCTCAGTGCCAGTAAAGGCAGCAGGGCAGGGTTGGTCCACAGTACCCTTGGCACTGGAACGTCCGCGTTAAGTGCGGCAGCACACCGACATTTGTCTTAGCAATCGGAGGGAGGATGGCGGTCCTGAAGATCGCAACTCTTGAGTATCCAATGAAGAGCAAACTTGACTCTTACATCTTGCCGCAACCCCGGTTTCCTCCTGCAGAATTCAGTTAAGCTTCCTTCAGAGGAAAGCGATCAGTCACCCCTGTCTGGAAACCGCGGTACTGGCCCCTGAGGGTGGCGTTCAAGGTCGGCTGCAGTGAACTGCCAGGGAGAGCTGGGCGCGAAGCTTCTCCCACTCACTTGCTGCATTCACGTGCTGCTCTCCTGGGAATAGATCCCGATGAGTGAATTGTTCTTTTTGAGCCCTAGCCTCGTGAGTATTAATAGTGTGCTAGAAAAGGACAGTGAGGAGAGTGACCCAACTTTGTCAGTTGACATGCAGTCTAGTTGAGAAATCTGGTTTTATGTTAATGGCTTTCATCCAAAGAAGGACACTCGAGAACCTCTCAAAGACAGTTTCTATCTTTTCAAGGCTAGCAGCTGCGCTTTTAGTCTCAGAGTTGGGGTCCCTCTCTGGATTCAGGTAAATTCACATCTGCCTCCTTGTCGTGGGAGCAGAAATGTAATCGAGATTTCCCCGCGCTGCCATCTTTATTTAAATTCTTTCAGTTCTGTGAGATTTTTGTTATTTTTTTAATGTAATCTGAGCACTTTTTTTTATATTCTATGAAAGATAGAGGCTATTACCAAATGAATATATTATTCATTTGATTACAGTTACTGAGATAAGAAATTATTACTGTTTATCTTTGCTTTCAAGGTATGCTATTTTTTTATCCAGCTTGCAAAATATCACTTGTGTGTGGTTTCTTAACATATTGGAATCTATTATGTAAATGAATCTTTTCAGATTTCTGAACAGTATATGGTTTGATTTTACAGTCTTTATACTATTTCAGTATGAATAAAAATGAGAATATGATGGCCAGTTACCTAGAGTATGTGGTTTGTCGCTAACTTTAAAGAAGGAAATGAAATGGAAACATATGGGAAATGTTTGAATTAGAAGTTATTCAAATGTGTGTTCTTTTCCCAGAGAAAACCAGTGACTGTAAAGCAAAACAAGTTTGATTGCATGTGATATTTTTTTGCTCTTGTGTATGCTTTTTGAATAGTCCATTTGATAAAGCTTGAATGGAAAAAAATAAAGCCGTTTCTATCTGCAGTGTGTCGCGCTGGTCGATACTTAAAAGACCTACATTTCCATACTTTTAAATTTTTTAATACATTTTTCCTGTAGTGAATATTCAGAAAACAGAGGTAAAACACTGGCTATATGAATTGTAATATCTAATTTACAGTAATTGGAGTTCCAGATCATTTGGTTACCTAAATCAAAGCATGATGGATTCCTTTCTTAGGAATAAATAAAAATAAAATAAATCCCACTTTAAGCAAAACCTCTGGGTTTCACAAGATAAATTAGGGAAGAGACATTCTCTTACCCAAAGGGATTAGAAATACAAGGATTTGAGTAGCAAACTCAAATATAATTTGTCTTAAAAAGCTTAGTTTACAGAGAAACTCATTAATATCTCATAAGACAAAGTGCGCTTTAATGGTTCGTAATAGTACACAATATATTTATGAAATATGTTTACAAATGTTTTGTCTTTTTACAGTAAAGAGGACCCTACTAGGCTTATGATTTTCCAAGTGATTTAAATATTGGTTATAATTCCCACTGACATTTTTTTTTCCAGAATGGAAATTGCTTTGTTGTCTGTCTTAGTTGAAGTTGGACGGTGTTCACCAGGGAGCACGGAGGCAGTGTAGAAGAGTACACAAAAGAAAATACAGAATCACTTACCAGCCCATCAGCAACACTGCCCCTACCATTAACACTTTGATGCGTACTTTGTTCATACTTTGTTTTCTGCCTACATGTATGTATGTGTTTTTATTTTTAAATAAAAATGGAATTATGTCATGTATAAGGTTTTATAATTTTTTTCGTCAATTTGAGCATTTTAATCTGTGAACATGAAAATAAATGAGGAAGAATATAATCATTTTAATAGCTGTTCCATAATATTCTACGTCTGGTACCTTTTGAGAAAGGATCTTAAGACTTCAGCCCCTCCTTACGGGTACTCGGAGTTGTAACTGACCGACATTAATATCTTTCATCAGTTCTTTGTAACATTTAGCCGCGTGGTTCTTACTCCTCATTTTACCTGGTCCCTATATGCCTTTCCCCTGGACAGCAGGGGTTTTCTTCTAACTGGAAGGTACAGGAAATGTGGGCCTTTTTTTCTTTTTCTTTTTTTTTTTTTTAAGAGCGTGCACATGAGCAGGGGAGAGGAGCAGAGGGGGAAAGAGAGAATCTTAAATTGTTTTTTATGTTTTATTTATTTTTGAGAGCAAGAGAGACAGAGCATGAGCAGGGAGGGGAAGAGAGAGAGACAGGGAGACACAGAATCCGAAGCAGCTCCAGGCTCCAAGCTGTCAGCACACTGCCTGATGTGGGACTCGAACTCACAGACCGCGAGATCATGACCCGGGCTGAAGTTGGACACTTAACCGACTGAGCCACCCAGGCGCCCCAGAAAGAGAGACAATCTTAAGCAGGCCCCACACTCAGCGTGGAGGCTGCTGTGGGACTTGATCCCACGACCCGGGGATCACGACCTGAGCTGAAATCAAGAGTCGGACACTCAACCGAGCCACCCAGGCGCCCCAGGAAATGTGTAGCTTTTAAAACTTAGGGCCCCTTTCTCTCACTATCTCTCAACGAAATATTTTCTGGGCCATTATGCCACCAGTTTTACAGTTGGCACGTCTCTAAAATTTCCAGTTAGAAAATGTCTTATTTAAAAGTTTGAGGTTGTTTAAAACAAATTAAGTTTCTGATTCATTGATTCTTATACAACAGAGGTCCTTAAAACCTAGAAAGGGTGGGCAGTCACTAATGTAGCCGAGCTTTGTACTTTTAAAAAGATTTTGGCTTCTTAATTAAGATTGAATTCTAAGTACAGTCGCATGTCTGTGTCTGTTTGGTTGTCACAGTTGGTATCCTCAGTCCGGTCCTGTCCAGCAAATAGTTTCCTATTGACGGTTTCAATTAGACCAAGAATTAAAGTTGCTAAATATAGTTCGCATGCCAAATTCGTGTTCTTTCAGAGCTTCAAAATAGCTTGCAGATTTATAGCAACTGGGTCCCTCAGCACATCACCTGCAATGTGAAGACACAATTTCACAGGGGTGTGCTCTTGGAAACCGAAATGAAATCCAGCACGGTAAATCCCTTTTTTTTTTTTTTTTCTTTTTAGAAAATGTGCAATTTAATATGAGAAAAATAATATGATCTTTTTTCTTTACTTCTATTGAGATTTAGTTTTTTAAGGGGTAATTTTTTTATAAAGTTATTCATTGTATTATTTACTTTAAACAACATATCCCTCTAGGTATTTATTTATTTATTTATTATTTTTTAAATTTACATCCGAGTTAGCATCTAGTGCTATAATGATTTCAGGAGTAGATTCCAGTGATTCATCCACTATGTATAACACCCAGTGCGCATCCCAACAATTATCCTTCTTCATTTATGATCAAGGTCCCCCTGACCCATTTAGCCCATCCCCCCCCCACAACCCCTCCAGCAACCCTCAGTTTATTCTCTGTGTTTAAAGAGTCTCTTATGTTTTATCCCCCTCCTTGTTTTTATATTATTTTTGCTTCCCTTCCCTTATGTTCATCTGTTTTGTATCTTAAATTCCTCATATGAGTGAAGTCGTATGATATTTGTCTTTGGCTGATTTCGCTTAGCATAATACCCTCGAGTCCATCCATGTAGTTGCAAATGGCACGATTTCAGTCTTTTTGATCGCCGAGGAATACTCCATTATATATATAAACCACATCTTTATCCATTCATCTGTCGATGGACATTTGGGCTCTTCCCATACTTTGACTATTGTTGATAGCGCTGCTATAAACATTGGGGTGCGTGTGCCCCTCTGAAACAGCACACCTGCACCCCTTGGATAAAATAGTATAGCACAGCAAATTTTAATGTTATGTGGCATTTGTGATTTTTAATAATTACTCTCTAAAATGGAATTCCAAAATCAATGTTTCAGCCACCACGGAGGAGGAGAGAAAGACATCCTTTCCTTCACGTGTCTAGCATGCATAAAGCAGACCATGAGTCACTAGCACAAATAGCTTTGTTTCTCTGATCATTACAGTTTGATTAGAGCCAATAGGCAAAAAGTGGTTTCTAAAATTATTTCTAGGTTGCAAGCCAAAGCCATTGTACCAAGAAGGTATAAATGCTGTGCTCCCGGCTTGCACAATTCAACTATGTGATTTTGGATCATATTTTCCCCTGACCCTTAATTTGCCATGCTTTTGTCACTCTGTGCCAGGGTCTTAAAATCATTTAACATTGGCCTTTTATAAAATTTTATTTAATTAGCATTAAATGACGACTCATGAATACTTCATGAAGTCCCATTCATCACACTTTGTCAATTCAGTATTCGGTGGGTCTGAATAGCATTTCTCAACTAATGGAGCTTTTGGATCAGGAAATCAGGAAAATAAGCTTTTTCGATTTGTGAATTCAGAGTTCAAGGATCTTAGATCTTAGCTCGGTTGTATGTGGACAGATCAACACATTCCTAGCACATTTAAAAATGTTCAGAGGTGGCCAGACTGGAATGTGGAAGCTGTTGCTGATGTTATTTTATTGACCATTAAACCGGAGATTACATGTATGTACATATACAGAGAAAGGGAGCGTGTGCTTAATTAAAACTCACTAGTAACAGTGTGATTTATTCTGCTTTAATTCAAGGAATCAATACATCTGACTCTTGACCAACATGGGTTTGAACGGTATCCACTTATATGCAGATTTTTGTAATAAATGCAGTACAGTACTGTAAATGTACTGTAATCTTCCTTGATTCTTTTAAATAACATTTTGTTTTCTCTAAGAGAGTGTATTGTGGGAATACAATATATAATATATATAACATAGAAAATAGGTGTTATCGACTGTTTATGTTATTGGTAAGACTCTGGTCAACAGTAGGCTATTAGGAGGTAAGTTTTGGGGAAGTCAAACTTATCTGCAGATTTTTAACTCACAGGCGGTTGGTGCCTCTAAGTCCATCTTTTTCAAGGATCAGCCGTAAAAGGGTTTAGATTTATAAGACTGTTGTAAGAGTCATACAAACTGATAGAGCAGCCCTGTCCTCAAGTGCCTGTGTCCACTTAATTTAATTAAAATTAAAACTCAGGCAGCGCCTGGGTGGCTCCGTCTGTTAAGCATCTGCCTTTGGCTCAGGTCGTGATCTCATGGTCCTTGAGTTCGAGCCCCGCGTCAGGCTCTGTGCTGACCGCTCAGAGCCTGGAGCCTGCTTCGGATTCTGTGTCTCCTTTTCTCTCTGCCCCTCCCCCACCTTTCTCTCTTTCAAAAATAAACATTAAAAAAAATAAAAGTTAAAATCCAGCTCCTCAGCCTCACTAGCTGCAATGCAGTGGCTCGGTAGCTAGCCACGTGTGGCCCAGGGGCTGCTGTAACAGCTTTCCACAACCTGGGTGCCTGAAAACAACACGTATTTATTCTATCACAGTTCCGGAGGCTGGGCGTCCAAAATCCAGGTACGGAGAGGGCCATGCTCGCTCTGATGGACACAAGGATCCTCGCACCTTCCAGCTGCCCGTAACCACCAGCAATGCTTGCTGTCCCTCGGGTGGCAGCTACTTCACTCCCACTTTCTGCCTCCATGTTCCCGAGGCCATCTCCCGTCTGTGCATTTCTCTAGGTCATCTTCTCATAAGGATACCAGTCATATTGAATTTAGGGCCCACCCTAATCTAGTAGGACTTTATCTTAATACATTGGCAAGACTCTAATTCCAAATAAGGTCATATTCATAGTCAGCTAGGGTTAGGACTTCAACAAAGCTTTTGGGGTGGGTGTACACCGTTTTTTTTTTGTTTTTTTTGTTTTTTTTTTTTTTAAGTAGGCTTCATGCCCAACATGGGGATTGAACTCATGACCCCGAGATCAAGAGTCACATGCTCTACTTATGGAGCCAGCCAGGTGCCCCTGTGGGGGACACAATTCAACCCACCAGAGCTGCCACACTGGACAGGGCAGACACAGAGCCATTCTACTGTTGCAAGTTCTATTGGACAGGGTGCAGAAAGGCCATGTTACAGAATGAAAATGTCGTAGCTTGATACATATTTTACGTTTCTACATAGCAAAACGCCCCGGAACGAATACAGCGGAACAAACATTTAGGACAACTTATTTTGGCACTTTTTGGTCCCTCATTGTAATTTACATTATGCAGTCTAGTTCCATCCTTGATTAAAGTGCAGCTACACATAATGTATGAATTTGCAGTATCTCGTTACTATGAGGCTGCCTCAGTTTCCTAAGATAACTGCCGTGTCATTGTGATTTAAAGTTCAACTATGTGCAGAGATCATGTTTAAAAATTTGAATGACTCAGAGATTAATCCAGAAATATTTCTGAAGTATTTCTGCTCTTTTCAAAAATATTTTTAAATGTTTATTATTTTGAGAGAGAGAACATGAGCGGGGCGGGGGGTGGTGGGGAGGGCAAAGAGAGGGAGACACAGAATCCAAAGCGGGCTCCAGGCTCCGAGCTGTCAGCACAGAGCCCGACGTGGGGCTCAAACCCACAAACTGTGAGATCATGACCTGAGCTGAGGTCAGATGCTTAACCGACTGAGCCACCCAGGCACCCCTGCTCTTTTATTATCTCCATTTTTATATTGCATCTCGAATTCTCTTTCTGGTTTCTGATTGTTGTAGTTACATGTCTATTTTGATTAAGCAGAAAATTTTTTTATCAGTTCATCAATAAAAATCTTTGAATCTATGCCAATAAAAGGATTTCAATGCATCTCTCACAAGAAGTCTGCCCCAAAATCTACAGTGACCTGTGTGCAAAAGAAAATGGGAAAAATAAATCCTCATTACAACCTCTCTCGTACTGTTTAATACACAGCTGGTGGTTACCTCACCAGAGGACGGATTCGATGGATTTCCAGGTCTGCCTTAAAGATTTTTTTTTATTCCTTTAGTATTGCCTTTTTAAGGGTGATTTTGATTACTGTTGTTGTTTTCCTGGTAGCGTCTACTTCTGACCAAAACTGCCTATCAGTGTCCTCAACGTGGGGATCTTCATGGAATTTCACTAGACGCATGTTATTTAGACATGGAGACATTCATTTGGATCAATCACTTCACAAAATTGTGTGTGGCCACCCAGGGGCAGAGCTGGCGGTGGGGAGGTCTGACGGACACCCTGATGTCGGTCAGTGGTCCCAGGGTCTCTGCACAGCGTGAGGGGCAGTACGGCAGGAATTAAGAATTACTACCACCGGTCTCCCCGCTCTTCTGCCTATTCTTGAGAGCCACGTTGTGATTTCCTTAATTCTATTCCATACGCTATTTCTAAGAAGGCCAGAGAAACATCAGTGTGTGGCCAACTGGGTGTAATTAAGAGCCTCGTGTCTACATCAGCTGGTGGTTCATGCTTGAGGTAATTAATATTTCTGATAATGTCGCCAAAGATGCTGTCGAGAAAGTTTGGAAATAAAGGATCCAAGTTTAGAGGGAAAAGTCTGGAGAACGCTTTGAGCTTTCTATAACGAGCGCATTATTCATTTCTATTACCCCTTTATTGCCTTTGTGAAGATACGGAAACTGTTATATGTCAGCATTATCGGTGAGTGATGATGAATCTTGGGCCTTGCTTATCTGCAGGTTGCTTATCTCGCCACTTCACCATCTGGAACATAAACGGGAGTATCCAAAAGTAAGGTCAAAAAAAAAAAAAAAAAAAAAGAAGAAAGAAACTTGCCTCTTAGAAGCTAAAATGGGCTCGAATCCAGGCAGTAAAGCTCATGTCTTGCTCATGGGAAAGCCACGCGGGCTGTGTGGCATTAGGAGGAGAAATTTTTGGTGCCAAAGTAAAAGGATAAAGTGAACAGGAAATGACGTATTAATGGAAGGGTGCGCATCAGCTCCTGGCCAGCTCTTGCTGTATGCACGCTGACATCCAACACTGTCTCCGTGGACGGCCGTGCTGGGAGTCTGCTCTGGAGGAGAGAAGATGGACTGTAGGGCGGGGGGGTGGATGGGCAACAGCAGGCCTAAAGCACCCTTCTGACCACATTCCACTAGCAAACAGATCCTTTTAACAACCTTAATAAGTTAAAAAAAAAAAAAAAAGAGCATGGGCGGGGACCCTTGACTCTACTGACAAGCTGGAATGGGTTCAAGTCCCAGGATCACTTAACTAATTGTGGGACTTTAGGCAAGGACCAGAAGGCGAGCAAACCTCGGCTTCTTCATCAGGAGAGGTGAGTTAGGCAGGTGGGGGCCCAGCTGGTTGGAGTCGAGGATAGTTGCCTTGTTGAAGGCTTCGTGCGCAGCCCCGCTGGGCCACCTCTCTGCAGCCCAAAGCAGATGTGGACCAAGAGATAGGTGATAAAGTTTTTAACACAATGTCAAAGAAAAAAGAAAGAGTAAACCCTACTAATCCAAGGCATAGAACCCCAAACATCTCAGCCCCTGAGCACCAACAGCGTCAGGTCCATCATAGTTGACTTTGGTAATGACAACGCTGAAATTGTCAAGGAAACAATGACAGTACATTCAGTATCCTCTAACCCAGGAAACAAATGGTCTACTGCATTCACATATTCCTATTCGGAATCGTTCAAGCAACAAGAAGATTCTATTACTGGATAAATTACAGTTATCTGCAAAATTCACCATATTGAAACAGGTCTTCAAGACGATGGAATTCGAATCCATTTTAAATGCCCGTTCACAAAGGACACGCCAATGTTAGGAGGGGAGCACTTTCTATTGGCTGGCCTTTCCCTAATAGAATGTGGATAAACAATTATTCATAGGAACCCACGGAGAGCCTCACTCCAGTGGTGCCTCTATTCAGGATTTCCTTGGTATAATGGGAGAATAAAATGGGTTTTGAGGCCTGGTACAATTATGCGCATTTTTGTTTGTTTTGTTGGAGACAAAACTGAACAACAGGATATCTGGAAAACCAGCAGCATTTTGTGGGCTGTGCCGTTTGCTCCGCACAGCAGGCCGCCGCATCCAGTTACAGCCGACCTGGTAATGACTGGACTGTTTTCAGCCCGCCCTCAACTGCTCCTGCTTTTCTTCATCCTTCTGCATTATTCCGCTGCATTCAGAAGGCAAATTCTGGAAAAGGCATCACCTCTTAAAAGTGGCTTTTCACAGAGCCACACGTTAGCTGAAGAGCATTATCAAAAAGGTCAGGACATCAAAAGCATGTTTTTTTTAAGTGGAAAAGTAGTGAAGTTATGCAGGACCGCGAAATGTTGCCTTTCCTGGGAAACGAAAGGTGATCTAGAAAGATGAAAGTTGGAAATAAATTTGCAGCTTTTACCAAACAACAACAGCAACAATAAAACCCACCCCAAAACCAAAAAAGCCCTAACCTAATTAAAAGTGCATTCTGTTCCGTGCAGAGCTGGGTGCCCGGCCCCTGGGCCAGTGCGATTCGACACGGAGGCCCGTGGAGCTGTTTCCTGAGCATTGTCAGAGATGCTCTGCTCACAGGTCACGTTCTAGCGCCCGCTCAGTGGAAGGCCGATGGAAACCGAGTTAGAATCCCAGCGGCCGCCTGCACCGTCCAGCCGGGCGGCACGCAGAGCCACCCGCTCATGCTCAGCAGATGACACTGGCGGTGGCCCGACCTCCGCTCACCATCCGCAGGCAGAAGATCTGAGATGTCGGGATGTCTGAAACGCCTTCGCTGTGGTTGGGGTGGTGTCTGCTCCGTTGACGTTGGACAGAAGCTCGAGAAACTGGTCCCCTTTTCCTCTTTCTGCCCTTTCCGTTCAATTTTCCCGAAAGCCACCAGGGGGCAGAAAGAAACTTTCTTGCCTTTTTTTCCCCTCCTGACTAGAGAGGGGAAAGTCAACTTTTCCTTTGGTCCACTTGGGCCAGTGTTTTTGATATAAATTGCATTTCTTACTTCCCATAGCCTTGCTTTTTTTTTTCTTTCATATTTGAGTTGTCTTTGAATTAAGTCTTCCTTCTTCACCAAAGGCAATCATGAAGGGGAAATCCGCACATCCTTAGCATTTGTGTGCTTGATGACTTAGCTATGTGATCGCCGGGCCTGACACAGCATCCCAATCTCACTGCATTTCCCCTCGGGTCTCCAGCCTCAGTGGGCTAGCGTAGCTACCCCGCCCCATCCCTTTTACCAGGATGATTGCCACAGCCTGCCAGCCTTCCCAGCCAGTTCGTGTGCCCAACACACATCTGACTGATCGGTCTCTGTGCCCCATTGGCACATCCAACTTATTTTTCACCCTTTTTTGGCTACATCTGCCTCCCATAAGCCCTACTCTCAGCAGTCTTTTTGCCTGTTTCCTGACCTCCACTGGGTCTGTCCCCTCATCTGTCTTGCCCAGTCTCCTCTAGTCCAGACACTCAAATCTGCAAGGTCCAGACCTGATGCCACCTCCCAATGAGTGCCTGGTCTACAGTATCGGAAGTCCTTCCTCATTTGGCAGTTCTTAAGGTTGGAGAAAAGCAAGAAACGAAACACAAGTCGGGCCATAAGAATGGTTCATGTTGCTCTCAGAAAGCTGGCCGGAGACTGGATTCATTTGAGAAGCCTCGTTAGAGAAAGTGTGCTTTGGGTCAGGTGGGCGCTGAGACCCAGCTCCTAGGACGCCAGGACGGGTCTGGTCCGCTTCTCAGAGTCACTTTCACGGCGCTCAGTGCAAGTGTTTCGACAGCCTTCCCGAGAAGTGCATCCACAGTGGGATCTAGTGAGCTTCGCAGGCTCTTAACACACTAAGAACAACGGAAATACCCATAAAGGAGAAGCTGTGAATTTGATGTACATGAATGAGGGGGTTTTATTCATATCCGAGTACCAGGCTGTTTGCTTGTTAACGGGCCAAGGATTATCTGTAAGAAACGCATCCATTGTTCTGGCTGCTTGTATATTCACAGGTAGGGGCAGGGGAGGGAGGGTGGCGAACACATTCGTGCTAAATAGCTGCTTATGTTACCAGAGGGGAAGATCACGCTTGTGTGGGTATTTGTGCCTAGACAGGTGTCTTCATGGTCACCTGGTGCCAAATGAACGGTGAGAGAGAAAGGAAACCCTGTGTGTGAGCGCCGACGTGCCTTGGCC
>CM053561.1:72773544-72842341 GCA_028646485.1 Cryptoprocta ferox | reverse complement strand
GGACAACCGGCTGGCAGGGCGTGCCCAGGACAACCGGCTGGCAGGGAAGGGTGGACCCAGGGCAAACAGTCCTCACGGTGGCCCCACACGTCGTGGGGCTGCAGACAGCATCCGTCCTGGAGGCCCGGGGCTCTCCGCGTGCCTGCCCTCAGGGTGCCCTCTGCAACGTCCACGCCACACACACAGGCCCCGTTCGCTCGAGCTGTGGTCCATCTACTCAGCCAACGACTCTCCGTGCGCCTGTCCTGTCCCGAGCGTAGCGTGCGCCACAGAAGTGAGCGACTCCGAGCCCCGGGCGTCCTGGAATCACAGTCTCGGGAGAGAGACAGGACAACGTACAAGCAGAGAAGTGAAATGCGGGGTCGTGTTCAGTGGCACGAGAGACCACTTTGCACAGGGGGTTCGGGGACGGCCCCTTGAAGCAGCGACAGTAGATGTGTGTTGCGTGAAGCCGAGAACACGCGGGGTTACGGGAGATTCGGGGATGGAACGGGCGTGGCCCTTGCCCTTTAGGGGCCCGCGGTCCCGGAGGGTCGAGCCGACCCGGTGAGATGGGGTGAGAACGGCTCTGAGGGCACAGGTGAAATCCTGTGGACGCTCTGGGGAAGGAAGGCTTGCCCGTAGCTGATGGCGGTCACAGCGCTTTCTTGAGGGAGTTGAGCCTTGACCTACCCGTTGATTTTAGAAAGGAGGGTCAGGGCTCCTGGCAGAAGGAATGGAATAAACCCCCGCGTGGAGGCTGAAATACACGCTTCGGGGGCAGCGTGCAGTTTAATTTGGCTGAAATGCAAAGAGTTTGAAAGACAGTTGTGGGTACTTCGCCGGAAGGCCTAGTGCAGCACGCCCTGGGGGGCGGGGGGCGTGGACACGGGTCACCGTGGACACGGGCCACCACGGACACGGGCCACCGCATGCCGGCTCCGTTCTCTCTGGCAACTCCGGGAACCACTGTGGTTTGTTTGTTTGTTTGTTTGTTTGTTTTTTAAGTTTATTTATTTATTCTGAGAGCGAAGGAGGGAGCGAGCAGGGGAGGGGCAAAGAGTTGGGAGTGAGAGAGAATCCCAAGCAGGCTTGGCACCGACAACGCAGAGCCCGATGTAGGGCTCGAACTCACGAACTGTGAGATTGTGACCTGAGCCGAAACCCAGAGTCAGAGGCTTAACGGACTGAGCCACCCAGGCGCCCCTCAGCCCCGCCCCCCGGGGAACCCCTTTGGACAGCAGTGGGGAGTAGCCATGGCCGGAAGGAACCGTGTCCCCAGAGGGGAGAAGTTGCATCCTCATCTCCCGGGGTGCAGTCAGAGCACGCCCACCACACAGTCGAGAAGCCAGGTGATTTCTTACCATCGGCCAAATTGGTTTGTTGTTTTCACCTGGAGACCTGGGGTGGAATGTTCCAGAATCCTAAACCTCCCCCATAGGGAGCACCCAGTGGGGAGGCCGGCCAGAAAGGCAAGGGGCCCCCGAGAGAGCAAGCCCCGGGGGGGATGCCACAGAGCATGTGGCCCACATGGCTGGTGAACCAAGAAATCATGGTTACAAACCATCTGTGAGAAAAGCTTGGGAAAGTCCAGGAGATCAGTGCTTTTCCAGTTTTCCTAGAGGGTCCGCACCCCTCACGTCCGTGAGAGCGTGAAGGCCACTCCGTGGCCTCGCCCTCCAAGCCCATGAACGAGCCGCCGCTTTGCTGAGGTTTGCTGAGGGCCACGCCTGCTTCTCCGTTAACTGCCATGTTCCTTTCTAGAATGCTGCTTCCCCGATCCTTAAGTGTAAAACCCCCAATTCATTCGATGCCGGTGCGGGAAGGAAATGGCCTTCTAACGGGTCTTCATAAGGCCTGTGCTAAAATCAGAAGAAAGAGCAGGAGAGGGGCGCCTGGGTGGCTCAGTCGGTTGAGCATCCGACTTCGGCTCAGGTCATGATCTCGTGGCTCATGAGTTCGAGCCCCACATCGGGCTCACTGCTGTTAATACAGCTTCAGATCCTCTGCCCCCTTCTCTCTCTGCCCCTCCCCTGCTTGCACTCTCTCAAAAATAAATAAACATTAAAAAAAAAAAAGAGCAGAAAAAGAAAGTCCCCAGAAGAGGAAAGTGACTGAGAGTAGCACGTGGATTTAATATGTAAGTAACTGACCGTGTGTATTGGAGAGGAAAGCAGGCTTGTCTTGGGTCTGATTTCCCGGACCCGGAACCAGGCAGGGATCCTTGGGGCAGGGGGTGTAAGGAGGGTGTTCTCTGAGGAGAAGGGGAGGGAGGAAGCAGAGCGGCACAAGGGAAGGGGCTGAGCAGGGCTGGGCTCAGCTGAGGTGGGTCCCCAGGCCGGGTGGGGGCCGTCACCTCAAGGGTGGGATGGTTTCCGCTCTGCCCAGCACAGCAACGGGGTAGGGTGAGCTGCTGGTGGCCAACGTCCACGGCCGCTGGGGTCTGGACGCCCGGCGGCATCCACACGATGCTCAGAAACCTTAGCTGCTGGGGCGCGTGAACAGAGTTCTGAGCCCACGATAGACAGGTGTCAGCCGTGGCAATGAGAGAGGGGAGAGCGCTTTCTTCTGTGCATGAGACGCAGCTGCCGTGTCCCGTACCAACTGTCCCTCCCGTCTTGCAGGAGCCACGATCCCTGCGGCCCTGCTCTTCCTGGGGCGAGCGGCCCCCATGGCTGCGGTCCGACGCCACTGTGGTCAGACCCGTGGACGGGGACTGGCGTGCTCTTGGGTGAAGAGTCTCCATGAGAGAGAGCCACATTTCGATCGTGAGGGGCTCGAAGGACATGTTGTTGACAGAAGCAGGACGTGTGGTCTGGAAAGACTGAAACTGTAGCTGGAAGGAAGGTGTGGGGCATTCCAGGGTGTGAGAGAGGAGGCAGGGCTAAGACAGTGGACTTGATGGTAAACAGAAAACGTGTGTGCGCTCAGCGAGCCACTGGGGCCAGTGAGGAGCACAGGGGAGGAGGGGGAGACCCAGTCCTCGCCCTGCCTCTGACAGCAAACACCTGTGGACTTGGGCAGGTGTCCTACCCTCTCCAGACCTGGCCTGAGGAGGAACAAGGCACCCACCCTCGTACTGGGTCCCACAATGCTGTCCCCCTCGGGGCGGCCTCTGTCCCCTGTATGTAAGTTAGCCCCCAGCCATCCGTGTTCAACACAACAATTAGAATGTTGTCGCATTCTCGTGTTAGGCCTGCTCCCTACAGACCCCGTTTCCTGTTTGTTTTGCTGTCGGTCTGTCTGTCTCCCCAACGGACTGGTAGCTCTGGGAGGAGAGGTCGGCTCTGGCTTGCCCCCTGCTCTACCGTCAGGTCCCAAACAGCCATCGTGGGCTCTCGGTGGACACCTTCTGAATGATCGAATAGGCTTTACCAGAGGAAAAGAAAAAGATAAAAATGAGAAAGGACCAAGGAAATTTTGAAATGTTACATATCCCCGACATTAATATTAGAGGGCTTCTCAGCTAAGCTCATTCCATACTTTTTTTTTTTGAGAACATATATGGATGTCCATTGTAGATCGTATTTTCTTTCTTAAAAAGTATGGAAACATAATCAAGGTGACTGGGACATGTCTCAAATGATTTTTTTTTACAAAAGCAAATATTTACTTTATTTACATTGTGGCTTTGGTTTTTTCCCCTCCGCTTCGTAAGAACAAAACTGGAAAATCCCCACCTACACCTTTCTTAGGCATGCACTGACTTTTGTCGTCCTGCTTGAGCCCTGACTGTCCCTGAGCAGGTTTGGATAAGGCTGCTGTTGGGGGTCTGAGCCTCTCCCTGCTGCCTGCCCACCAGGAGGGCCCATCTGCTCTCCCCCGTCCTCACCCACCTCTTTTTGGGGTTACCATTAAATACACATTCGATAGGCAAGGTCCGGTTCCCCGGGGGCACGGGTCATCTTGTCGGGCACTGACATCACAACCACGGGGGCCTGGTCTGGATAAGTCACCTTCTTATGTGCTGCTCCGGCGACCAAATCTGGCACTGGGAGCCCCTTTTCCTCAGGGAGTTTTGGGGCCACACGCTCCCAGCCCCCCACACAGCTCCCACGGACTTTAACATGGGACGTGTGACGGAAACCACATGCCGTGCTTGGAAAATGTATGGGCTGACCCACACGTTCTCTCCTGGGAAGAGCGAGCTCTCACTCCTTGAGTCAGTCAAGGACAATGAAAACCACGTGTGTCTAGGTTGCATGCAAGCCCACACACACACACACACACACACACACACACACACACACTCCAAATATCCATTACGTGTGATGGGCCAAGGGTAGTTACTGTTGTTCAAGTGTAGACTCGCTGCTGGTTCCGTAGGAGGCAGAATGCTAGGCCGTCAGCCGGTCTGCACACCACGTTCTTTCTCGCTGCAGTGGCTGAACGACACGTTCTGTGCCGCCAAAGTGTATTCCCCGGGGACACAGCTGGCCCCTTGGTCTGTGGACAACATGTATGTATGGAGGGAAGGTAGCGTGCATTTCCAGCTTGGAGAATGGACTTCAGATGTGCTTCCCCCTCCCCTCCATGACTTGTCCTCATGACCCTCCTGCCGGAGAGCGCGCAGGGCCTCGCCCGCACCCCCAGTAAGGAGGCACCTTCCACCTGCTGGCAGGAGCAAGAGACTCCCCTTCGCTTTTTTAACAAAGGCTTTGCCAGCACCGTCCCCCACCCCCCCCAATGGATTTCATTTTGTAAAGGGAGTTGCTGAGGGTCCCCACCAGGCTGCAGCGGCGGGGGCTGAGGGGGCTGCTTATCAGCCAGCCCAGTACTCAGCCTGTCCTCACCGATGCCTTCGCTGGACCCCAGCCAAAGCTGGGGAGGGTTTCTGGCTCCGCTCAAGGTGAAATAGTTGGCAGCACAACCCTACGTGGGACAGATTACTACAAATGCCTTTATTCTAGTAACGGCCCGTGACTTCAGCTTACCTCCTTCAAGGGTGTCCTCCTGGGGTCACCTGAGACCCTCGGCTCTCTGCTCGCACCTCCGCTTGCTGATGCCTTCATTCCCGAGCTGCTTCATTGCAGCTGGGTGTGCCCCACCGGCTCCCGGTCTAGGGATGCCATTAATTCCCTGGGTCACCCACCTTGCAGCCTCAGTGCTGTCATGGTCCTCTCTCTCTTTTGTGTCCAACATAGAGTCACCTGCAAAGCCCTATCCATTTCATCTCCATGGTGGTTCTGGGATCTCCGTCCTTTCGTTACCCTGATGCCGCTAAAGATCACCCACCTGTTTGTTCTCAGCTCTGCGAGTCCAGAAGGCTCCTCATGGGCCCGCTGGCTTCGGTCTTTTCTCCAATGCGGTGATGTCTTGCTAGATGATTGGCAAAGGACATTCCTTCTTAAAATAAGCTAAGATAGGGGCACCTGGCTGGCTTTGTCCGTGGAGCGTGCCGCTCTTGATCTCGGGGCTGTAAGTTCCAGCCCCACGTTGGGTGTAGAAATTACATAAACTCTTAAAAAAAAAAAAAAAGATAATGTGTTCCATGCCTTTTCACTGGTTTCTGATATTTCTTTGAGCCAGCCTTTCATTGCATAATTAAACACTAAACATAAAAGTTTAACCTCATGCTCTGTAGGATGGCTAACTATAGAAAACTCAGGACAGAGTGAGTGTTGGTGAGGATGTGGAGAAATCAGAAGCCCTTGCACACTGTCGGTGGGAATGTAAAATGGTGCAGCTGCTATGAAAATAAGGTGGTTCCTCAAAGAATTAGAAATAGGATTACCATATAATCCAGCAGTTCCACTCGTGGGTGTATATACAAAAGAATTGAAAGCAGGGTCTCAGAGGGAGATTTGTCCGTCCACGTTCACAGCAACATTTTTCACAATGGCCGGAGGGTGAGGACAGCCCGGGAAGCGTTCGTGGAAGAATGGGTGAACAAAATGTGAGTGCATGTAATGGAGGACCGTTCAGCCTTAAGAAACGGGTACATTCTGACACCTGCCACCACATAGTTGAAACTTGAGGACATTATGCTAAGTGGAACAAGGGAGTCACAAAAGGCAAATACTGTGCGATTCTGCAGTGATATCGAGAGGAGTCAAATTCGTGAGACAGAGAGCAGAATGGTGGTTGCCAGAGGCTGGGGAAAGCGAATGGGGAACTGTTATTTCGTGGGTACAGAGTTTCAGTTTTCTAAGATGAAAAAGTCCTGGATATTGGTTGCACAACAGTGTGAATATATGTAATGCTACTGAACTGTACGTTTTATTTCATTTCATTTCATTTTTAAGAGAAAGAGGGTGCAAGTGAGCAAGGGGCAGAGAGAGAGAGAATCCCAGGAGGGACGGGGAGGGGAGGGGAGAGAGAGAGAGAGAGAGAGAGAGAAGAGAGAAATGGAGCTCACCCAAAGCAGGGCTCAAGCTCACCCAGTGTGGGGCTCGCACTCAAGAACTGTGAGATCAAGACAATAAATTTTATTTTTTAAAAATGTCAGCTCATGACCTGGGCCAAAGTCAGATGCTTAATGACTGAGCCACCCAGGTGCCCCCAATTGTACATCTTAAATGGTTAAGATGGTAGGTTTTGTTATGTGTTTTTTAACGGTTAAATTTTTTAAATATATTTTTTAATGTTTATTTATTTATTTTGAGAGAGAGAGTGTATGTGTGGGCAGGGGAGGGACAGAAAGAGAGAATCCCAAGCAGGCTCCGTGCTGTCAGCTCAAACATGGGGCTCGATCCCACAACCCTGAGATCATGACCTGGGTTGAAATCATGATTCAGATGCACAGCCGACTGAGCCACCCAGGCGCCCCAACATAATTTTAAATTAAGCTTACATTATGATATAGTAACCTGTTTGTTTTTTTTTTGTTGTTGTTGTACTGTTTCATGAAGATGAATTTCAGTATTTGGCAGAAGAAGTTAACTTTGTAAACTATGTGGACCTTGTAGAATAACAAAACGTAAACTCTAAGGGTAGAAACTCCATCTCTCTTCTAAGAAGGATGAATTGGGTCCCATGTAGTAAATTTACAATGTTTACATGGTTCTTTCAGATGAAGCTTTCCAGTTGAAACTTTGTCCTGTTGTTGACATGCCCACCGGTCCATGTGCTCTATTTGGCACAGGATTTTTAGCAAGTTGAGGTAGCTGACAACCTAGAATCTCAAGAAGGCGAACTGCAGGAGTACCTTTTGGTATTGGAGCATAAAAGGATATGGGAGTAGTTAGTTACACGAATCTGGACCATGCGCTGCCCATTTATCAGGAGACTTTCCATTCCCGTTTCAAAGGAAGAGAAAGAATAATAAGAAGCAGTGTCCAGACCATTTTAATAAATACAGAGTTCCCCAAACGGCCCACCGTTCCAGACCTTATGGCTCCTGCCAAATCCTGTAAAAATAAAGATTAAACCATACAGAATATTTGTTCTGTTCTGATTGCTGTTATTTTGTTTTGGTAATAGAGGTCCCCAGCCGTCTGGCCTAACAGAGTGCTGACGGCTCTTGCTTTTGATTCCGCTCATCTCCTGCCCTTTAGAAGGACTCACTTCTTCCTTGGCTGCCTGTCCTCTCTCTGCCTGAGATCACACACTGCCTGGCTCGCAGGTCACGGCATAGCGCCGGGCCGCCCTGGGAGGTCCTGGGTTCTAGTGCCAGTGGGCCTGGGTCTCAGCTTCCTCATCGCGTCTTAAAAGGCTGTATTTTTAAGTGATTTCAAGCTTGTGGAAAATTTGTAAGAACCGTACAAAGAACCACTGCAAATCTTTTACGCAGATTCCTCATTATTAATACTTTGCCTTTCTCCTTTTCTTTCTCTTTCCGTCTCTTTCTCTCTGTCTCATATAGTCATAGTACAATGACCAGACTCAGGAAATTAAACATTAGCACAATAGTTACTTACAGTATATCCAATGTGGAGGATTTTCCCAACAATGTCTTCTATAGGTTTCTTTTTTTCCTTCCAGTCCAGAATCGCTCATTGAGTGCATTTAGGCAGTAGGGACTCATTTGCTTTTGACCACCAGTTAAGCAAGTCAGCCTTTCCCGCTCTTTCCCACTTTCCAGTAGAAAAAGAAGTTGGTGATTACGAGGAATTGGAGAACAGTTAACTTGTTTCCAGCCCATATGAGTCAATTATAATTTACCCTTTAAAATAAAATGAATTTATATGGCTTTATATTACTGATATATTACCCTACAATAATTGAAAAGAGGCTGCAACAGAAGAGAATGTTCTTTTGATTCTATGTTGCAAATGATTTAAATGGTACAGTTTTACAGGCTACAGTCATCAAGAAGGTGTCCCTCTGTGGAATGGGGCAGTTATGATGCAAACATTTTGCAATCAGGGCCATGTCTTGTTTATGGACTAAAGTCACTATTGGACCATCTCTCTCCCTAGGGGTAACCAAGCAATTCACAAGTAACCCAACAGTAATAAGAGAGAGTGGAAAAACGGTCAGAGGACGAGTCCACAGACTGAGGGTAGAAGCTCTCAGATGCTGGCTGCGTGTGCTGCCCCGACCTTATCCACATACCCCAGTGGAAGGCTGGATTCAATGTCTTCAAAGTATTGTCTTGCTATTACTCTATGCAACATACACTCATTTCTCCAGGAACGAAGACTCCCAAAGGAGGAAAGGTTGAGCTTTCAGAGTTTGATGATGGAAAGCAGGGAGTTGGACTTCCAGAGTTGTCATTAATTATAATACTCTTCCCCACCCCTGTCTTAAGGGTGTGTGTGTATGTGTGTGTGTGTGTGTGTCTTTCCCAGGGTATCTTTGGTCAGGGTGTATTTATTTAGGTCAGAGAGGCTATTGTGTAAGAGAGAATGGCAATAGTCCATCACATGGACGGCATGAGGAATGTCAACCTCACGAAGGTTGTGACCCAAAGTTTCATATGTTATTCATTTACAGGGATTTTTGAGAGGGGCCAGTGGGCTCATTCAGGGTGTTCAATGTCAGATCAGAAATTAGAGACTAGCACGCTTGGAATTGTAGGTATTCCACCAAAAAAAAAGATAAATGTTTCATCATGGAAGATTTCAAATATACAAATTAGAATAATATAATGAGCCCCCATATATCTACCATCCAGCCTCAACAATAATCATCTCATGTATTTTATCTATTCCCCCTTAGTCTCCCCAATCCTGAATTTCTTTGATTTTTTGTTTAAGTTTATTTATTTTGAGAGAGAAAGTGTGTGTGTGCATCTACACGAGTGGGGGAGGAGCAGAGAGAGGGAAAGAGATAGAATTCCAAGCAGGCTCCATAAAGTCAGCATGGAGCCCAACGAGCTCGAGCTCACGAACCATGAGATCATGACCTGAGCTGAAGTTAAGAGTCGGACACTTAACTGAACCACCCAGGCGCCCCATATCTGAAATTATTTTAAATAAAGCTCTGATATCATATCATTCCATCAATACTGTGTGTAGTTTAAAAGATATATGTTCTTAAAATAATTAACCACCAACCACTAGCATTTCTTGTCGCAGCTCCATTTTTGTAATTATCAGTAATTCATCCACATCATTGACTATCGGTTCCATGTAAACCTTTCCTCAATTATCTTATAAAAATGTTTTGCCAATTGTTCAAATAGAGACCCAAATTAGGTCCATTCATTGCAATCAGTTCATACGTCTCTTAAGTTTATTGTCATCTATAAGTCCCCTCTGCACATTTCCGCCCTCCCCCCCAACCTTGGAAGTTACTTGTTGAAGAAACTTTGTTATTTGTCCTGCAGAGTTTCTCAAAGTCCTGATTTTGTTGGTCATGTCCCCATGGTGTCATTGGACATGTTCCTCTTTCCCCTGTACTTTTTGTCAATTGCTGATTCCATCTCAAGGCTTAATGAAATCCAGGTTTGAGTTTTTTAATAAGACTCCTTCATAGGTAATGGTAGGTTCTCCTAATAAGGGTTTAAAAAAAAATGACTGGGGGCACCTGGGTGGCTCAGTCAGTTAGTCATCTGACTCTTGATTTCAGCCAAGTCATGATCTCACCGTTCATGAGATCAGGCCCCACATTGGGCTCTGTGCTGACAGCACCAAGCCTGCTTGGGATTCTTTCTCCCTCTCTCTCTGCCCCTACCCCACTCATGCTCTCTCTCAGAAATAAATATATAAACATTTAAAAAATACCTCTGGTGGTTTCTCTTTTTGGATATTAGCAGCCATTAGTGATTATTGCCCAGATCTATTATTTGGTTAGCGGTTGAAAATGGTGATATTCTAATTTTACCATTTCGTCTTCTCTTGTTATCTATAAAGATAACTTACCTCATCAACTATTTGACCCCAAAGCACAGTTCATATAGAAAAGTTAGGCTAAGTACTTCTTGCTTGCTGTCTAGCGGCTTTTGACACAAAGAGTTGGTTTCCCTAGCGTATTCCAAAGGTAACCAATAAGTTTGTTTTAAAATACCATATGAACTTGTGGATTTAAGCCGGGGTTGTGGATTTTAATCCATTCTGGTTATTATTCTTAAGTGATTGCTCAATGAATTATCATATCTTTGGGCCACGGGTGCCTTTTCAAATTCATTGTTGTGGCCTTTGGACAGAATCCCAAAAGTCTTTGAGAGCTTCTGTGCTTTTTGGTATGACAGATTGTTCTGAGTTCATCTTGCAGATCTCTGTCCACTTTGGGAGCAAGCCACTTAACTAAGGAGTCCTAAAGTTTCTTAGTCCTATGGACATTCATCGCTACTAGGCTGGGAGTCACTTTAGGCCTTTTCAAGGGACAAACCTAACAGATCCTTTTTAAATAATGATAGCATGAGTTCTTAATAATATTTCCAATCTACATTTAGGATTCTATACATCTTTTTTAAAATTATTTATATTTGAGAGAGGCAGAGACAGCGTGAGTGGGGAAAGGGCGGAGAGAAAGGGGGAGAGAAGAATCCCTAGCTGGCTCTGCACTGCCAATGCAGCGCCTAGTGTGGGGCTCGAACGCATGAACTGTGAGATCATGACCTGAGCCGAAACCAAGAGTCAGACGCTTAACCAACTGAGCCACTCAGGCGCCCCTAGGACTCTATGTATCTTATGTAACCAAATCAATCTCATATCTACCTACATCTCTTTTCTCCATGTTGAAAAGTCCCACTTCCCAATGATCCCAAAATAATTACTCATTTACTTTATCCCACAACACTGCCCACCAGTCTCAGAATAAGATTGCTAACGCTGTTGTCAGCAATACACTTACTGAAATGGGTTTTCAGTTGAAGAGCACACTATGTGGGGATTTGCTTGAGTGTCTTAGACTCTCAATTTGTATTTGGGGCAATTAATTGCATGGGCACAGGGAATTAGGATCTCACTGAGGATTCAGCCAACAAAGGAGAGACTCAGTGGAGTTTGAGTACCCTCGTCTATAGTTGCAAAGAAGGTTTTGGAAGCTGTGAAGTATAGATGGGGTTGGTCTGCAAATAAATATCTTTATAGGTCCCATTGCCATAAGACTAGTTAAAGGAATTTTTGGTCACCTGTTGTTAGATTTTCATGCTAGGTATTAATTATTCTCTTTCCGCATAGCCTGGCCTCCTTTTAGGCCTTAACTAATTCTGTTTGAGCTCCTGGTTTGTGGGTACAGCCTCACAGGATTTTGGATCTAAAAAGAACTGCAAATCAGGGAACATCTAGTTCAACCCTCTTCTATTACAGACAGAGAAATTGAGTCTCCGAGAGGTGCGGTATGCATATGATATGTTTTTATTGAATGTGCAAGGTGGTAAGGTGTGTTCATGTGATTACCTTTTGCTGGAATTGAGGAGGGGGAAGCTTAAATCCAAATAATTTGCATCATGACAAAATTATTAGGAATTAAGTTAAATTTTGTCATGGCTAAATAGATGTCAGAAACAATAATGAAGGTGGTAGGGAAGTATCATGACTGGTTCTCCCTTATGTTACCTGACCACACCGTAGAAGGGCAAACCCTTCAGAGTGATCAAATTTTAAAATAGAGAAGCTAATGTTATCCAGATGAAATTAATCCTTCTGGCAATAAGAAAGGCATCCTTGAAGTCAGAAATCTAGGTTTCTGATCCCTTTAAGAGGAAGTGTGATAAGTCTCATAAGAAAAAACAATGCACAAAGGACTTGAACATGTAGTTCACAGAAAAAAATTAAAGTTACCAATAAGCACATGATATGATAAGCAACTTCACCCCCACTGGAAGAAACGCAAGTCAAACCATCAGTGATGCACAATTTTTCACTTGCTAAATTGTTAAAAATGTAAGTGTGTAGTGATAACCCGTGCTATGAATGATACGGGGAAATAGTAAGTCCGTTGTTGTGGGGAGCGTAAAATTTTGTGAAAGGGGAGACGGCATTTTGACAATATCACTCAAAATGCAAAGAGCACATATCCTTTGACCTAGCAATTTGGTTGCTAAGAAATCCACCCTATGGACATACCTGAAAATTATACAACAGGATGTTTGCTTCAGGATGTCTGCGTTAGCACAACATGGCAGGAAAGTTAAATGGGTACCAATACAGGATAGTTAAATAAATTACGGAACAGATGTGTAATAAGATTATTCCACCATTAAAAAGAATGAAGTCCCAGGGTTCCTGGGTGGCTCAGTTGGTTCAGTGCCCAGCTCTTTTTATTTTTAAGTGTGTATTTGTTTATTTACTTGTTTATTTATTTAGAGAGCATGAGCAGGAGAGAGAGAATCCCAAGCAGGCTCCACACTGTCAGCGCAAAGCCTGAGGCGGGGCTCAAACTCACGAACCGTGAGATCATGACCTGAGCCAAAATCAAGAGTCAGTCATTTATTCAACTCAGCCACCCAGGAGCCCCGTCCTTATAAGCGTCCAACTCTTGATTTCGGCTCAGGTCATGATCTCATGGTTCATGGGCTCAATCAAGCCCTGCATCAGGCTCTGTGCTGACAGCATGGAGCCTGCTTGGGATTCTCCTCTCCCCCTCTCTCTGCCACTCCCCCGCTTGCTCTCTCTCAAAATAAATAAATAAACTTAAAAAGAAGAAGAATGAAGTAGAGCTGTATGTGCTAAAAAGAAAACTTCCCCAAATATATCATTGACAATGCAAGATAAAGACCAATCTATATATAATATATAATTTATGTAAACATATTCTAAGGACTATGCATATATACTCATGGATATACTGCACATACCTGTTTGCATAAATTATTTTCTGGAGGTACATACATGAATTTGCAATCGTGGTTTGGGGCTGCAGAAACTAGAAATAGCCTTTAATGTTCATTTTATATCTTTTTATTTTTTTTTTTACCATTTGGATTTTTCACTATTTGCATGAATTAATTTTATTTCATTTCTTTTTCAGAAGAGATTAGGTCCTTATATTTAAAGAGCAGTAGTCAGTAAAGGTAAACGAATATTATCTTCAGTGAATATTGAATCAGGTTATTTGATCCTGAAAAGTACTGGTGGGATCATCTAGACTTTTTTTTTCTTTTTAATGTTTATTTATCTTTGAGAGAGAGACACAGAGCATGAGTGGGAGGGAGAGAGAGGAGGGAGACGCAGAATCTGTAGCAGGCTCCGAGCTGTCAGCACGGAACCCAGCACGGGGCTCAAACCCACAAACCCTGAGATCAGAATCTGAGCTAAAGTCGATGCTTAATTGACTGAGCCACCCAGCCACCCCGGGATCATCTAGAGTTTTGAAGTACGTGAAGAAGGAAGCAGGAAACACTCTGATTTTAATATTTTAAACCCATGGTATGAAAGAGTCTATATGCCCACACATGATAGGCCACAGGCAGAAGAGAGCAGGGGTGGGGTAGGAAATACAAGATATTGTTAAGCGTGATTCAGTAGTTCTGAGCTCATCTTTCGTAACTGAGTGTTCCCACCTGTAAAATGATGGAGACGGACTAGATCTAACCAGGTTCTAAGCTTTCTTCTGCTGCTGCTGCTGCTTCTGCTGCTGCTGCTGCTTCTTTTGAGCAAAATAAGCTATTTATTTAGGATTATATTCTCAGAAACTGCAAATAAAACTTTAACAACTATAATAGGGAAGTCTATATGAGTATATACACACACATACATGCATGTACATGTACAAAATGCAGTTCACTGAGAGTAGATGCAAGAATGTTTATTTTTAGGAAAAGTTAATTTTTAGCCTAATCAAGAATTATAATTGTAAGCACGCTCACCTATAATACACAACAACTACAAAACATTTTATTAAGCCTGTCAACAAATTTTGCGAAAAATGCTCAATAAAAGTTTCCTAAAATGACCCATAAGTAAATGAACCTTGAACTAATAGGATTAATATTCACTATCAAATAACCGAGGGCCCTTTCTGCTTGCATATATTCTGTACAAACCATGAACTAAGAAAGAAAACCAGAATTTTGGTGTTTCAATGAAATGCCATCACAAAAGTAAATAAAATTGGTTTATATATTAATAAGAAAATAAATGAGGTGCACAATCCCCATCACTACATAAATGAAACTATGAAATGACAGGGAATGAATAAAAATATATTTATACTAGCAGTTTCCCCAACTAACAAGTTCATTAAAAATAGAAAGACACACCTTGCTGTTGGATAGGAAAACTCAGCTTTAAAGAGATCTATTCTCTCCTAATTAATCTATTAAATTTAGTCCAAATGAAATTAAAACTGCATTTTTTTCCAACTTGCAAAATAATTTTAAGCATCAACTGAGGGAGAAAAAAATGCAACTCTAGACAGGGAATATTCTGAAAAAAAGAAGAGAAATGAGATAGAACTCAATGGAATAAACTAAAAATCATCAGTAATTTTAAAGTATCAATCAAAGGAAAGGCAAACAAATAGAAATGCAGCCGATTATATGTGGGAATTTCTAAATAACTATGGTAGAAATCAAAATAATTGGTAATTGCTTAAGTTAAGATAAATAATTTGAGTAAGTAACACTTTAAAACCATAGTAACAACTGATGGGAAAAAAATAAAATGACGAAATAATTGACAAAAAAAAGAAGAAAATACAAAAAATGTATGATGATAATACATGTTTTAAGTACAAACACAAAACTCAAAAGACATGAAGCACAACATTATTATGTTTTAATACACAGTTTCTGTACAACCAAAAAGTAAAATATCATCGTAAAATGTTGGCAAAAAAATGTGGTATTTTATTTGCAATGCGTGACAAATGGTTAACATCCTAGTCATAAGAGATCTCTTAGAAACCCGTAACGAAGACACTAAAATTCCAAGGGAAATGAAAAAAAAAAAAAAAAACCCACAGAATACAATGAAGTAACAAATGACTAGTATGGTTTAAGGACATATGAAGATGATTGAACTAAACAATAACTGAAGAAAAGCAGTTTCTTTGTAGTATGACAGTGTCAAAGATTAAAACATTGACATCCAATGTTTGTACTGTTTTAGAAAAAAAGTCTCATAAACAAACACTGAGAGACAAGATTGATGATGACAGTCTATACAATTTGGGGGAAATCTCTACTTTTGACTCAACATGTAAATTTTAGATATACTTGATTCCAATGAAGTGGACAATTTCAACAGAGAAATTAAACATAGTTTATATGTAAGCATGTCTAAACTTTCTTCTTGATTCTGGGCTGAGACTGGTTAAGGGGACATGGCCAGTTTGGTGTCCTTTTCATTGGTAGCACGGCCACGGAGTCACGATCATGGCATCTCAGTATGATCCCCATGTATGGGAAGTCACTTCCAAGTGCATCTTTTAAAAAACAATAAACTATAATAAAGCATATACCCCTATAAATCCCATGCAGATCATGAAATAGAACTTTACCAGTTTCCCTAGAAGACCGTCATGTACTGTCCTAATGATATATATATGTGTGAATACACACATATACTATGAACTTGTAGATTTAAGCATATTTAACATATTTGAGCATATTCTATGAATTTTAATCCATTGTGATTATTATCCTTAATAAAGCTCCTAAATACCATCTTTAGCCAGTGGGAGGTTAGCAAGTACCCCTTGATAATAAATCATATTCATTCATCCATTCATTCATTTATTAGTTCATTTGCTCATTCATTTAACTGAGAGTTTTGTGTACCTATTGTAGGCAAGATACACAACTAGACAATATAAATAATATAAAAATAAATAAGACTTGGTCCTTGACTACAAAAAGCTTGCAGTGTAATGAGAAATGATGTATATACAGACTGCATCTAGAAGGTGGTATCATAAAAGATAGAGAAATAAAGATGTGCTGTGGTGATTTTGAGGTAACGCTGGCATAGGTAGCATATTGTCAGGAATCCAGCCCCTTCTTTGCTCTGCTATCCTTAGCAGACGACCTTTTGTGACCTAAGGTGGCAGCCGTATCCTCTGCCACCATGCTCATATCCAGCCAGCGAGAACAGTGGAGAGGAAGGTGAGGGCGGGCTCCTACCTTCTCAGGTCAGCCCCTGGAAGTTGTACTTATCCCTTCCACTCCTCCACCAACGGGCCAGGACTTAGTCCCATGGCCACACCTAGCTGCAAGGGAGGCTGAGAAATGTAATCTCTGGTCAACCCATGTGCCTTTTCATTCTGCTTTGTGCAACCCGTGTAGACCTTCAAGTCTCCAAATTTAATATCCTACAAATCACCCAGGATCTTGTTTTAAAATGGAGATTCTGATCCAGTAGATCTGGGTTGGAGGGGGAGAGGGGATGTTGGAGTTCTGCATTCTAACAGGCTCCTGGGGGGAGCAGAAACGGTTGGCTCTTGGACCACATTTAAGTACCGCACTTTAAGGGGAGGAGGGATTGTCTGCTCTCAGGGTGGCTCAGTCTACAGACCACTGGGTCTGCATCGTCTGTAATGGATGCTCTTGCAGCTGTTTGGGTAAATACCTTTGAGGAATGTTGAGTATTTGTATTAAATACCCAGATAATGGGCCATGTACAAAGGGCGATCGGAAGGCTTTTTGCCCCAAGTAAATTGTATGTTAGCTTTTGTTGAGAATTTGAAGTTTTCCCTTAGGATTAGAAAGTTTGGCTAATAATAATTTTTAAAACGAGTTATTTTCTAGCTCGAAAACAAATCACAGAAGCACACAGATTTCTTGGCATGATAAATATTTAGATCTGTGGCCTTCGTCCAGTTTTCTTCAAACACTTTTCAAAGTGTGAATAATTCTACTTTATGCCAGTAAAAATAGCAGTTTTATTTCCTAGAGAAATCTAAACACTTAAAGGCCCTTAAGTGTGTTATCTTTAAAATTTTGTTAATAAGATAGAGTCTCGAAGCCTTCCTTGGGCCGGGGGTCAGGGGCCTCTGGCGGGCACTCCCTCTGCATCCTCCACCTCTCCAATGTGGACCTGAACTGTCAGCCCCAGGGTGGCAGGCCTGCCTTGCCCTTGTTCGCCCCTGTGTCCCATAGCCTAGAACATTGCCAGCTCCCAGGGTGAGATTTGGAAGTCTGGATTTCTCCGTTTGTTTTGTCCCCAGCAACTGGCCTTTTCTGCTTGACCTGCCAGTGCTGGTCCAGGGCTTTGATCTCACTCCAGCCAGGCACAGCCCGGGTTTATCGGAATAGCCCAGGGTCGTTAGGAAGATTATAAGAGGGAAGGCAAGTGGAAGCCCTGGGGGGGGGGGGGGTCATAGAGTGCTGTACAAATGTAATAGGGACATTACTTTGCATCATAATAATTCCTACTTTTAGTATAATTTTTGAACACGTGCTGCATGCCAGAAGTAAAGGTTCGATGCAGTTCTCTCCTGCAATTCTCATCTCAGTGTCTCAAACGGACAAACTTGAATTTAGCCGAGGTCAGGCAGAGGCGGGACTCTCACCCAGACCTGGGACTCGAGAGCCTATGCCCTTTGATTGGAAACCTTTACATCTGATTCCACTGTTAAGTGGAGAACATATCTGGGGATGTGTTCAGGCTTGCGTCTGGATTTTTAAATCACAATTTTATTTAGTTTCTTTTCATATTCCAAAAGGTGCTTTTCCTACAGGGAGTGCCTCCTGGCAAGTTTGAGTTGGTTGGTCTCTCACGTGCGGGCTTAGCAGTCCCTCTGGAGGCGGCAGAGGCGGCGTGGGCTGTGGGTGAGCTGGGTCGCACGCAGCACCACACGGGAGGGATCTAAGCCTGTGTTGTGTTTCTCATTTACCTAGAAGAGGAGAGGAGACCCAGAACCTGGCGTGAAAGACGCAGGAGAGAGCAGCGCGGGAAGCCTGCCTCCCTCCTGTCCGTCTGAGCCCCTGCAATCTGTTAGGACCATTATGTCACCCTGTTCTGCGTGTTTTAGTCCAGATCATGTTTATTCCCCCCACTCCCTCCAATTTGGAAAATCACTTACCCTACAGCGTATAAAATAGGAATGCTGTGTGCTTTAGGAGGGTGCACAAAAATGGAAAGGGAATTTACCTTACCCCCTCTGGGCATTTCAATGAGCATTTTTAAAGGTGCTTAATGAAGCATGGGGCTTCTTTAGAGTGGACTTAGATTCAAGCTGCAGGCTTTGGGTTTTGTTTTCTCCCCCATCCTCTGAAGGAGAGGGAGAGTAGGCCTCATCTCTTTCTCCCCCACCCCCAGCTCCAAACAGCCCCCAACTACCACCCCCCACCCCCAGCCTGGCGGCAAATATCCCGTGGTCCCCTCCCCCAAGTCAGCCTGAAAATAGCGCTCAGAGGGAGAGAAAGTGGCTTTGGGAAGTGTGACCTGAGCAGTCAGCTTAGGCGGAATGTACACAATAAACTTCTATCTGGACTGAATTGTTCTGTAAAGTGGCAATCACTTCCCAGACAGACGGGCCCTGGAGGACCGCCATTCTGCATCTTTTAATCACCGTTGCTATGGAGAAAGCCACTATTTCATTAGAGAAAGCGCCTTAACGCAATTAACACATAGTTCAGTTGTTCCCCTTCCCTTTGGGGCCCCCCACCCCGAGACTGGAGGGGGTTGGGGGGATTGCTTTCCCCTGGGGGCCCACAGGAGACATCAGGCCAGGCAGGCCAGGGCGGGTTCCCAGGAAGTAAAGTCTCAGGGGTACAGGACTGGGTTGCATCTTAAGGGACCTCAAAAGGAGGAACGAGCTTAAAATTAACAAAAATTCAGGGCACGGGTTCGACTCGGTGTTGCGGAGGAAGGCGACACAAAACAGAGGAGTCTCTGGCCACTCTTGGAGTCGGAAATACACCGAAAATCTCTGTACATCCTCTGGCGAAACCGATTTTTCTACTATTTCTTGTTTCGATTTGCTTTTTTTCCAGGACCGGGACGATGCAGTGGCCAGGCGGCGGGGTGTGCGTAGACCCCGACCACCGCCCCTGCGCCCCGACTTTGCCTGGCTGCTGTTTTAATAAACTCCCTTTCACAGGCTCATTTGCAAAACAGGGAAGATAATGTTTTCTCCCTAACTGGGCCATCCTAACAAATTTTCCCCAGGGTGCCTGCCTGGCTAGAAAAAGATGAGTTCTGATGGTTATGAAATGAGGGCTTGGGAAGAGTTATTCTGAAGTTACCAAATCCTGGGCATTTCTCAAGAGCGGGGCTGTCTGTAGATGTGTGCCCCTGTCCGGCTTTTCTCTAGCTTCGTAGAAGAAAAGTCTCAAGCAATAATTTAATTCTCCATTAGCGGTATTAAAAAGAAGCACGCTCATGCATCCTCTTCTAAGAGATCCCGTCTGGAAGGAGAAAGGGCAGCAGAAAAGTCGGGCAAGGAAAGCGAGCAGTGGCGTATATATCTTGTATATAGATGTTTGCCTCATCCCTAATTAGCTAATGTATTTCTTTCCGCCTTCCCTCTTGGAGGAATTCTCAAGCATGTCCCCTGCCGCTCCTGGAGACCGCAGAAAAGCAAATGACACCGAATTTTCCCTTCTTAATTAAAATGTTAAACAGGGTTAAGATGCCAAGTTTCATCAGAGATATTTGTTCCCCCGGTGAACTCTTAAGTCCTGCTGAGGTTCAATTCAATGGGAGTTATTTGAGTCAACACATGTTATTAAGTTTCCAAATGTAATCAGCCCAGATATTTTAATGGAAACTTTCTCCTTTCTTTTAATAAGCATGCGGTTTGGTTAAAAAAGCACTTGGGTTAGGTGCCCCGCGTTGCCCTTCCGTAACCAAATCGCCATGGCAACAGGCAGCTGGTCTCTACAAAGGCAGCGGGCACTGCGAGGGGCCACCGGCAGGAGCCCAGCCCCCGGGGGCAGTGTTTGGCCAGGCATAAATATCCTCGATGGGATTAGAATGTTTAAGGGGCTAAAGGCTGTGGGAAAACTTTTGTCTGCCATATTTATCTCTTCTGCTGCTGTGTGTTAACATTTCCACTCGGGGTACAATGGGGTGAAACGTAAGAGCAAATGTTTTGATGGGTTTATTTTGAATTATGAATTCATGGGTCTGCATAATCGCCTGTCTGGTGTCAACTTGCTTTGCGCCGGGCCGGAGACGGGTTGAGGGGGAGAAGGCAGTGGGAATCCACACCAGGGAGTAGCTTCAGCATGGAGAATTAATTACATGGGTGAGGGGAGCCGCTTTACTCCCTGGTGGACACTCTGTGTCTTAGAGACAGGTTTCGGGCTCACGGCACTGCTCCTGGGGTAAGGACTTTGCAAAGAGTAGGGCTTCTTATTTGCCCCAGTTTGTTGTCATGGGGAAGGAGGAACTGGAGGGCAGGTGGATAGGACGTGGTGTTCAGCAGTGCCGTGGAGAACGTTCTCCCATTATGGGCCAAAACATGTCCTCCTACAAATTCATATGCTGAAGGTATCCACATCCCCTTCACATGTGACTACATTTGGAGACAGGATCTTTGAGGAGGTGAGTTAGAGTAAGGCTGCCAGGGTGAGCCCTAGTCCAACACGATGGGTGTCCCTAAGAAGGGGATGGACCACGAAGAGAAGCCAGACGTACGTGTGCACAGGAAAATGACTGCGCGAGGATACAGCAAGGTGGCGGCCATCTGCAAGCCGAGGAGGATGGGCTGCAGAAGAAACCAAGCCAACCGGCACTTCGATGTCGGACTTCCAACCTCCAAAGCTGTGAGAAAATAAATTTCGATGGGTTAAGCTACCCCATCTAAGGCATTTTGTTATGACGGCCCTGGCAAACAATTTGCCAACTCTGCTAGACACGTGGAAGACACGAGACAGAAGAAGCAGGTAAGAAGGCCCCGTGAGGACCAAACTCTCCCCCTTTTCCTCTCTCTCTGGAGAAAAACATGCATCACATTCCCAAACCAAAGACCCTGCCATCAAAGCAAAGTTTGCTCACAAGGTTGTCGGCTCCCTTCTGAGTGGCCCAGCTCTTTCCTTTATACTAACATCCAACGTCGATGTTACGTGTTACTGGCACATTTAATGGAGCAGATGTTGAACTACTGCATTATTTTGTAAAACTGCTGTGCTAAATACAATACGGATGATATAATCATGCTTATCATGCCTCTTAGGAACCCCGATGTTTGGGGGCCCAGGAGCACCCCGCATGGATCCCATACTATGTTCTACTGAGCCACCCCTGCCCTGCACAAGGGAGCAAGGGAAGCCCCTTTTCCACCTGCTCTGGGGGATGAGCGAAGGTTGAGGCAGAAGGGGGAGGCATGCCCCAATTCTACACATCAACCCTGGTGTTTCAACCCTGGATCTGAAGACAGGCAAATTGAAGGTTGATGATTGCATTTCTCCAAAGTACACCTTGCAAGCGAATGTGTGAGTGATTCATTAAATAACAGACTCCTTCAGCACACTTAGATTGGATTTGATGTAGAAATTCCGATTTGCAGGGAATTTCTTTCACAACACTTGCATGAAGCAAGCCTTCCCGTTTAGTAGAATGAGGCACTAATGAATAACCAAGATCTCTTTCTTAAGCTGTTTAGGGTCAGGACTGGGGGTAGTAGAGCAGACGGGGGGGCGAGAATAGATGAATATGATACACACGACTTGATAGATGAATATATACACACACGAATATATATACACACGTACATCTATCCCTATGTAGACAACTATATACAGATACGCACATATACATGTATGTGTGATCTCACACACACACACACACACACACACACAATTTCTTGCAATTGATGCCTTCATTCAAGAACCATTTATCACGTGCTCACTCTGTGTCCTATTGTGCCGGGTGCTTAGAATACAGACAACACGTAGTTTGTGCTCAAGAAATCCACATGAGAGGAATAGACATGGAAACAAACAATTCTGATACCAGGATCATGACCCACATGGAGATGTTTGCAGCCACTGCTCCCAGGGCCACAGTCTTGAGTGCTTTCACACCCACCGCTTGTGAAATCCAGCCTCCCCGTGTCAGCTGCCACCTCTGTCCCCGGCTTTTGGGAGAAAGCAGAGAATTCTGTGCCAAGATGTGGTCACGTGGATACTTAACCCATGCATGAGAAATAGTAACAATGTGCAAAATTATTTAAATATAACGCAAATTTGTCTTAGGAGGGCAGTGGAGGTCCTTTCTTACCTGACATTGGTCTCGAAGGAGAATCTAAAAACCAAACAGGAAACAGTTCAATTTTATTTTCAGCCCTTGCAACCCGAAGTTTTCGGCTGGTCTCCTGCTTTTGGAGTTTGGGGTCACGATATTGGTACAGATCCATGGAGACTGTCCATGTTTCACTCATCCACATTCTTCTTTCTTCATAGCCTACACCTGCCTTCCTTTAGATTGCCCTTCCTCCACTGGTGGATGTTGTAAGAAGAACCCTGATGTGCCCCCTGTCACCCACCTCGCCCTGCTGTCTGAATCATACACGTAGGGCACCCATTGCCATTACGTTCCTCCTCTGATCAGAAGCCCTTGGCATCTCCCCATCCAGGTGTATTTCGTGTTTCTTAGCTGCCATCCATATGCTGAAGAGTTTGCACATATGTGGCTTACAAAGCAGAGTCCTAACCCTGAAACCAAGCATCAGGGCACCCCTGCTCAGAGCCCCCCGGCTCTCAGATGCCTCCGCCAAGCTCTGTGGTGTCTGGATGCCCCGTGTCCTGTCTTTGCTGCGTCCACCACCCCACGCACCTTTCCACTCCCACTCACCTGTTCTGCTCTCCCCACCTGGAACAGTTTATGATAAAAGTTAAAATAAAATCATGAACACATTCATGTAAAAGAACAACACTTGTATAATAAACAAGAAACAGAAGCTCTTATTCAGAAAAAAAAAAAAAACTTTTGAGGAAAAGACACTAAAATATTCCGAGTGCTAATTTCTGGGCACTGGAGTCATGCATGTGCTTTTTTTCTCCCTTCTACTTTCTGCATTTCCCAGATTTTTAATATTAAATATATTTTGCTTTAAGAAAGAAAGCAAAAAACAAACAAAAAAAGGGTTTCAAAAATGAAACCTACATATTCTTCAAGACCTAGCTTGGGATGCCAGAAAATTCTGCTTCAGATGATAGAAAAAAGAACGAGCTTTTGGTTATTTAAACTTGAGTTCAGGGGCGCCTGGGTGGCTCAGTCGGTTAGGCGTCCGACTTCGGCTCAGGTCACAGTTTCTTGGTTTGTGAGTTCGAGCCCCACGTCGGGCCCTGTGCTGACAGCTAGGAGCCTGGAGTCTGCTTCGGATTCTGTGTCTCCCTCTCTCTCTGCCCCTCCCCCACTAGCACTCTGTCTCGCTCTCAAAAATAAATAAACATTTTTAAAAAATTTTTTAAACTTCAGTTCAGACAAAGCTCCCACTACTTAGTGGCTAGTATTAGCTGTGTGAGCCTCAGTACATACATCTAGAAAATGGGATACTGCCTTTCGCATACAATGTGGAGGATAAAATATAATGGCCATGAGCTGGTTGGCTCATTCCTGTGCTAGGTGATTTCTATCACATTGTGAGGACAGTCGAGACCCCACAAGGTATTCAGCCCTTTCTCTATCTCCTGCAGCTCCTCTTCTTCTAATAGGCGCTTAATAAATATTTTGGGGGGACAGGAGCAAATCATCGCTGTATTGAAATAAAGAGTCTGCCAGAGAAGTCCTGAGAAACCCAGATACAGTGAAAAGCAGACTCCACCAGAAAGCAAGAACAAGGGAGGGAGAAAGAGGAGCCATCTTACACTCACGAGAAAGTTGTAACCATCAGGAAACTCAGAATTATGACTCCCTCTCCCGATACAACCTTTTCACATCACACATGTGGCACAGAGACCGTAAAAGTTAACACGACGCTCAGTGGTGCACGTTACAAGCAGATTGCGCGCTGTGTGTCGCCGTGGCAGTGGTGTTCCTAACTTTGAACTTCCTCACTTTTACGCGCCGGTAATGGCCGTGGCCGGGCATTGCGGTCCCCTTTGCACCCAGAACCCAAGCTGTATTTATACGGGGAAAAGAGAGGGAAGAGTTGCTCTTCGTGAGGCCCCGAAACTGCCCTGCATCTCTTGGGTTTTCCTTGCAGGTTTTCCAAGTGGCCATTTTCAGAGACGTATTGGAATAAATGGGATATTTTCCCATGTTTGCTTCAGTTTGCCAAGTGGTGTTTATTTTCCATTAAAAGAAATAGTTTCAGGGGCACCTGGGTGGCTCAGTCGGTTGAGCGTCCAACTTCGGCTCAGGTCATGATCTCGCGGTTTGTAGGTTCGAGCCCCGCGTCGGGCTCTGTGCTGACAGCTTGGAGCCTGGAGCCTGCTTCGGATTCTGTGTCTCCCTCTGTCTCTGCCCCTCCCCTGTTTGCACTCTGTCTCTCTCAAAAAATTTTAAAAAAGGTAAAAAATAAAAAACGTTAAAAAAATACTTTCAGGCAAGGGCTGCATCACCAAGGCGCTAGTTGTTGACAGAGCCACGTAGCTTGCAAGGAGGCTGGGACCTCACAGACCATACATTATGTGTGGGACTCATTCAACCCCTGTCTCTCTGCTTCCAGAGCCTTCACAGATGTCACCTCTGCACAAAGTTGCCCGCCCCGAGGAGATGCAGGATGCGAAGTCTGGGGCTGGGAGGTGAACTGGTTTGCCATAGTCACACCACGAGCAGAGATGTCTTCCAGGACCCTCAGCTCTGGGCCCAGGTGAGTGGCCTTTCGGGCCTTTAAAAGAGGCGCAGAGAATGGGCAAGGGCTACCTTTCCCGGGGCCCTGTCCCTCACTAATCATTCTACTGGCTAACAAACTACGCCTTCCTTGTACCTTAATCTTTCATTCTTTGCTCCAAGTCTTTTATTGGGAACGTCTTCTCTCAAGATGGAGGACAGACAAGGACTCTGTTTCTAGAAGCTTCCTCAGCCTGCTGGCTGTTTTTAAGGCTTTCTCCACTCTATCTTCCACAGTCCCAATCAATGCCGCACACCTTAGGCCTTTTTTTGTGGGCCTGTTTTCTTACCCTTCATCAGCCTTGTCACCGTCAGGCTCCAAGGACTCCACTGTCTGGGACATAAGCACAGTCACCAGATGAGTAAGTGTGAGCTTCAGGACCACATTCTAAATTCATCTTGAGTCCAAGGTACAACTTGTAATAGCTTCCAGGGAAGTTTTTTCTTAACGCGTTTGTTCAAATCGATACCAGCAAAACAAAAACAGCATCACACTCACACGCGCACACACGCACGCACACACACACGGATATTTGAAGAGAGATCGCCTGTGCACAGGGAGCTATTTATGTCTTGTTTTTTCCGAGGAGAGTCAGCTCATGATAGATGATCATGGCATTTGGAATATTTTAGGCTCCTGCATTTTATTTTTTATTTACTTTACTTTGCTAAATGTCTTTCGGTAATTCCGTCAGGGTTGCATTTTGGAAAACTGCAAACACTTCCTTGGCAATACCTTAGGGGAAAAATCGAGGCATACGTCGGGGTGAGGGCCAAGGAGACTGCTCCTGTGAAAGAAACAGTGAGGTCAATGTGGGCTTTGGTTTCTTGCGGCAGGAAGGGAGATAGAAGGGGTTAGATTGTTTGCTAAAATAAAAATGCCCTCAGTGTTTGTATGAACGTTCAGAAGTATAGAAATTCGCTCAGCAATCCCAAAACAATGGGGAAATGCTGATAGTTTTAAGCCTTTTGCAGGTACATCTGGATACGTGATTGTTTTTCGAGAGGTCTCAGGCAGGTGGAGACTGGGAGGAAGCTGGGGGTGTCAGTCCCACCAGTAAAGTCTTGTTCTCAGGGCATAGCACAAACGAGTGTTTTCTGTAGGGTGTATACAGCTGTTCTAAAAGTTTTGATAAACATCAGGATTTCCCATTCAACTCATCAAGCAAGGGTTTTTAAAGCACAAGCACGGAACCCACCAACTATCTAAACTTCTCGGTGAAGGTGATTTGGCTCTGGTTGGGGACGTAGTGATTATTCTCTTTTGTAAATTTTTTTTTAAGTTTATTTACTTATTTTGAAAGAGAGAGAAAGAGAGAGAGAATCCCAAGCAAGCTCTGCACCATCAGCGCAGAGCCTCACGTGGGGCTCAAACTCACGAACCATGAGATCATGACCTGAGCTGAAATCCAGAGAGGACACCTAACTGACTGAGCCACCCTGGCACCCCCAGTAGTGAGTATTCTTAATAGGCTCTAGTCCATTCGCTTATTCTGGATGGGCCATGGAAACGTCTGAGCTAGCAGGACTTAAGCTCTTGTACCCAAGAGTCATAGTAAATGGACTCCACTTTCCTATTCATTTCAGTATCTCCAATACTGTTTTATTTTAAGGCCACAACAAGCCCTGTAGGAGTTTTCTGTGGTGTCATCAGGGTAAGTGACTATATCACTGCCACGTGGGTTTATCGTTTACATACCGTTTCCAAAGTTTGACGTCTTGAAATAAAGGCATGCAGTTAGTGAGAGAGATTTAAAAAATAAGGTCAGAGACAGAGATCACCAACACATAGGGGGGAAAGGGTCACAGTGGTTCCAGATGGTTCTATGGGAGAATACATGGAAAGATAGTCAGGATTAGATTTGGCTGTGACAGCAAACCCAAAGTAATATGGGCTTATATGAGAGAGAAGTTTATTTTTCTCTCCTTTAAAGGTCCAAGGGTAGGCAATCTCGGTTGAGATGGTGGCCCCATGATCAGCTTGGCTTCTTCTATCTCGCTTCTCTGCCAGCTTTAGCTTTGTACTCATGGTGCAAAATGGCTACTTGAGCTCCAGCCATTACATTACCCTACCAATCAGCAGGAAAAAGGGAAAACCTACACACTACACTTCCTCTAACATCCTGTTTGCCATAAATTAAATCATAGCTTCATTATATCTGGTTGCAAGTGAATCAGGGAGATCTGGTTTCTATTCTGAGTAACCATGTGCCCAGCTAAAAATCAGAAGTTCTGGTTTTTTTTGTTTTTTGTTTTTTGTTTTTTGTTGTGTGTGTGTGTGTTTTTTAGAAGTTTTGTTTTTAAAAAGAGGGACAAGATACTCGTTCTTAAAGAAAGAGAAATACTTACCTGAAATTTATCTGTAAGTTATAACCATACTAGAGTTCATTTCATTGAAATTTGAAGTTAATAACAATATTAGTAATTGACTCATTCTTACTTACTCAGAGGGAATGGCTTGGAGGGTTGGAAATAAACCCTTATGTATCCTTGAAGTGGTTGCCTTCCGTGCTGCCCTCCCCACCCCGACCCTGTCACTCCTCCTTGGCTGATCCGCCCCAAGGGGGCACGTCCTGTGGGCTAGCAATCAAAAGACATTATCTCACCCATATCCACGGCAGCCCCTCTCTCGCACTGCGGCTCTGGGCTGCCCATCCTTGCTGTGTGAACCTCAGTTTCCTCTTGAATTAAAAGTTCACAGTCATGCCAACCTCAAAGGTGCAATTTCAAGCGTGCTCAAAGGAACTTGGTGAATGCGACTGTCCTTTGCTCTGAGTCCCCTGTCGCCCTCACCCTAACACATGCAGAACAGGTAGTAGCAACAGCAAAGGCTGACACCTCCGTGCAGGCTCCCGGCGAGCCGTCCAGACCATCCACATGATGCTCCGTGCTTGACAGAAGAGGAACCTGCGGGTGACAGCGGTTAAGAAATGTGCCTGGGTCACCCAGCTGGGCAGTGACAGCCAGGGCCTCAGTCCAGGTCCCGTGATTTCTGGAGCCTGAGAATTCAAGCTCTTTGCTGGGCTAAAAATAACATTGGGATAAAAGCCCCCTCTCCTTTTTAAACCTGTAAAAATTTCAAAACTTAGATGATTTTCTAAGTTTAACCTAGAGGCACTAAAGAAGAAAGACCTGGAGCTCACGGCCGTACCTGTTAATGGTTCAGGATGGCGTGTTTATAAATTTGACGTGGGGAATAGACAACGATAATTCCTGTTTCCTTTCGTTTGCGCCTTAAAACACTGAGGATATGGAACCATTTTTTAAATGTTTTTAAATGTTTATTTATTTTTGAGACAGAGACACACACAGAGAGGGACAGAGTATGAGCAGGGGAGGGGCAGAGAGAGAGGGAGACACAGAATCGGAAGCAGGCTCCAGGCTCTGAGCTGTCAGCACAGAGCCCGACGAAGGGCTCCAACTCACAGACCACGAGATCATGACTTGAGCTGAACTCGGACGCTCAACTGACTGAGCCCCCCAGGCTCCCTTATATGGAACCATTTTTCAGGAGAACCTGAGTCTGGTGCAGCCACTGTTCTCAGCTCCACTGGAGACTTACTCACATTAATCAGGGAGGGCAGGTTTTCTCATGACCCTGGGAGAGCCACCTGAAAGAGCCTTTGTCCCAGGGCCTCGATGAGCAGCCCGAGTCTACAGAGCCTGCTGTCCCACACGTTGCCCCTTGCACGGCAGGCACTGGAGTGGATTCATTCTCTATGTGCTGCGATTTCTCTGACTCAGCGCATGTCTTCGCTCGATCACTGGCATCTTGCTATGACCTGAAGCCCCAGGGAAAGCATTTCTCCCCTCACCCATCCTCCATGCGGGCACACAATTCCTGCCCATGCCAGGAAGCTGGCTGCAGAGGGAGAATGTGGGCTCTAGGCAGTGGCTGGGGTGGGGGTAGATAAAAGGCACCTAGGTTGGCACAAACCAGCCTGGGAAGCAGAAACTCTGTTTGCCTGTGCCAGGCCAGATGGCTGCTCATTTCGCCTCTGTTTGAAGATGCTAAACCCCACAGGCCCTGGGTCATCTTAGCCAGTGCCTTTTAGGTGGCGTTTCTGCCTGAATACGGAAATATAAGACCTAAAAAAGGAATTTTTCTTTGCTTCTGAGTATGGGACCTTTGGCACCCCTTCCTTCTGATCACTGCCTGTTCTTAGTCTCTACTTTTATTTTATTTATTTATTTATTTATTTTTGAGAGACAGAGAGAGAGAGAGAGAGAGCATGTGAGCAAGGGAGGGGCAAAGGGAGAGAGACAGAGAACCCCAAGCAGGCTCTAAGGTGCCAGCACAGAGCCCGACGTGGGGCTCGAACTCATAAACCGCGAGATCAGGACCTGAGCTGAAACCAAGAGTCAGACGCTTAACCGACTGAGCCACCCAGATGCCCCTTGACTCTTCTGACCATGTGAGGGAAGGTCTTACTCAGCACAAAGCCCAGCTCACGCTGGGTGCCTAGTAGCTGCAGGCGGCACTGAGCTGAAGACAGAGTGGTTGACAGGAGGCCGTGCCCTACAGACGACAGCTGGGTGGCTCTCATCATGGCTGGACCTCTACCTCAAATCCTGTGAGTTTCTCTGTGTGGAACTGGAGCCAATTCCCCCTCCATCCAGACACCAGCTTCTGCCCAAGGGCAACTGTGCCTTAATAGCTGGGCTGGATTTCTGCTGGAAACTTCTGGGTTCAGAAGAAGATGAGCTATTTGCTTCATTACCTGCCCAGCCTCTGATGGGAGGCTGTCCCCATTCTCGGAGGATGACGACAGCAGCCTGCTTCCAGTCTTAAGGAGCGAGAGCAGGGGAAGATGGGTGACCATGCTCGGTGCTGATAAAACCAGCAGAGGGCCCACTCAGTCTCCAGGGCAGGAGGAAGGATCCTTTATCCACTCCCTGCAGGGTTGGCTAGCCTGTCCCGCCCCCCAGCTTGACCAGTCACTTAGCTGAGTGACCCTGGGCACGTTAGAGACTCTCTCCATCTCCGCGTCTCAGTCTGTAAAAGTAACAGTACCCGTGTCATGGGTGGTGACAAGGATTAAATGTGTTGAAGCATATGAAGGACTGAATGCAGTGCTTGGGCCATAGATGTGCTCAATAAATGTCCACCGAGGCTACTCCTGTGTCCAAAAGAAATCAATCTCTCAATGGTTAGCTAGAGATGTGTTTAAGCCTTGAGCATGTTTCCTTAGGAATCAAAGACATATCCTTTAGGGGCACCTGGGTGGCTCAGTCGGTTGGGTGTCCGACTTTGGCTTTGGTTCGAGCCCCATGTCGGGCTCTGTGCTGACAGCTCGGAGCCTGGAGCCTGCTTCGGATTCTGTGTCTCATTCTCTCTCTGCCCCCCACCCCGCTCCCGCTCTGTTTCTCTCTCTCTCAAAAAATAAATAAACATTAGGAAAAACATTTTTAAAGACCAATACTTGAGTAAATCCGACAGACTCTAGGACTTAAATCCCTACTAAAGACCAAAGGAGATAATATAGGAGAGAGAAATTAACATAATGGTGGTGCCTAGGGATAATGAAACAGGGTGAAGATTAGGGCCGGGACCCTGGGTTTGGAGGCCTAAGTGGTCAAAACTTGTATGATTTGGGGCACCCAGGTGGCTCAGTTGGTCGGTTCAGCATCCGACTTTGGCTCAGATCGTGATCACGTGGTTCGTGAGTTCAAGCCCCACATCGGGCTTTCTGCCGTCAACGTGGAGCCTGCTTCAGGTCCTCTGTCTCCCTCTCTCTCTGCCCCTCCTCAGCTGGTGTTCATTCTCTTTCTTAAAAATAAATAAACATTTTTAAAAAAATGTATGACTCATTCATTCATTCATTCATTCATACAATTAATATTTATCGAGTGCATGGCGGTGGCCAGGCACCGTGCTGAGTGCTGGACATCCCGGGATGAACATGGATAAGTTCACGGAACTTATGTCCTAACGGGGAGGTGTGGGAAGGGGAGGAAGGTGATGGAAAGTTAACAAGTGCATGAATGGGATTATTTTCAGATAGTGGCTGGTTATCCAATGCTGTGCAGCCAACCACCCTAAAACAAGGTGATTTAAAACCACCATTTGTTTGCTCAGGACTCTGCAATTTGGGCAGGGCTTGGTGGGGACAGCTGGTCTTCGCCCCACGCGACATCCGCTGGCTCACGACGTCGGCTGGCGTGCTGTGGCCAGCTATCGGCACGCGGCCGTTGACCAGGGCCTTCGTCCTCCTCATGTTGCCTTTCCTCTTGGCCCGGATGGGCCTCCCACAGAGAGTAGCCCGAGTCCGTGCACAAGCATTCCAGGGTGAGAAGTGGCAAGAGAGCTGGGAAGCCACCACAGGGTCCGGGGGAGGGAGGGATGCAATCCGACCCCACAATTGCAAGACATCTCTGTCCGCCCCCCCCCCGCCCCCGTGTTGTTTTGCATTCACAAAACGGGAGACGTGCCTGAGCAGCTTCTAAGGTTTCTTCGGGCTAATTTTCCAGAAGCTCTTTGGTGGCGGCAGTCTCTGGGTTTGGGTCTTTGCGTCTGCACTTTCTCACCTGGAGAGCAGGGAAGAAGCAGAAGGCTTCCCGGATGCTTCCCAAGAAAAGACACCCAGGAAGGAAGGGGTCCTCGGCGTGGTCCCCAGGCTGTTTTCTGGGCCTCCACATCAAGTGCGTTTGCATGCAAAGGATGTGAAAGGCAGGCACCTAAGCAAAGGCTCTTTTGAGCAAACAGGAGTAATATCAGTCATCAAAAAGAATTTCAGATGATACAATTCCTCGAGTCCAGACAAGACGAACGCGTCAATCAAATCCTGAGCTGATGTCACACATGGAAACTCAGTGGTCTGGGAGACCACTGGAATAGACATTTTTCTTTGCAATTTAATTAGATCAAGAGGGTCGATATGCTCCTTAAAGAGGGAGCTGATCATTTAAAATTATCCCAAAGATATTTTTCCCTGGGTATGTGATCCATAAGGGGAGCCGTGAACCTATCAAGACATGCGATAAGGAAGCTACGTGTGTCATTTTCAGCTCGTTCAAGCCAGCCAGGCTGCTCCCTGCTCTGAGCTGCTGGCTATTAGCTGTCAGCCAGCCTGGATGCGAGACAGGCAGGTGGATAAGAAAGACATCATCTCGTCAGGACCTGCAGGAACAGACAAGCCGGACGCCTATCACAGCACACATCTCCGAGGCAGGCTCAAGCTCCAGCACGAAGCGCCGTGTTAGATGGGCTTTTTCATTTCAATGACATTTTTTTTTGGAAAGGTTAGAATTTAATCCTCTCTCAGGATGGAATTATTTCAGTTCCCACTGATCCTTCTGATCAATGAGACGGGGTTTCATTTTTTTTTTTTCCGGCTACCACGGTATCTAATTTTATAAAAGCCTCCAACAATGTAATAATTTATTGTAGCAACAGGATGGCTACGTGTAATGACTCGTCTATTTTCTATTAATTTTCTAACCGAATCGTTCCCTCTCACCGCTAGAAGCTGTGCGTGCCTTTCTCTGTGGGTTTCGTTAAGACCGTTTGAAGTCATGATGGCGAGATCATTATGATGATTTTGAAAGATAGTGGGTTTCAAAGAGTTGTACGTACAAGACTTAAAAAGCTTCATCGTCTTAATTCCTGTCCTCAGCTACTTTTTCAGGACTCTGATCTGGATGTGTGGTAATTGGTATCATTTTCCTTACAAACTCACCCCTAGCTTTTATTGTTCTTATTACACCTACCCCTCTTCTGAAGTCAGTGTAATAAGAAACTAAAAAATAAGCCAGAGCCTAGTGTCTTGTAAGGAATTAAGGCCAACGTGGAAATGGCTGTGTCCATATGCATGCACACAAAACAGGGTTATTAGACACATCCCCCTTATGGAGGGTGGAAAACTGAGGCAGAAGATCTTAGTGAAAAGCAGTCTTTCTTAGATATCCATTTATTTTTTAAAATTTTTAACAGTTGCTTTTTTTTGAGAGAGACAGAGAGAGAAAGAGAGAGAGAATGTGTGTGTGTGTGTGTGTGTGTGTGTGTGTGTGTGAACGGGGGAGGGGCAGAGAGAGAGAGAGAGGGAGATACAGAATCTGAAGCAGCTCCAGGCTCTGAGCTGTCAGCACAGAGCCCAACGCGGGGCTCAAACTCACAAACTGTGAGATCATGACCTGAGCTGAAGTTGGACACTTAACCAACTGAGCCACCTGGGCGCCCCTTAGATATCTGTTTCTTACAGTCATGCCATGGCCGTGCCAGGGGTAGGGCCAGTGTGGGCACAAAGTAGGCATCAGTAGAGGAGTTAGTGAAAACATTTGCAAAATGTCCCCAAAGGATGGGGACAGAGGAGACGCAGGAAAAAAGGGATCCATTCCGAGCCTGAGAGGCCAGACTGGGGCTTTCGGCCAAGATGGACAACTGGAGGAAGATGGAGGCAGGTCAGAAGTGGGCAGTTTGGGGAACAGGCACATCATTCTCATAAATTCCTAAACTTGACCTTGATTTACAAAGAAGTGTTATATTTGAATCATAATCAATTCATTCTGCGACTGAAACTTCTAAAGCGTCCATTTTGCAGAGAAGTGAAGTCAGGAAACAAGATGTCAATTAACGTGTCCAAGCTCGTAAAGAAAGATCACACATTAAAATGCAAATCGTGATGTTTCTAGACTAGGACTTAACCGACTGAGTCCTTCTGCGTATCCTGGTTGGTGTTAGGGAAAAAGAGGTGGTGGTTATGAGTTGCATGAACCAGGGGGCCTCTTCTGCCCCAAGGGGCAATGTGTTTATCATATCCAGGTATTCTATGGAAAACACTTTGTGGGTTGAGCCACATTTCAAGCCCATTTGGGATATATTCAGGATATAGGTTTAAACTAAATCTAGAACTCTTATTTTAATAAGTAATTAGATTTATTAAATTAAATTCATTAATTTTGAGAGAGAGAGAGTGCCTGCGTGCACACACATGAGCGAGGGAGGGACAGAGAGAGAGTCAGAGAGAGAATCTTAAGCAGACTCCATACTCAGCATGGAGCCCAACGCAGAGCTCAATCCCATGACCCTGGGATCGTGACCTGAGCCAAAATCAAGAGTCGGACACTCAACTGACTGAGCCACGCAGGCGGCCCTAGGACTTTTGACAATGGAATAGATATGCCTCCCTGGCCAAAGATGCCTTATTGATTTCTTAGAGGGGGTGTGTGGTAACATGGGAAGACATAGTACAAGAGGTCAGGCTTTAGTAGAAAAGTAATATTTTTTGACACCGGGCAAATGAATTAAAGACATTACAGGGAAATTTCCCTTTTGCTGCTCAGGAAATGTTTTAAAAATCGAGGGGCACCTCGGTGGCTCAGTCTACTGAGCGTCCAACTTCGGCTCAGGGCATGATCTCTTGGCTCATGAGTTTGAGCCCCACATCAGGCACTGTGCTGACAGCTCAGAGCCTGGAGCCTGTTTCGGATTCTGTGTCTCCCTCCCTCTCTCTCTGCCCCTCCCCTACTCTCTCTGTCTCTTTCTCAAAAATGAATAAAAACATTAAAAAATTTTTTAAATCAAAAGTGTGGAAATATTGCAGAAAAACATAGTTAATGAAGAAGGTCTCTCCACCGCACAAGCTTCTTTTAAAACCGTCTTGTGCCCTTTCTGACATACAAACTATTGCTCTTGCTAAATCCACTCGTCTCAGGCTGATGAATTCTTCCTCCACCCAAACTCCCCTCCGCGGAGGGATCGTTTCGTCTGGATGAACACTGTGGCCATACTCTGTGCTGGGCCACATGCCCAGAGCTGCCTTCCTAACCGTCTCTTTGCAGTCTGCTTGGAGAGCTTGCCCTCCATCAGAACTCAGTGTTCAGTGCCATGGCCTGAGATGGGCCCTTCAGAGTTGGTAGCCATGTGACTTTCCATTCGGAGCATTGGAACTTTCTGCTCCAGTGGTTCCTTCCCTCAAGAGGATAGGATCTGGAAAGAATTTTCTGAATGAGAGAGAGAGAGAGAGAAGCCAAAGGTACTCTGTTGTGCAGGGTTAGTTTCACTTTTTCAAACACACAGTTTCAGATGCCCACGCCGGACTATTCTGGAAACTTGCACGAGCTCGGGTCCTGGCCGAGGTCCCTGCTGCTAGGATTCCTTCTTACCCGAAAGGGACCGTGTGTTAACGGCTGTATTCATGGCAGTTAAAATTAAATTTCTGTGTGTTGATGTAAAGCCAGCTTTCCCCTCAGGGCTATTTATTTTAAAAATCTAAAATAGTATGGGGTCCACAGCCTACGCTGCAACGTAAGCAAATTGGGGTCTGCGCTCCGAGCAAAGCCTCCTTTGTGTTTGCCCTGGCGATTTAATGCCCTCCGGGAGAAACCCGGCAGCGTGTGGGTTCCCTTCCCCTTGTGGCAAGCTCAGGCAGTTTGCAGAGTCGCCTACAAGAGCAGTTGTTCAAGATTTTTATACCTGGAGGCAAATGCTGCAACAAGGGGAGCTGTCCCTGAAGTGCCACTGTCAGGCCGTGGGGGAGGGGAGGGAGGCCCACGTGTGTGAGGTCTGAGGTTGGGATTGGTGCTGTGCTTAAACAGTTTTTGTCTTTGTCTTTTTCTTTTTTTTAATTAAAAATTTTTTCATCTTTATTTTTGAGAGGGGGAGGGGCAGAAGAGAGGGAGACACAGAATCCGAAGCAGGATCCAGACTCTGAGCTGTCAGCACAGAGCCCGATGCGGGGCTCGAACCCACGAACTGTGTGTGAGATCATGACCTGAGCCGAAGTCGGACACTTAACCGACGGGGCCACCCAGGTGCCCCTATTAAAATTTTTTTAATGTTATTTATTTTTGAGAGCAAGAGAGAGAGAGACAGACAGAGCACGAGTGGGAGAGGGGCAGAGAGTGGGGGACAGAGGATCGGAAGCGGGCTCTGTGCTGACAGCAGACAGCCTGATGCGGAGCTCGACCTCATGAACCATGAGATCATGACCTGAACCAAAGTTGGAGGCTCAACCGACTGAGCCACCCAGGTGCCCCTTAAACATTTTTTTCAAATAAAAAGATTTTTTAATTAAAAGTAAATATTAAAAAGCAAAAGGGAAGGAGGCCATCCTCAATAAAGGCCAGTAAATAAAGCTGAGAAATGGTACACACACTATGAATGCAAAGTCTTAAAACCTAGCTGTATAATAATAAGAAGAATATTAATAATAATAAGAAGAAGAAGCAGCTGAAGGCAGCGGTAACAGGAAGCAGTCGTAGTAAGTAACAGAAGCAGAAAACATTTGTCTTCTCAGCTCCTTGGTCGGAGTGCAGGAGTAAGCAAGTCTCCTTTAAAATGCCTTTGAAAAATCCCAAAGCCTTCTAGTTAGGGAATAAACAGACTAAGCAGTGGTGGGAAGCAAGATGGGTCAGCATAGACCCTCCCCCAGCCCAGCAACCCCCCATGTGACTGCAGGACGCCTTTCAGGCTGGACTCGCCTCGGATGTCCACACTTGCAATTTCTATTTTCACCCGCAAGAAACCTATCTAGCTAATGAGAGGACTGCTCTCCCTTCTCCGAAGTGAGGGGTGCTTATTTCTCCCTTTGCGTTGGATGAGAAATTTAACAGATGAAGTATTGGCTCTCAGGCAGGGTGAGAAGAAAATATTGACGGGCAGGCGTGAAGCCTTCTGTTGGCGAGAAGCATGTTTCAGTTTTTCTTGAAGAGCATAATCGGATTCGAACGATCCTAGTAATAGGTAAACGCTACCCGCCTGGGTATTGCATCGCTCAATTGCCCTCGAGCAGGGGATTCTATAGTCTCGCCCACAGTTTGTTGGCCAGGTTTTATCCAGGGCTCCTGAGCTGGGAGGGAAAGCATCGGCCTCCGAGGCAGCTAGGTTTCCCCTTCCTTTGTGCCCGGCTTGGGATCCATGAGTAATCGGCGCATTGTCCGTGAGAGCGACCTCCGCTACTCTGGGCAAATTGAACAGAGCTGGAGCTGTAAAAGCCGAACCATAAATCAGCCCCGTTACAATGGCAAAGGTCTTGAAAGCACCTCAAAGCCCCACACGCATTCCTCCTGGTTAATAAGCAACAAGGTAGAGCGTAAGTCACCGGCGTGGTGCAGGCCAAGTTAGAACCTAGAAGATGGATAGGTGCAAACCAGTCACCCAGGAAAATCTAAGCCACCCGAAGAAACACAACCGACTTCAAAGCCCTCTTCTCCTCGTATATAATGCTTTGCTGGCTGAATACTGTGTCTAAAAAACGCAGCTGGGTCTTCCGTGAAGGCAGCTGTTAGGACACATTTTGTGCAAACTCTATCAAAGGGGACTTTCTCTTAAAAAATTCTTTTTTTTTTTTAATGTTTCTTTATTTTTGAGACAGAGAGAGACAGAGTATGAGCGGAGGGGACAGAGAGAGAGGGAGACTCAGAATCTGAAGCAGGCTCCAGGCTCTGAGCTGTCAGCACAGAGCCCGATGCGGGGCTCGAACCCACAAACCGAGAGATCATGACCTGAGCCGAAGTTGGTCGCTTCACTGATTGAGCCACCTGGGCGCCCCACTTAAAAAAATTCTTTAAACCTTCCCCTTGAAGTATTGCCTAGATTCCCCATGACATGGCAGAGGGCTGGTGGCCTCCTCTGCTAAAGGTTTAGAGTTCTCTTGCTTGCTCGTTTTCTGTGCCCCCCAAACTGTTGATAACAACTTGCAAGTGTGTAATCCATTTAATCTCTCTCTGGGGTATGTGTGTGTGTGTGTGTGTGTGTGTGTGTGTGTGTGTGTAATTCTAGTTCATTGGTTTTCTCATATCACATTTGTTTGAGGTTTACATACACAGAACTTTACATTCTTTTCCTCTTCCTTTTAGAATTGATCCTTATGCACTAGTTAAGTCTTGGCACGCCACACAGCACACCAGCCCCCCAGTGCCCATCAATATCATGGGGGCACACATTCAACACTAACCAAAGATCCAGAGATCCATATGAATGTCTTTGGCTCTTCAGAAAAACAAAACATGCCCCCCCACACAGAGTATGTGTCACATTAGAGAAAAAGTATTTACCTAGAGCGGTACTAATTTAATAACGAAAAGAAAACGTGTTCAATAGTTTTTCGTTTCAAATGCCGAGCTCATGGTGTCTTTTTCACTAACGTAATATGCTTTTGTTCAGTTGCCCATAGAAAGTGCATCTGCTCCATTCTGTGTTGCAGGTGACACACACAGCCATGTGACAAAGGTCCCCTAGTGTCTTCAGTGTCGAGACATGGCGTTTCCACTTGTCCATGCCCTGGCCAGTTTGGGCAAGCAGCCACTGCCACTATTTTCCGAGCTTCATGCTTCAACCTCAGAGTAAAGTGTCTGCTCTTCCCCCTTCAACCCTGATGCAAAATCATTTTCCAACCCTCTATAAAGAATCCAGCTTGGCTCACACAGGGATTCAGGAAAGGTTCGTTTCCCTAACAGAGGGATATTTAACCTGGGGGAGGGGTCCCTGGGCCCTAGGGAGTCCACAAATGGGTTTTAAGGTTGCAACCACCCCTTGAGAACATATGCACAGTTTTGTCTGTGCAGAGACTTGTCTTGGTGAGGAGTGGGCTTGTAGTCGGTCCCGGATGGATTCTAGGAGGAGTCTGAGACCTGGCAAAAGTTCTTGGCCGTCACTCAGGCTGGTTTCCTGTCTCCAATTTCATTCTCTTTCCAGATCATCCCGTATCTGTTATTGGCGTAATCCATCCCAAATCTACCTTTAGGTCTTGTAGCACAAGCCAAAGCCTGCCGAGGCTCCCCTTGCCTGCAGACAGCACACACTCTTCTAGCGGCCTGCCTGGTTCCCTGTCCCGCGGCTCTCTGCACCTCTCCTTCCAGAATGTTCTACATACCATCTCCCCGACACGCCATGCTTATTTCCATCCTCACATGTCTTCTCTCATCCCTTCTGCACATTCTTACTCTTCAACTTCCTTTCAGATCAAACTTTCTCGTGATGACTTTCTCGCACTGACAAAGAGCCTCCCTCCCGCCCACAAGCTTGAACCATCCACACGTGTTCTGACCCTTAACCTGACTCCCCTCATGATGTTATTTATTTCATGGGATCAACCTTGTCCGTGTAGGCTTTTCCATGCAAACTGGGTTGTGAATTTCTTGAAGCCCAGGGTTCATTCATTCATTCATTGTTCAGCAGGTATGTATTCACTTATGGGGCACTGGGCTCCAGGGCTGGGTTTGGGCCTCCGCTGTACCTGGGCCAGTTCTAATGGTTTTTAAATGTTTCTTAAAATTTATCTTTGAGAGAAAGAGTGTGAGTGAGGGAGGAGCAGAGAGAGAGGGAGACACAGAATCCAAAGCAGGATCCAGACTCTGAGCTGTCAGCATAGAGCCCGATGCGGGGCTCGAACCCACGAACTGTGAGATCGTGATCTGAGCCAAAGTCGGACGCTTGACCTATTGAGCCACTCAGCCACCCCCTAGGCCAGTTCTGTATACAGAGAACACACCCAGTGAACAATGAATGAATGAATGAATGAATGAATGAATGGATTTGGGTTAAACCAAGCCATGTCAAGAGTGCTTGCCTATCTCTGGAAAGAATATACAGCTGGAGTCTGTCTAGGTCTCTGGAGCCAAAGCAGAACATTGAGGCGTGGTGACTCCTAAAATGTGACCTTCTGGAAGGGCTCAGTGAGTCTCAAGCAACAACTTCTTTCCACATCGAGGGAGACCGCTTTCTGCTGACTCTGCACCACTCATGGCAGGTTCCTGGCTTGGCTGGCTCTCCTTGGCTTTCCCTTTCCTGGGGATGGCTGGGTGAGAGTGGGATCAAAGTCCACCCTTTCATCAGAGCTCGTAACCGACAGTGAGGAAAGAAAAAGAAAACACCGATCCCTTCTACCCACCAGAGCTTTGTAGCATTCTCGCACCTCAGGGCCAGCAGCTAAATTTCGGAATGTGTTCCTTCCTGCAGAAGCCCACCTGTGGGCACGGGGCCGGGGGCCATCTATGCAGGCGGTGGGTCGCCTCTGCACCCCTTCAGGTGGGCACAGGAAATGGGTGCTAGGTGCACATGGCTTTTAGAGGCGGCTTTGAAAGCCCCCGAGTGTTTGTCTTGGCTGGCTCCACGGGCATTTGGGTATCGGCCATGAGAGCTGGCCAGGCCGTCAGCTTGGGTTCCAAGGCCTTGCGTCTCAGTTGGGGATGGATTCTGCTACTCTGCCTCCTTCAGAGAAGGGGAAAGACAGCCCCTGAGACTGAGGAGCAGTGGCAAACCTCAGCTCTCTAAGCCACATCCCGGAGGCTTCGGGACCTGGGCCCCATCACCTAGGACTCTCCTCTTTGCTGCAAGTCAGACCACTGGTTCTACTCAGGAGGCCTCAGCATCCGCTGTTATTCCTTTCCGCCTCCCTCTCTCCCCTGCCAGTAAAAATAAGAGAGGGAAACAGTTTTGATGGCAGACCTCCCTCAAGACGACGTGGTGTGTGCCCACAGAGAGAGAGTGATTGTGTGTATGCATTTCAGCGTATCTTTTACACCTTAGGCTTTATTTCTCTTGACTTTTTAGCAGAAGTCCCCTGCAGAGGTCCTGAGTAACTACCTTCAAAATAATATAAGTAAAACACACTGCAGCACTGTTTGGCTGGGACCACCGACCGCACGCTCCATGCGGGAATGGGGGAAAGGCGCCTTTTACGTTTTATAAAATGGGCCCGTGCGAAAATAGGCTCAGTTACCTTTTAATTTCATTGTGGTAAAATACACATATGATAAAATGCACCATCTTCACAAGTTTAAATGGGATAGTTCGGTGGCATTTGGTGCATTCACGACATTGTGCGGTTATCACCACTGTCTACTTCCGGAACCTTTCTACCACCCCTGAAAGAAGCCTTGTCCCCATCGGCAATCATTCCCTCTCCCCTCCCCCAAACCCTGGCAACCACTAGTCAGACTTATGTCCGTACAGATTTCCCTATTCTGCACATTTCATGTAAATGTAATCAGACAACATGGGCCCTTTGTGCCTGGCTTCCGTCACTCAGTGTAAACCTTCCAGGTTCATCCACGGGCTGGCGCGTGTCAGAATACTTGTCCTATTTCCTTATTTTCTCTCCTTCGAACTTCCGTTTCCAGCCATACCTTCACTCTGGCTCAAGACCTTTTTTTTTTTTTTTTAACTTTATTTAATCATTTAGAGAGAGAGAGAGAGATATAAAGAGAGAAAGCGAGCACAAGCTGGGGAGGGGAAGAGAGAGGGGCAGAAAGAGAGAATCCTAAGCAGGCTCTGTGCTGTCCGTATAGAGCCCGATACAAGGCTCCAATTCACGAACTGTGAGATCATGACCTGAGCTGAAATCAAGAGTCAGATTTGCCTGCCTGAGCCCCCAGGAGCTCCAGTTCAAGACCTTCGGAGGCTTGACTCGTCTGAACTTGATCCCTCCTAACTCAATCCCTTCCAAACTGGCCAGCAATCTCCAAACCATACCCGAGAACCACTCCCACGAGGGACCCCCAAAGGACTGGCTAAAACCACAGCTTCCCAGCCCCACTCCACACCTCCTAAGCTGCTCTCTCTGGGGATAGAGCCAGAAACTCTGCATTTCTAACAAGCTCCCACGTGCACACATGAGCACCGGGGCTGTGGCACGGGGCTGGTGTACACTCCTCTCTAATGCCTTGCTCAAATCTCAATGCCCAGGCTTCGTCCCCATCTATACCCATGGGAACCCCAGCTCAAATGCCACCTCTCCTGGGATCTTGTGAGACCTCCCTCAGCTCGTGGCTAGAAACCATCCCCCCTAGACTACGAGCAACCTGAAATGAGGGTCCAGGCTTCTCTTCAAAACCCTTGAATAATATTTATTCCCAAAACTCACTTACATGCAGGTGCTACCCTAGGTACTTTTAAAAACATTTTTTTAATTTATTTATTTTGGGAGAGAGAGAGAGAGTGTGTGTGTGTGTTTGTGAGCAGGGGAGGGGTAAAGAAAGAGGGAGAGAGGGAATCCCAAGCAGGCCCCTCGCCACCAACGCGGTCCCCGATGTGGGACTCGAACCCACAAACCATGAGATCACCACCTGCATTGGTTCCTTAACCAAGTGAGCCACCCAGGCGCCCCCTAGGTGCTTCTAATCTATCCCCTCACTTAATCTTCACGGTACATGGGAACACAGTCATATTCCATATCCCATATTTCCATATTCCCTGCAAGAGCTACCTTGCCAGCACGTACCAGAGTGTTTCTGCTTAGGACAGGTGGAGGGTGACCCATCAGCCTCAGTCATGGAGCCATGCACGAGTAAGTACAGCTGGGTAAAAAAAAAAAAAAAAAAAAAAAGGCTCTCCTAAACTCACTGGTAACAAAAACGTATCTGATGGAGCTGGTAGGATAACACTCAGTTTAAAACAAGTGTTAGTAGCTTCTGAGGAAGAGATGAGTCACGCTGAACTGGGTGTTCAGTCCCCACAGAAGGTTTCCTTCTATGCCCCGGCGTTGAGCTTCCTCATGGGTTTCTGGGAACTCTTCTGTGCCTGAGGCTTCCAACGTGGAAGGTGCGTATCTTCCTTCACCTCCACTGTTGGTCTCACTCGGTTCACTTGCCTTAGTCCTGCTGCAGTCAGTGCACGGGTGTGAGCCATTTACTGTAACAAAGACAGGAGTCAAAGGATGGTTGCGCATCAGCAGCATGGCCCTCGAGACGTGTGGCCCGTGTGACACAGGGCCCGCGTGGCTCCTGTCTGGTAGTCTGGGACAAGCCTTAAAAGTAAAGCTCTGAAGCAAAATCGAAATTTCCCTTACCACATAACCTAGCAATTCCACTCCTAGATATATACACAACATACTTGAAAACGGGGACTTCAGACGCTTGTACATCTGCGTTCACGGCAGCCCCACTATTCACAAGAACCGAAAGGCGGAAACAACCCGAGTGTCTGTTGACGGATGAATCAATAAACAAAATGGGGTACATGCACGCAGTGGAATGTTATTCAGCCTTAAGCAGTATTGACGCCTGCGGTTACATGGATGAATCTTGGGAACATCATGCTAGGTGAAATAAGCCAGACACAGAAGGACACGTATTGTATGACTTCACTTACACGAACAACTATCTCGAGTAGGCAGATTCATAGACTCAGAGAGCGGACTGAAGTGTACGGGGGGTCATGGGAGAGAGGGATGGAGACAGACAGAGTTTCTGTTTAAGGTGATGAAAAGGATTATTAAGGAAATAAACAGCGGTCGTATTTGCACAACACTGTGGATGTAATTAATGCCACTGAGTAGTACATTTAAAAATGGTTGAAATGGTAAACTTTACGTTACTTGTATTTTACCACCATGGGAAAAAAAATCCCAGCTTTCCTTTTCAACCACTCGAATGAAATAAAGAACTGTGGGTTTGCCGGATTCTGTTGCGGAATCCTTGGGTCTTAGGTCTCCTTTGAATAGGCCCTATTAGGAGCTCCCCGCTGTTGAGCACATAATCTGTTTAACCTCCTCCTTCCCCGTCCCAGCTGCCGTGGTCTGGCCTGAAAAGGATTTCTGCCTTTCTCTGAACGGCACCAGGGAGAGCCTGGTCCAGCTGAGAGTCAACCCCTGGGCAGCAGGCCTTTCCAGCAAGCCTCAGTCAGCAGATGTGCCCCAGGGCACGTCCCGTTCCGGGATCCGATCAATTCTGGTTGTCCTGAAATGGCCACGGAGCAGAATCCTCATTCCCCCCAGAGCCTCCTGCCTGTGTCCTTTCGGGACCAACCCACCGACTTTCTAACAACGAAACAAAGTATTGAATAAATATCCAGATTCACCCCCAGCCTTGTGGATATACCTATGGCGACCCTATAGACCTGGCCTCATTAGGTCTTGCTAATTCCCTGAGGGAGGAGGGCAGGGACCAGGACTAAGGTCAAAAAATGTTACTGACAAGACCCATGTGGGGTGCGACTGATGGTTGTTCTCAAATACACCCACGTTCAGGGCATGTGGTTAATAATCTTCAATCATCTCTGGTTTATTTGCATATCATATTGATTTTATAAGCAAAACAGTCCCCCATATCAATTAAATGCTCTATCAAAGACCTCCATGCTCTTGCAAAGCCTCATGTGTTCCAGGCTGTTTGGAAAAACCTTAACACTAGCTTAGCTTTCCAGAAAAGTCACTTACAGAGATATATAGTTTTATATATATATATACTCTTTTAAGTTTATTTATTTTATTTTGAGAGAGAGAGAGCACGAGCAGGGGAGGGGCAGAGAGAGCATCCCAATGAGGCTCTGCGCTTGGAGCCTGCACAGAATAGGACGCGGGGCTCTATCTCACGAACCATGAGATCATGACCTGGGCCGAAATCAAGAGTTGGATGTTTAACCAATGGAGCCACCCAGGAGCCCCTATTTTATTTTAATTTTTATTATCAGCTTATCAGGCACCTATATCGATTTACTGTGTGCCCACTATGTTCCAAGCTCTTTACAAATATTACCTCATGGAATCCTCCTAATGGCCCTATGAGGTAGGTTCTGTTATTATGTTTGTTTTACAGATGAGAAAATTGAGGCAAGGGCCACTCTAAAGGCGATGGCATGGATGGCAAGGGCATTTCCTAAGGAGGGCAGGGCAAGACTAGACGACCCGCCATTCATGGGGAGGTTCGGCACCATGTCCTCCGATCCCTTACGTTCCTAGAAAGCCCAGGACAGGGCACTAAAGAACAAGGCAAGACCAGGAAGGTTCGCTGCCAGCCTTTGTCTGCTATTTCTCCTCGTCTCCCTTGTCAGCCTGCTCTCCTTGGCTTCTGGTGAAACTTCTGGAAGGAGGGAGGGGCTGATGATGTCTTTTTCCACCTGCCTTGGAGTCTCCTGTCAGGAATTGATGGCAGAGAGGAGCCCAGAGTTCCTGATCACCCACAGCACCCTTACCGTGAATGTGCCGGCCGTGTCATTTTAAGAGCAGTTGCCGGTAATATAGCCATTGTTTCGAGCCATTTTGAGAGGTGACCGAAATGCCATTGTTTCATTCTGAATGAGGGCTGTGAATTGTCCCAATGTCGGCTTCCTGGTTTTGATGTTGTACTTCAGTGACAAGATGTTATCAAGGGGGAAATGGGGTGAAGGCCCTCTCTGCACTATTTTTGCAACTTCCTGTGTGTCTATAATTATTTCAAAATAGAAAGAGTCTCTTACAAATGCCATTGTTTAAGGGGCCGGGGAACGACAGTCCCTTCTTCGGCCGCTCTGTGGCTTTCCGCGGTGAGGGGCTTCCTGCCAGCTGACTTCTGGGAGGGGACCGCTGTCAGCCTCAGGGCTGTGCTGGCCTCTGTTGGAGGCTGACCGCCGTCTTGGCACCTGTTCCCTTCTCCCGATCCCAGGGATTCTCTTTTCTGCTCTAGAGCTGGGACATCTTAAACTGATTCCTTGGGTGCCACCAGGAGCCTGCTCTAGTTTCCCATAAATCTCAGGCACACTGAGCCCTGAAACTCTCAGCTCCCTGTGGGTCTGCCCTTCCGGTCCCCTGCTGTGTCACTCAGCTCTCTCAACACCAAGCAAGGATCTCCACCAGGGAAGTGTGGGTGTCTGTGGGGGAGGGGCAGGGACACCCCAGGTGACGGGAACTGTAGAAGCGAAGGCTTGGAGGCAGGACCCCGTGGGCCCGTGTGAATGACAGGAGTCCCCTGGGGTCGGACCATCACATGGTGGCCCGTTCTGAGACCCCGAGTTAACGAGCCTCCCGGTACACATGGAAATGAGATTCCCGGGCAGCAGTGAGACAGTCTGGTCTTTCCTCATGCTCAGGACACCAGGGGCTGTCGTCTCGTGCAGGTTCTGAGGAGCCTATTCATGCGGCCAGGCCTCTGGCGCCCACCCTCACAGCCTCAAACGACCCCAGACTCTGGATCTCACTCTACTTCTCTCTCCGTGTCCTGGTGTTCGGGTCCAGGCCTCTACAGGGGCGGCAAAACACGATGGGACACTGTGGTACCATAATGAAGTCCCCAAACCCGCAGAGCAGCAAATCCCTGCGGATTAGACTTGACTAGAAGGCCTTGGGGTTTAGAGGCGCTTTAGGAAATCTGAAACTCCAGGCCCCAGACTCGGAGGCTCGGCATTCACTTCCCCGGCATTTTTCTCTGCATCTCACTCAGATTTGGCTTCAGAGTGTAGGGTTGTCCATCGCTTCGGGAAACAAGCCTGATGTCCCGAGATCTGTGGCTGCACACCCCCCCCCACACTGTCCTGAGAAGCCAGAATAACTGTCCCCCCAGAGGACCACAGGGACCCTTCCCAGTAGCCCACCTTGCCGCCCCTTGGATCATGTGTCTGTCTTTGTCTCCTCTTGGTCCTTTAAAGCGGTGAGAAGGAGGCTCTGCCCTCCACCCCCATCTCCAGCCTCACCTATTTTTTGTGACCCCTTCCCCACAGGTGGCCAGGCCGCTTTTCACAGGCTGTTCCTGAATTTTGGCCTCTGATCTGAGCCGACTGGCTGGCCGCATTGGGGCATAAAAGTCGGCACCTTCATTTTCCCCCTAAGAGGCTCCCCTCTTGGCCATAAGCTCCCTGGGGGAGCAGGGGACGGCAGGGTCTCTCAAGAGGAGGGCGTCCATCCTGCATCTGGCCTTCCCACCGCCGCTCACCATGGGCCTTGTTCTAACTAACAGGCCCCCTGAGCCTGGTAGACACAGGCTGCTGGAGGGCCAGCCACGTCCCCCCTGGAGCCAGAGGGCCCTCCGTGTGACAGCGGCCTCAGCTCCAGGAAGCTGAGTGGGAGGAAAGGCAGGACTTTATCTAACAACCTCACTTAAGAAGCGGTGAGAGAGAAGAAGGATGCCACACTGCATTGCATGCTGAGTTGGTAAAGTTGGCATCACGGCCGGACAGGTGCCCTGCTTGCTGAGAACCTTGTCTGACTTCACGCCAGGAGCATCGACCCTGGCTGAGGACAGTAGCTAACACTTCCGTACCAGCCCTGGAGCTCGGCGAGCGCTCACAGCAGCTTCATTTTACAGAGGCTTTAACCACTAGAGGGTCCAAACCTGTATGGTCTGACTCCAGGGGCTCTGCTTCTAACCACCATACAGGCAGTTAATAATAATAATAATAATAATAATAAATCAGATAATTAATAATAAAATCAAGTATTTAATATATCAATGTCATATTACACATTGTAGAATATTAATATAATAATATATACTATATTATTATACTATTATGTCATCTATATCATATATAATTACATCTATCACATATTAAATATGTCATATGTATACTGTATTTAATTTTATGTAAGTAATATTAAGTTTGATACTTAAATAATTTAATATGATTAGCATGACAATTTAATAGTAAGAAAATATTTGCTAAGTCCTTATTAAGTGCCAGTCACCATGCTTTGAAATACATCATCACACACTCTTCTGGGGAAGGTGTTTTATGCCCGTTTTATGGGTGTAGAAACAGAGGCTCAGCTCAGTACAGGACTCAGCTCAGACTTCTGTGCTTCTGTCGCCTGCTCCTTATTTCGGGGTTTTCAGTGGAAGGGAGGCTGTCATGCGCTGCCTGGGGAGGAGCCCCGACAGCTCTGTGCCAGGTGCTCTCTGCACATGAACTTCTTAGGGGGTCAGTCTCTGCCTGTCAGGTGGCCTCCAGGTATCTGCCCTCTACTTTTCCAATTCTTACCGAGTGTCTTTCCCTGATGTCCTGACTTTCCCTGTACATTAACCCAACACGGCCGGACTTGAATGCCACCCCCATGGCCGACGTCCCACCCACCCTGCATCTCCAGGAAACCAGCACCTTCTTCGGCTGCCCTTCCTGTCACCCACCCCCATTCTCTTGAAAGCTTGGGTCATCTCTGACTCCTTTTTTCCCACCTGCTCTTAACCCCAGTAGTTACCAAGTCAGAGAAAAGCAATTACCTTTGGGACACACTTGGGATGTTCTAGTGGGGAAAACACTAGAGTGTTTTCTGGAGTGACCAGATCAGAGCCTGGGTCCCTGGGTCTTTTTTCCCAAGGTTCATAATATCACCTGATAAACCCAAATCCTCATGCACTGAAGGCAAAGTGTGCTCTGGGGGTGCATCAACCTTGAACTTCTCTCTCCAGCCTTTATGGGCCTTGGGGTGCCACTGTTATGGACTCGATGTTTGTGTCCCCCTAAAGGTCGTATGTTGAAGCCCTAACCCCCAGTGTGATGGTATTTGGAGATGGAGCCTTTGGGAGGGGATTAAGGTTTAGGTGAGGTCATGAGGGGGGGTTCATGTCCTTATAAAAAGAGGAAGGGACACAAGAGCTTTCTTTCTCATCACAATGTGAGGACACAGCGAGACGGGGGCCTTTTGCAAGCCAGACGCCGAATCTGCTCTCACCAGGAACTGAATCTTCCGGCACCTTGCTCTCGGACCTCCAGCCTCCAGAAGTGAGAAATGGATGTGTGGGTTTAAGCCCCTCACTCTGTGGAATTTTGTTACAGCAGTCTGAGCTAAGACATGACCTCTCAGGACCTCCATGGAGGGAAGTGACCCCAGCTTGGGGCCAGAGAGACGCAGCTGGACCCTGGTCTGGAGCCCACCCTGGACCCCTGTGGAGTGAGAGTCCACCTCTGCTGGCTACGGAGGGCTGGGGGAGGAGAGGGACCGAGGGACCCAAGGAAATGGGACAGGGTTTTCTCTGTCAGCTCTGATCAAAGCAAGAGCTACCCTTTGTGGTCACAGCGACACAAAACAGCCTTCTGGTGTGCGTGAGGGGCCCGGTTCTTCCCCAAGACGAACTTACGGTTTGATGGTTGTCCTGCCTGAGTGCCCTAGGTTACATCCTCCTTGGGCTTAGAAAATTCACGAGATTCTGTTGCACGTTCCAGCCCCAACTGCATTAGAAAGTTGGCTTCCCAATGACTGGGCAAGAGTTTCACTAGAAACTTCCATCTGGTCCCAAGGCGAATGGCTTCTGCAAAACCCTCACCCCCCACCGCCAGACATTATATTAAGCAAGCAGAGTTTTGGCCCAGGCTTTGATTTTGATGCACGTTCATAGGCTTTGTGTCATGTTTATTTTGTGAAAAGACTCAGAATTTCCTATTTTGAAATTTAGCCCTGCTTTCACCCTGCTGCTGTAGGTTAAAATATTTAAGTTACTCTTAACCAGCCAGGCAAAAAATAGGATAAAAGTTTTCAAAGCAGAAAGTCAAGAGGTAACAAAGGGAGTGCAGACCCCGCTGAACCTGCTTCCTTTCCCCACCACTTCCCCTTGATTTGATGGGAACATTCCAGAGATGGTCTACACAGACTCAATCCCACATGCACATGCTCTCCGACTTCTTTTTACCTGCATGGTAGCACCTCATGCTCACTGTCTGGTGCTCGATTTAAGCAAATACCTCAGATAGTGTTCCCCTCATTCTTCTTCATGGTCTGCATGACCCATAATAGACCCAACCAGCCTCCTAAAAATGGACACGTGGGTTGTTTGCCATCTTTTTGATTCTTGCTCATCTGGAAGGTGGAATATGGTTATCTAATGGGATTTAAATTGTGCCATATATTTTTTTCATGATGAAGGTTGACCACCTCCTTATATTTAAGTAAAGTCATTTGTATGTGGTTTTCTCTGCCCGTGCTGGGTAAGTCTTTGCCCTCAGCTCCTTGGGTCTCCATGGTAAGGAAACCGTCCTAAGCCCATTCACATTCCATTACACCAAAAACTTGCTGCTCAAGGCATGCATCAGTGACGTTTTGTGGGAGGGTTGGCAGAATCCCCTCTGAATTGAAAGATGGTGCTCAGAGGAACAGAGAGGGATGTGACTCCTGGCAGGACTAGAAAGTTGGCAGCCCGCGTTCCAAGGAAGAAAACTATTTCCATTAGCTTAGGCATCTCTCAAATGTTCTAACGTACCATCAACAAAAGTAGACAATTTCTTTCTTTTAAAAAAAATTATAATGTTTATTTTTGAGAGAGAGAAAGAGAAAGAGAGAGAGAGAGAGAGAGAGAGAGAGAGACAATGAGTGGGGGAGGGGCAGAGAAAGAGGGAGACACAGAATCTGAAGCAGGCTCCAGGCTCTGAGCTGTCAGCACAGAGCCTGACACGGGGCTCGAACCCACAAATGGCGAGATCATGACCTGAGCGGGAGTCGGACGCTTAACCGACTGAGCCAACCAGGTGCCCCCAATTTTCTTCTTAGAGGCTCTACCGTGTGCCAGGAAGTATGCTAAGCACATCAGATGCCTTAGTTCCTTTCATCCACACGGTCAGGTTAGTACTATTGCACCTGTTTTACAGATGAGAAAACCAAGGCACAGAGGGGTCAAGCAAGTAGTCTGGGGCCACACAATAGTGGTCAGGGTTTGAACCCAAGTTGTAGCTTTCATACTGTACATCCTCCCTCAGGGGTGGGTAAGTGCTTTCTCAAGCTGGTGGGCATAAGAGTGACCTTGGGGGGCCCTTTGGTGGCTCAGTCGGTTGAGCATCCGACTTCGGCTCGGCTCATGATCTTGCAGTTCGTGGGTTCGAGTCCCCTGTCAAGCTTGCTGCTGTCAGCCTGTCAGCATTGAGTCCCCTTCAGATCCTCTGTCCCCCTCTCTCTCTGCCCCTCCTCCACTCACTCTCTCTCAAAAAATAAATAAAACATTACAAAAAAGAGTAGCCGTGGAATGTGGGCATTTTGAGGAACTCAGCCAAGAAGACCTTCCTGACTTCTCCATGGTTACAGTCACCCTTGCCAGTGGTGTTCATCGAAGGGGCAGTTTTACCTCACTCAGTGACCGAAAAAACTATGGCATTAAGGATGGTGAGAAGCCCCTTGGCTCGGGGCTCAGATTTGCCTCCACTCCCTTAGACCTGTTTTGGCAGGAACAGCCTAGGAGCTTGGCTGTCCTGTAAAAGTCAAAGAAACACCTATGAAGGGGACTTGTTTTCCCCTTCAGCCCCTCCCATGCCCTGGTGTCCTTCCGAAGCAGCATGCGAATCCCCAGCTTTTCCGGGCAGCCAGCTGGGGGAAGGGAAGCCCCTGGCTCCTCCTGGGAGGAATCCAACTCACTGCAGTGCTCAGGGAGGAGGGAGACAGCCCTCTGCACCTGCCCTGCCTTTGGCTGGGTCCTGGGAGACTTTCCAGCCCCGCCCGAGTTACATGAGCCTTCAAGGCTACGCCCGGTTCAGGGCACGTCCCGGGACGGAGGGGTGGTTTCCTCCAGGGGCTCCTGGCATGCCGGGACAACCTGGGACCCTAAAGACAGGTGACCTCAGGTATGGGCCTCAGATCTGTCAGTTTCTGGTGCCACTTGTCTCCCTTTCAGAGAGAAGGCGTGTCTTGCCTCCCCTACTCAGCCACAGGGAGATTGTCAGAAGCTCTCCTCTTGCCCCCTCCTGATGCTGCCCGGCTGAGCACTCACCTTGCTCTGCCCCAGCCCTGAGCTGGGACGGCGAAGTGGCCTCAGCAGTCTGTGTCCCACCGAAGCAGGGCAGCGCTCCTGCCTGCCCTGCTGGCTGCGTCCTCTGTCTGTCTTACCACAACTTCTGTAACCAATGACCTCTGCTGCCTCAGCTCCAGGAAAGCAGCAAGAGTGGGCACTCGGTATGCCTGGGCTGGTAAAGGCACCCTTGCCCTTGAGGTTGTCCAAAGTGTGTGTGTGGAGAGAGAGGGAAGGGTGAGGCTAATAAATGCAATAGAGAGATTATTTGCATGGAATATTTCCCCTCTCCCAAATATGCGTCTTCAGGAGGAATTTTATTTATTTATTTTTTAAAGATTATTTATTTTGAGAGGGAGAGAGAGCATAAGCAGGGGAAGGGCAGAGAGAGAGGGAGAGAGAGAATCCCAAGGAGGCTCCACACTGTCAGTGCAGAGCCCAACGCAGGGCTTGAACTCACGAACTGTGAGATCATGACGTGAGCTGAAATTAAGAGTCGAACGCTTAACCGACTGAGCCATCCAGGCACGTCATAGAGGAATTTTAGAGAAAATTAGAGGCGCCTGGGTGGCTCAGTCGGTTGAGCATCTGACTTCCACTCAGGCCATGATCTCACAGTTCATGGGTTCAAGCCCCGCATTGGGCTCTGTGCAGACAGCTCAGAGCCTGGAAGCTGCTTTGGATTCTGTGTCCCCCTCTCTCTCTGCCCCTCCCCCGCTCACACTCTGTCTCTGTCTCTGAAAAATAAATAAACATTAAAATTTTTTTAAAAGAAAATGAGGCCAGGGTTGTTTTCCATCCAGGATTCACAGTGAAAAGCTAACAAAAGAGTGAACAAGTTGTCAGGCTTGGTCATGCAGCAAAAGGTAGTTCTCTGGTCGAGAGGGCTCTGGAAACCCCCAGGTGCCATTTCCATTGCTGGTTACAGAAGCTCCAGGGCCTTGCTGCTTGGTCCTCACCTTCTGTCTCACCACCCTTACTGGAACCACCGTGAACCCTTTACCAGCTAACCCCAGACCCGTTCTTTTCCACGCCTATGCCTTTGCTCATGCTGTTCCCTCCCCCTTGGATGCCCTTCCTTTTGCCTCTGATGTTGCCGCGTTATCTGTGCTTCAGGTCCCAGCCATAGGCCACCTCTTCCTCTGGGCCAGCTCCCACCCGGCTGAGGGAATGAGCAGATCTAAGCGGAAAATAGACACGGGACCAGTCAGGCACCACAGGTGTGCAGAGCCACGGTGGACAGTGCTACGTGTCTGTCGTCTTGTTCCGGGAGGCAATGAGCCCAGCCGGAGGACCAGGGTCCCTGCCCCCTTGCAGCTGGGGGACCAGGCGTCCCAGTTCTGACCAGTAAGATGTAACCAGAAGCTTGAATGGGAACAGAACCATGATGTGGCGACCCTAAGGATCAAAGTCACGTACTGGGGGCAGCTAAAGATGAACTGGAAGGAGCCAGGGTCCCTGGGGACTCAGTGAGGAAGCCCTCCCCACCCTGGAGTAGTTCTGTGGGACAGATCCGGCTTTTGTGAGGCCTGAGGCTCTTCCAGTGTGGGGACCTTTTTTTTGAGAAAAAGAGTACAAAATACAAAATAAAATGGCTAAACCTTGAGAGGGGTCTGAAAGTTTAATGGCCCTCTGCTAGGACTCCTATTTCTGTGCTGTGTTGTTTTTTTTTTTTTTAAGATTATTTATTTATTGGGGCGCCTGGGTGGCTCAGTCGGTTAAGCGTCTGACTTCAGCTCAGGTCATGATCTCATAGTTTGTGGGTTCGAGCCCCACATCAGGCTCTGTGCTGACAGCTCAGATCCTGGAGCCTGCTTCAGATTCTGCATCTCCCTCTCTGCCCCTTCCCCACTCATGCTATCTCTCTATCTCATAAATAAACTTAAAAAAAATTTTTTTTTAAGATTATTTATTTATTTTGAGAGAGGAAGAGAGGTAGCATGCGCCAGCAGGGGGAGGGCAGAGAGAGAGGGAGGGAGAGAGAGAATCCCAAGCAGGCTCTATGCTGTCAGCATCACACAGAGCCTGATGCAGGGCTCGAACTCATGAACCATGAGATCATGACCTGAGCCAAAGTCAAGAGTAAGACACTTAACTGACTGAGCCACCCAGGCGCCCCTTCTGTGCTTCTTTAACACAGGAAAAAGGAACTCTTGATTTGTTTAAATGACATTGCTCAGAATTCTGTTCCTCAAAGGGGAACAGAATTCCTGACACCCCAGTGTGTTATCAGGAGCATTAGCAGGTGCTGGCTACCCCATCAGCTTAGATCAAGGTCCTGAGCCTGGCTGCCAGCTGGCCGCACCTGAGGAGTGACTACAACCCCTCTTGGGGCCGAGCTGTGTTCCATCATTCAATCCATTAAATTCATATGCTGTCTGCTCTAACTCCCAGCAGCTCGGAATATGATCTGGCTTGGAGACAGGGCCTTTAGAAAGGTAAACAAGTTAAAACGAGGTCATTAGGGTGTGTCGTAGTCCAATATGACTGGTGTCCTTATCAAGGGGGATATTTGGACCAAGGGCTTGGCACAGAGGGAAGACAACATGAAGGCATGGGGAGAAGACGCCATCTACACGCCAAGGAGCAAGGCCTCAGAAGGAGCCAATCCAACCCACACTTTGGTCTTGGACTTCTAGCCTCCAGAACTGTGAGACCCAGGCCCCACCCAGAGAGTCTGATTCAATGGTCTGGGGCCAGGTCTGGTGACCTGCTATACAGTTGGACGGGAGAACCACTGATGTAGAGCTTTGAAGAAAGATCCAGAGAGTAGATTCACATGGGCCTCGAAGAATGACTAGCTGAGTGGACCCGAAGCAGGGACAGTTGTTCAGGTGGGGTAACCGGCCAGAGTTAGTATGCACAACCTGGCGTGTTGCCAAGTCAGAGAGGACTGGGCAGGGGGCCGGAGGTGAGGGCAGAAGGGAGGCATGGGCCAAGTTAATAGGGTCTCACACGGCATGTGGGGGGATTTTCCAGGGCAGCAGGGAGCCAGTTAAGCTCAAGCTCAAGACTGAGGCTGGCTGGGATCAGAGCTCTTCTTCAGAAAGGCAGTGTTCATTATTTTTCCCTGGTGTCAGGCACTGGGTGTGTAACTGGCCTCATCAGCTCCGGAGCAACACTGACGGTTCACAGGTCTGGTGCTGAGCTGCACCACAGTGCTCGTCCACTGCTAGGCTCCTGGGACGGTGACAGTGGCACCATACTCACAGGCAGGAATATGCTGCTTTTCTTTGAATGAACCCAGTGGGCTTTCCTTGCGCAGAATGCCCTTCCCCCTTGTCATCTGGGCAAACTCAGCAAACTCACCTTCAACACCCGTGTTCCACCACCTCTCCTGGACAGCATGTGCCGTCTTCCCTTGGAGGGCTTGCCGCCACCACACACTCTGGCACCTTCCGCACTGCACTGCCAAAATTTGTTTGTGGCCCCCTCCTCACTGGTCTGTGGGTCCCTTAGGAATAATGACTGTCTTCTCTGTCATTTTTTCCAAAAATGTTTATCGAGCAAGTGCTTTCTGCTGGACACTGTATCCTGCAGCAGTGAGCATGACTGATAGATAGCATGATCCATAGACATTGGCTGAACGGATCGAGCTGGAAAGACTCCGTGAGCAAGTTGCAACTGAAGGAACAATTTTATACTGCGTCAGCTTGCAAACAGGTGCAGATTTGGATGGCCTGGGGCCTGTTTGTACCGTGTGGATTCGGTTCACCATTTAAAACTCTGAGCTGCCTGCCTGTCTGTAAAGTAAGAGTGAGAATTAGCCATAGGTATAAATCTCTTCAAGGAAGATTCAGTCAATTGTGTTCTGTCTGCATTTCAATTCCTTCCCCGGGGCAAGTGCCGTACAAACCTGTGCATTTGGTCATTTTCCAGGTGGTGTCTCATGCGCTGGGACAACCTGGCTGGGTTCTCCCACCTCCAGGCTCCTGGCGTGGGTGGAACACGGACAAACTGATGTACGTCACCCTGTCTTTGTCCTAGCTGACCGTTCCCATCTCCCGCCCTGCTCTTCTCCATAGTTTGTTGGGCTAAAGTTCAATTCCTCCTGCAGCCCTGAGCATTCTCTGCTGCAGCAACTGATGCATTAATGGAACAGAGAAGCAGAAAGGAAAGCCCAGGGCCTGACTTGCTGAGACCAGAGAGGACGGTGGTCTTAGTATCCTCAGCAAAGGGTCTATTCTTCCGACCTCGTCCTGTGATCGTGCCCGGGACTTAATTCCCTGAGCTGCTCTCTGCTCAGGCACTGGGGGCCCAGGGAGGCAGATTACAGTCAGTTCGGCAGAGGAGCCAGCTTCAGAGGGAAAGACAGCTTCCTTCTGAAAGAAAACCAGGTGTTCCCAGGGGGAATTCTGCCATTCAAGAATGATAAATGCCTCCTTGGCAGAAAGCCTGCTGCAAAGGGGAGTGGCTGGTTTAGCCAAAGAGTCACAATGAATAGCTATTTCTCTGAACCCATCCCATGGGTCACAAGAACCAGCTTTCATTAAAGATCACCTTGACCCTGGTATTTGGCATTTACTTATTGGGGCTGACCCAGAGCTGTCAGCCTGCGGGACACTGAGGCAGCCAGAGCAGCCCACTGAATATTTTGCGAAGGGCATTACTTGACCCTGAGGTAGACAGACAACAGCATTTAGACACTCACTGACGTCTTTTCCTGGAAGAGGTGATTCTAAATGTTTCAACAACTCGAAGCAGCGGTTCATGCTTTTACTGCCTTAGAAGTCGTGCATGGGTTGGGGTGCCTGGGTGGCTCAGTCGGTTAAGTGTCTGACTCTTAGTTTAGGCTCAGGTCATGATCTCATGGTTCGTGAGTTCGAGCCCCACGTCAGGATGCTCTCTCCTTTGCTCTCTGCCCCTCCCCCACTCACTCTCTGTCTCTCTCTCTCTCTCTGTCTCTCAAAATAAATAAATAAACTTAAAAACAAAGCTGTGCATGAACGAATGGGTTATTTTCAGGCAGGATGAGATGTTGTTGCGAGTCAGTAAGTAAGGACACACAGAACTGAGGGAGAGGGTGGGGTGGGTTGGCCCAGGTTTGCCACCTGTGGGGACAAGGAGTCTTGACATTGGAAGTACGAGTGCTCCAGCAGGGTGTCTCAGAAGCAAGCGGGGACCACGGTGGGGACGGCACAGGTGCCAATATGAGGCCTGCTCGTCACAACCACCATGGGCCCTTAGCTGGTCCCCGAGGATCACTGTGTGCAAACACCAGTGCCTCGAAGGACTGCTTCATGGAGGGAAAAACCGGAAACTCTGGGCAAACTGAAGGTAATACTCTTACCTTTCCCTGCTCTTTCCAACAACCAGGTGGGAGTTTCTTTGAAACTCCGACCATTTGGTTTATTCAACCAACACTTGCTGTGAGCCTACTCAGAACTGGGCTAGGGGACGGCTACCCTTGAGGGGTGACCTTTAGTTGGAGAGCCAAGCCACGTGGCTCTGCCTCTCTTGTCGCTCTTCCCTTCTCCCCCCACCAAATCCGTCACCCTCCAAATCACCATCTGAGTGCCCAGCTCCTTCACTGAGCCGTTCTAGGCTTCCTCAGTCTTGAATTCCTAGGTTTCAATGATCCATAGGCTCTGGCCCTGCTATCTTTCCAACTTTGATCTCTCCAGGAGAGTCACCTCCTCCCAGAGCTCCGGATGACCCAGACACTCTCTGGCCTCCCAGCCACCTTCCCACCCTGGGATTTTCTCTTGCCTGGGGATTTGTCCCTGGGATCCTGTCTGCCTGGCAACTCGCCCGCACCCTCAGCCCACTTCAACCTGGACACCCCCAACTCAAGGCCTTATCCAAATCCCTGTTCACCCTGATTCCCAAATGGAGCCGCACCCTCCTCTCCTCTCCTCCATGGCTCTGACATCTCCCACATTGACTAATTATCCCTGGCAGCGTTACACAGCAGTATTTCAGATCCTTCTGTTTCACTTAATATTGAGCCCCATACGTTAAGGCCCTGGTTCTCAATCCGACTGCATGGTGGAACCCTGCGGAGGAGTTTAAAAGAACACTGAGGTTGGGGTCGCACGCCTAGAGATTCTGACATCATTAGTCTGTGTACAGTCAAGTGGGGCAGTTTTAAGAGCTCAACAAGTGATTGTAATATGCAGCAATGCTTTGAGAACATCTTTATACCCTGGGTGGTATACTGCACCTCAAGTGTTTATTGAATTCGATGGAATTATTGGAGCTTGGAGGTGGAGTTAGTAAATAAGGCTACAGACCAGCACTGATCAGTGGAAATACAATGTATAAGCCACGAATATGAGCCACGAATGTAATTTCCAATTTTTTAATCACCACGTTCAAGAAAGTACAAAGAAACAGTGAATTTTTGTTTTTAATTAGAGAGAGAGAGAGAGAGCACAAGCAAGGGAGAGAGGCAGGAGGATTGAGAGAATCTTGAGCAGGCTCCATGCTCAGCGTTCAGCGTCGAGCCTGATGTGGGGCTCAATCCCACAGCCCTGGCGTCATGACCTGAACCCAAACCGAGAGTCAGATGCTCAACCAACTGAGTCACCCAGGCGCCCCGAAACAGCAAAATCAATGTTTATTTTATTTAAAGCACGTATGCAAATAGGATTGTTTCAATATGTAATCCATATAAAAATCAATAATGGGATACTGTACATTTTTTTTTCATACTAGCTCTTTGAAATCAGGGGTGTATTTTACGCTTCTGGTACACCTCAGTTGGGATGAGCCACATGTCACGTGTTCAATAGCCACGTGTGGGTGGTGGCGGCCACACTGGATAGGTGGTTATAGACCGTAGGCCGAGTGAATCATGATGTTGCTATTCCGAGCTGGCCTGGAGAGCTGGCAGAAGGAACGGTGGCTTCTGCAGCCGTGATGACAGAGATTGAACACTCCTGGCCCTGAGCAACCCACCCCCACTTTCCAGTTAAATCACTGCGTCTTCTTATCTTGCCCTCCCCCTCTCCCCGTGGCACCCCCCACCATCTGGGTCCCACATCCAAAACAAATTTCCTCCCATCCTCAGCTTCCCAAACGCCAGCTTCCCAGCACCCAGCTGTGGTCCTGCTGCTGCTTCCTGTCCCGGTGGCTCCTTGAGAGCTGGCTGCTAGTGCCAGTGGGAGGGACGGTGTGGGGGGGAAGCTGGGGGCACCCAGAGGTCTGGAAGAGGTCCAGGAGAGAGTGCGGAGTGAGTTCTCTCCCGCTCACTCCCCTTCTCTTTCTCTTGCTCTCTCCTGGGGTCAGATGCTGCCGCCACTGACTGCTGTCCCCATCCCCCCCACCCCTGGCCTCAGGGCCCTCCCCAGCCCTTAAGAAGCCCCAAAAGCTGAACAGGTCTCCAGGTGAGAATCACCTGGCCATTTACCAACGTCTCCAGGGGCAACCCCTGGAGGAAACGCTCTGATGCCAAAATGTGCAGAGCTAGCAGGAACAGGACTATGATTGGGCCTTCCCCCAGCCATCCCAGTTACCAGCCACAGCACTTGGCCCTTTGATGTCGCAGTGGGAGCTTGAGCCCAGCTCTCCGCCACACTAATATGGTATTTCTGAAAATGCCTTCCCACTGGCACATACTAGCACGGTGCTCTCAGTGGTTATCTGTTATTTCCAAAGGCAATTAATCTTCTTTGTCGTCTTTCCTTTTTTTCCTGCATGTGGCCAGTCCTAGTCTGTGTTGCTGTTTCAAATCTGTGAATCGTTTGGGAGCATGTGGTAAATTGGCTTTTATGCTCTAAGTTTTTGCTGAAAGCTGAGGCGGCAGGAATGGCTAATGAGAAATATATATTTTTAAAAGAATCTTAAAAATTCTTAGGCATGTAGCAGGAGATTTCACATGGAAGCTTGGAGAGATTAACTGTCGATGACCCAATTTTATGGCAGTAGAGAGTGTTTCCACCCAACTGGTCCTACAGCTCCGACATCAAAGACTGATGGGGCAGCAACGGTGCAGCGCCCGATGGGCTCACGAGGAGGTGCGACAGGGACAGAACACAGTCCCATCTAGTTGAGGAAATGAGATGGGCTGTGCGGGGAGATAGAGGGGCGTGGCAGGGTCCTCTATGCTGAGTGGAAGTTCAGAAAAGCAACACTACAGACCCAACTGCGGGCGGTGGAAAGGGAGAAGTGATCAGGGAGGCTCCCCGGAAGAGGTGGGCACTGGGGCTGAACAAAAGGATAGGCTGGTAATAGACACAGCAGCCAAGGAAGGCATCCAGTAACTCCAACAGGAGGTTCTGTGCAAGTTCTGTACAAATCTAGTGGGGAGAGTCAGGCTTTATGACGCTTATAGGTTGGAAGCTGCTCCATTCCATGGCCCAAATGGTGATTCCGAAAGTCAAGAACGTCAGGTTCTCTTTTCAGCTCTGTCGCTGACACCCTCTGGTAACTGGCCAGTCACATAACCACCTCCAGACCCCTTCTAGTACTGACCATTCTTTTCACTGCCCTTCCCTTGACCTGCCATTCAGGAAAAATCAGAAATTGACCATTCATCCATCATCCACCCCCTAAACATCTGTCCACCCGTCTGTCCATCCATCTAGCCTTAAATACACACACCCACCCAGTCATACACCTGTCCGTCCACTACCCATTCACCCATCCAAACATCCCTCCATTCACCAGCCACCCACCGATTCATCCATCTACCCACCCACCAGTGCATCCATTTATCAGCTGTGCGTTGCTTTAATCATCCAGTCTTTGTTTTCTGGAGGCCTATGCTGATACACGCACTGTACTGAGTGCTAAGAAATGCAGAGCCAGGGGCACCTGGTTGAGCATCCAACTTCCGCTCAGGTCATGATCTCATGACTCATGAGTTCAAGTCCCATGTCGGGCTCTGTGCTGACAACTCAGAGCCTGGAGCCTGCTTCGGATCCTGTGTCTCCGTCTCCCTCTGCCCCTTCCCCATTCACGTTCTGTGTGTGTGTGTGTGTCTCTCTCTCAAAAATGAATAACATTTTTTAAAAAATTTTTTAAGAAAGAAAGAAACACAGAGCCAAAAAGCCCAGTTCTTACCATCAAGGCAAGTCAAGGGTAATGATGCCTTCACGGATGACAGAGTTGCTACCATGACAGGGGTAAGGAAAGGATTGCCAGGTTAGAGGGGAGAAAAGGGCCCTGAGGGAGTAGTAACTGTGTGGACCCACCTCTCCCTGAGCACTGGCTTCATAGGATTATGATTATCCGTGTATCTTCTTTGTTAGACTCCTAGCTCTTGAACACGGAGACCATGTTTTCAACACCACCCTCTGACCTACACAGAGGGATCTCTGTTCGGTTTCAGGACCCTGCTCTTGTTGTCCTACAAGTCACCCATCTCCACAGAATTAGGGGTCTGGGGGGCCCCAGGGACACAGTCACCTAGAGCCCATGCTGCTTCTCCTCTGTCAGGTCGTGCCACAGATGGCCAATGACAAAGGTAACCAAGGCCAGAATTCGTGGCCCACGTGGACCTGAGGAGGCCTCTTCCCTCTCATGTCACTAGTGTGCCTGCCACTGAGCCCGAGCGGTGGTCCAAAGGGAGCCATTTGTGGGGTGCTGATGAAACTTGGAAGTGCAGAATGGGGTGTCCACTTGGGTGCATGCAAAGCCCCTAATGATGTGGACGGAGTCCGGATGGCAAGAGAATGCGGGACGGGGCCGTTCTTCCCAAGTCATGGATTCCAGCACAGAACCCCAAGGATCCCAGGGATTCTACATTGGAAAGTGGACGTCCCAGTCATTACAAGGGCACATCTGTCAAAGTAGGAGGAGAGAACACACTTCAATGAATGTTTTTTTTTTATTTTTTTTAATGTTTTTATTTATTTTTGAGAGACAGCGCAAGCAGGGGAGGGTCAGAGAGAGAGGGGAGACACAGAATCAGAAGCAGGCTCCAGGCTCTGAGCTAGTTGTCAGTACAGAGCCCGACGTGGGGCTCAAACCCACAGACCGTGAGATCATGACCTGAGCCGAAGTCGGACGCTCAACCGACTGAGCCACCCAGGCGCCCCTGTTTTTGTTTTTGTTTTGTTTTGTTTTGTTTTGTTTTGTTTTTAACAAAAATAGCCTTTAGATATTTAGACCTATGGCTCGTGTGTCTCCTTCAGGGCTCCTGCCTGCGTCCTGTAAACGTCAGGGACGGGACTCCACGGCTGTGAAGTGAATCGTAAGTCCCCAAGCACACGTGACAACTAAATGCAGTGTGTGATTCTGGGTGGGTTGCTGGCCTAGAGGAAAACATGCTGGAAGAGACATAATTGGGACAATGGACAAAACTGGAATTCGGACTTTCGATTAAAGTATTATCATCAATGTGAAATTCCAGCATTCGAGAACTGTGCTGTGGCTACCCGAAAGAATGTCCTTGTTTTTAGGGATCACACACAGAAGTGTAAGGGGTAAAGGAGCGTGATGTCTGCGGTCTTTACGAAATGATCCAGAAAAAAAAAAAAAAAAGACGGTGATAAAACACATGTGGCAAAATGTTAAACAGTGATGAATCTGGTTAAGGGGTGTAGGGAGGTCCTCTGTGTCATTCCTGCAACCTTTCTTTCAACCGTGAGCTTGAAACTGTTCCAAAATAAGAAGTTTAAAAACAAAAGGGCACAGTGCGCTGGGCAGAGTAAGCAGTTTGCTGGGGCAACACGGCAGCTGGTCCTTGAGGAGGGCTCTGGTTTCAGCCGACAGCAGCCGGTGCAGGGGTGTGGAGAAAAGAGGGTTAACAACCACGGCCAACAAGCACGGGGCGAGGAAGCCGGGCCTGAACCACACTGAGGGCTTTGCTTGATCATCTCGCTTAATCTCCACGGCAGCCCCCAGCTGTAGGTACTACCACTCTCCCCATGGCACAGAGGGGAGACGGCAGCCCAGAGAACCCCCGGTCCTGCAGGGGGTCACAGCAGAGGCGGGGTCGGAAGCCAGGCACCTGGTTTGAGAGCCGGATCTCTCAGCCCTTACCCTCGGCTGCCTCTGATAGCGTTAGCTGGTGGTAGCTGCCTGATGAGCGCTGGGTGTGAAAAATCATGGTTCTCGATCTTTTCCATCTTTCGACTCTGCTAATGCCCACAGGATCCCTGTGCCAGGTTATGTGAATTACTTGTATATTATGTTGATTATGTATTTTATTGTCCCCCAAGCTCCCCTCACCTGGAATGCAATCTCAGTTAAAGCAGCGATGTTTATCTATTTCATTCACTGATGTATCCCCAAAGCCCCAACAGTGCCTGCCTCGTAGTAGTTGCTCAATTAATATCGGTTAAACTGAGTTGAATGAACGGGGTTGGGGGTTCAGGAAGAGGAACTGGTTGGGGAGGAGGTTTTATGAGGCCAAGGAGATGAACCTTCTAGAGGGCGTGGTTTGTAAAGCGGCCCCCGCCCCGTTCCTCGGTTCCGTGGGGCTTCCCAAGCCCCACACGCTCCACGCTGTTCACGTGGGAGGCCCCGGCTCACATGGGTTCGCTTCCCTCCGCCTTACCCGGAAGGACCTGGACTAGTACGTCCTTCAGAGTAAGGGCAGGAGAGCCGGAGAGGTTCAATGTCACGAGTTTTGGAAGGAGTCACTCAACCGAATCAGACCGGCAGGTGCAGCGTGTTACAGCATCACAGCACTTTTCCCCTGAAAAGAAGTTTCTCCCAGACAGCGGCTGAAGGTGAGTGCCTGCGCTCCCTGACACCCACCGTGGCTCTGGAAGGGGTACAGAGGTGGTGCTGTTTCTCAGGGAGGGGCGAGCCTCGGTCTCCCCTGGGGCCGGGCGGATGTGGGTTTCCACTCCCCCCCCCCAACCCTGGGGCTCCCTTCCTGCGATGCTGCTGCCCGTGTTGTTGCTGACCTGCGGCCAGACCCCCCGGGGCCAAGTGTTGATTCCGATGCTCCCCTGGGTCACTCTGTCAGCGTTGCCCCTGGCACCCTGGCTGCCCCAGCAGCTGGAAGAGACGCTTTCAGAGTTGCTTCCACGCCTGGCTCTCCCCACGGAAATTCTGGGCTGCCTCCTTCCACCAGGCAGCTGGCTGCCCGCCGGGCCTCCCCGTCCAGCACCTTCCTGCCCCGGGAGAGCCCTCCTTCCCGGGAGCCAGTCCTTGGCCTTTGCTTTCCTCAGCGCCCACGATGGGGGTGGGCGTCCACACACCCCTCCTCACCCAGGCTCCCAAGTCGAGTGTGAAGATAGGAACAATCTGGAGAGTCCATGACACACGCTCCATCCAATAAACCGGCCACCCCCGGCTTGTGAAAAGCTAGGGCCAGGATAACCAAACATACCTTCTAGAGCTTTGGACAGGATTCTGTTTATAAAGACTGGGGGCCTTTTCCTTCTTACATTAAGACCTTCCAGAAACTGGCCTCTACTCCTGTGCCTGTATCTCCCACCACCCTTCCTGAGCAATGCCCCCCCCCACACAGTGCCCAGCAGGTGGTCGGCACCCAACAAACAGATGTTGAGTGCGTGTCTCCCGTCCAGCTGGGATGGGTACTTTCTACCTCCCCGAGTCCCGGTGACCCTCCAGGGTCCACAGCCAGCCCTGCTCCAGTGTGAAGATTTCTTCAAGTGCTTTCTCGAAGCCCTTCCCCCTGCTCTAAAAGCCAGAAGCAGATGCTCAGCCTTTCTTTCAGTTCCGTGAGCGCATCCGTCCATCCAAGGAAATTCTTCAATCACAGGAAGGCAGTTTCGGTTGCTTGCAGCCAAAGCGTCTCATCCACTTCTCTTCGTGAACGGGGACGAGGGTCTGGTGAGAGGGATCCTTGCGTGGACCGAGTGTTCCTTCAGGCCGGGCACCGTGCCAGCCTCGGATTTCACACATTCGAATGTGCACATTCCCCCGACGCACGCACTTTTTAACACGAGGAAACCAGTGTGGTTTTGTCCCAGCATCTGCCACAGAGCCAGCTGCGGACATTACCACCTGCGCGTGGACATCGGTTCTTGCCGGTCAGCCCCTTTGATAAAAATCCCAGAGATAAGGAGGAGAACCCTTAAGAGAAGCTACAGACTTCCAGAAGGAGGATTTTAGGGGTGCTAGGTCTGCAACAGGCACAGAGTACAATGTGTGGAGAAGCATGGATGGTGACAAGTGTCGGTTAAAAAGATAATTGAGAGGGGCGCCTGGGTGGCTCAGCCGGTTGAGTTACTGACTTCAGCTCAGGTCATGATCTCGCGGTTCGTGGGTTTAGAGCCCTCTATTGGGCTCTGTGCTGACAGCTCAGAGCCTGGAACCTGCTTCGGGTTCTGTGTCTCCCTCTCTCCCTGCCCCTTCCCCACTCACACTCTGTCTCTCTCAAAAATAAATAAACATTAAAAGCAATTAAAAATAAATAAAAAGATCATTGAGGGTGGCACCTGGCTGGCTCAAGTGGTGGAGTGTGTGACTCTTGATCTCGGGGTCGTGAGTTCGAGCCCCACGTTGGGTGTAGAGATTACTTAAGTAAAACCTTGAAAAAAAAAGAAAATTGAGAATAGGGCTCTGAATGAGAAGCTTTAATAATGTAGCCAATTAAACTCACTTATATATCTTATTTCATCAAGAAGGCAATAGAGGGGCACCTGGGTGGCTCAGTCGGTTAAGCGTCCGACTTTGGCTCAGGTCATGATCTCACGGTTCATGAGTTCGAGCCCCGCGTCGGGCTGTGGGCTGACAGCTCGGAGCCTGAAGCCTGCTTCGGATTGTGTCTCCCTCTCTCTCTGCTCCTCCCCAACTTGTGCTCTGCCTCTCTCTGTCTCTCAAAAATAAATAAATGTAAAAAATTTTTTTAAAAAAGAATGGAATAGAATGGTGTATGATTAAAAAACTAAATAAATCTAAAAGGGTTCTCCTGATAAGTAGAAAATAAATATTCTAAGCCAGGGATTGGCAACCTTTTTCTATAAAGGGCCAGATAGTAAGTGTTTCAGGCTGTGTGAGCCAGACGGTCTCTGTCACAACCACTCAGCTCTGCCATTGTGGCACCACAGGCAACACGGATGGAGGCAGAAGGCATGACTGTATTCCTCTACGTGGATAAATATCCTACAATATTCATTTATGGGCACTGAAATTTGAATTTCATACAATTTGTGCATCATGACGTATTATTATTTTGTTGTGTATTCTTTGAAAACCATTTACAAATATAAAAGCCATTCTTTAAAAAAAATTTTTTTTTGGTTTATTTACTTTTGAGACAGAGACAGAGCATTAGTGGGGGGTGGGCAGAAAGAAAGAGGGAGACGCAGAATCTGCAAACAGGCTCCAGGCTCTGAGCTGCCAGCACAGAACCCAATGCGGGGCTCGAACCCACAGATCGCGAGATCATGACCTGAGCTGAAGTCGGACACTTAGCCGACTGAGCTACCCAGGCGCCCCTATAAAAGCCATTCTTAACTCGGGGGCCATATAGAAATAGACAGCAGGTTGATCGCCCTCCCCTAGATGATAAGAAAGCACTGCGTCATGACCTAATTGACAGCATCTTTTTTCTGAGTTCACTGGTGGTTCAGTAACGATGTACCGCAGCTTCACTGAAATATGTTTCTCAGCAACTGCACAGAGGAGGTAGCATTCCCAGACGGTGCCCACAAAACATGTAGAGGTTTTGTTGTCCCAGTTAGTAGGTGGCAGAGCTGAGAATCAACGCTAGGCCTGGTTAACTAACTAAAGAAACCCACAAGAAACTAAAGCAGATGCCTCTGTGAAGATGGCAAATCGGGCAGTGCCTGGGTGGCTCAGTTGCTTAAGAGGCTGACTTTGGCTCAGGACATGATCTCACGGCTCAAAGGCTCACGAATTCAAGCCCTGCGTCGGGTTCTGTGCTGACAGCTCAGAGCCTGGAGCCTGCCTCAGATTCTGTGTCTCCCTCTCTCTCTGACCCTCCCCTGCTCACGTTCTGTCTCTCTCTTCTCTCTCAAAAATAAATAAATATTAAAAAAAATTTTTTTAAAGATGGCAAATCGGATGTTATAACTGACCTTATGTCTACAGGTAAAACCTGCAATGGGTCTGATGACTCTAACTGGCTTTAATTTGAATCTGCCTCGTCCATATAGAAGAATGCGGGAATACAGGTCTAGATTTGGGGTGACTGCAGTGTGTCCGGCCAGATGGGTCACTGTTCTAACTAGGAGCTGATGGTGTGGGATATGTGACTGGTGCATATTTTGGAGGCTACAATTTTCCTAAGGTTGATCAGGCTCACTGTCCCACTTACCTCTTACTATTCTGAAATGCAATTTTATTCAGAGAAAAATGCAGATGGAAAGAAGGGGATTAATATGTGCAACTGGCCTCGGTTGCCTCCCTGGGCTGCTCACGTACTCGCGGTTTCTTGTGACACCAGCGGGGAACTGGCTGTCTCGCTAGGTCCCCGGGAGGCCCAGAGGAGCAGAGGTGTGGAACGAGCGAGCCCCGCAGCCGGTGGAGCGGGGGGGGGGGGGGGGGGGGGCTGGCACGCAGTGCAGTGGCCGCAGAGCCACAGAAGGAATTAGCAAGTGTTCTGCTTCATTTTTCCAGGCGCCGCGCTGTGGACAGGCCTCCAGGACGAGCCTTAGATGAGTTCTGCAAATGGGCTTCCAAAATCAATAGGCTGCAAAAATCTATCTGGCCTGCGAAGCTTTCCTTGGTCTGTTTCACATTCATCAAGGCTTTCTCCTCCCTGGCATTCGTACTTCCCTCCGCCCGCACTGCTTGGTGGGCGCACGCACTACAGGCCGGGGGTGGGGGGGTGGGGGGGGCTGGCCGGTCGGTTCACAGCTGCGAACACCGGCCTGTGTAGTGACACCAGAAGAGTGGCAAAAAAGAGCGAGCAAATGCATCTCATTAGGGATACTTCTAGGCTGGCTTGTGCTCACGGCTGCCCGATTGAGACCCTGCCCTAGATTGTTGAATGTCTTCCAATCACCATTTGGGTCTTGCCTCCTAAGATCAACAGTCACGATTTACTGAGCAGATGCTGTGTGCCAAGCATGCTTCTCTGAACTTCAGAGCCATTTCGCTCTCCTTTTTTTCTCCAAGCACCCCTGCAAGTATTATCCCTCTTCTATTAAAGGAGGAAACTGAGCATCAGAGAGGTGGAGAATGTGGCCAGGTGAAAAAGTGGCTAGGTGCCTGGGCTGGGATACAAATTTGATTCCGTCTTCCCGGAAGCCTGTGCTAATTTCACTTTCCAGAAGCAGAGAAGTGGAAGAGCCAATCAGAACCGCCGCCTGAGGTCAGAAACGTGGCGCCTGTCACGTCCCCGGGATCATTTCTCATGTCCGGGTTCTCCCTGGAGCCCTTCTCCATGGCTGGACCAGAAGCTGGCAACTGTCTGTACCTCCTCCCCATGGCACACGGGGGCAGGGGCGGGCGAATTTCTCTCACCTCCTGGACTAGAGTTTGAATACGTCGAAGGAGGAGAGCAAGCCAGGGTTTCCTGCACCTGCCCCACTGCCCTTGTGTTCAAAGGCTTCCTGGTCGTTGGTGGAATCCTGAATGAGTGCGGCGTCCTGTCACCCTGTCCCTCTGTCAAAGATGCGCTGAGATCACCAGCTGAAAGCCTTCCCCGGGTCACCACGATGTGGTGGATGGCTTTCTTGCCGAATCTGCGGGTGCACAGCCGGCTGTGGGTTTGTTTGCTGGACCCTTGGGCAGGGAGGGGGCTCTCATGATAGAAACAGATTGTACTTTTGAACTTTCAGGTTGTCTCCAAGGTGTGGCATTTCTTAGGGTTGTCTCTTATGAGACAGCAGCACCTGTTGAGAGCAAGCGGTACGTTTCTAATGGGGCAGGGAATTGAGGCATCCCTGCTGAGGAGGAAGACCATATCACAGTGTCCTCGCGGACACTCCAAAATGTCGCATTTTGGGGCGCCTGGGGGGCTCAGTTGGTTGAGCGTCCGACTTCGGCTCAGGTCATGATCTCACGGTTCATGGGTTCGAGCCCCGTGTCGGGCTCTGTGCTGACAGCTCAGAGCCTGGAGCCTGTCTTCAGATTCTGTGTCTCCCTCTCTCTCTGACCCTCCCCTGCTCATGCTGTCTCTCTCCCTCTCAAAAATAAATAAAACATTAAAAGAATTTTTTTAAATATAAAATAAAATGCCGTATTTTATGTAATAACTCGGTTAGTTTTTCACTCCCTGTTCACGTGGGGAGACTACCAAGCAAAGATTTCAAAACCAATGGCTCCAGCTACCGGCGGACCCAAGGACACTGATTTGTCGCACGGCATCTGAGATGCATCGAGACTAGCCCAGGATCACCTGCGGGTGCGCGGTGCTCTTCTGAGCATCCTGGGGACCCCTCTCCCACCCCGAAGGGACTGCCAGAACTTGGAGAGAGGATGGAAGAGAAGTGACCAGAGGCAGGCAGTGTGCACTCAGTCAAAAGGAGGGACCTGGATAGCGCAGGGGTCCGGAGGAAAGAGGGACCGCAGGGAGTCTGCATGGAAGAGGGGGCTTTCTCTGGACCCTCACGTGTGAGTAGAGGATTGGGGTCCTTGGGTGAGAGTGGAGTGGGAGACGGGGAGTGTTCAGGAGCAGACGGACTCAGCCAGCACGGAGGATTTGCCTG